>JZKD02S1412640.1:279829-316142 GCA_000966675.3 Picea glauca
CTATAGGTATTTGTCCCCATTGGCCGGCCGATAGCCCTGTCAGGGTTCGGTGGTTGCAGAGTCAAACAATTAGATATTATTGTAGCACCGAGGCGCGAAATACAAATAGGCACTGCGTTCAAATCGAACCGTGATCATGAGCTGCGATCACATGGGAACAATGAAGGAGAGAGAAAGAGCCAGCTTATGCTGGGCCTCCATGGATATTTAGTGGTTTTTGGTTTGGTAGTAGACCAGAAAAATCCGATTTAGGTAGTGGGTATGTTACAAAGTGGTATCAGAGCATGGTTACAACACTCGGCCTGATTGGGCTCATGAACGAGTTGCGCATAAGCTCCATTCGAAGCACTCCTATGAGGAGTAACCCCCTAACTTAACTCTATTGTCCAGTATTAAAAACTTGGAAAAGGAGAACCCAACTAGGTATGCATGTGAAAGAGTTATAAATTATGCGCAAATTATAAATATGTGTTTCATTCTTGACTAATAACCAGCGTTTGTCTTCTCACTCAAGCGGACGATCTGCCATGGGAATATACAGACGCAGAGTATGGTGACTCACCAAGAGATGGGAGAAGGCTCCCACAATAGAGACGAAGAGTCTGATGAAAGAAGAGCAATAGGAACCCCTCTGGGTCTAGCCGAGACTGTGAGAAGTCTCATGGTTGAATTACAGAGCTGCAAGGCCGACAATGAAAGGAGGATGAAAGAACAAGAAAAGAAAATTGAAATTAATGCAGTTTTACTGCAAAGCTTATCCGACCTACAGTGACAAATGCAACATGAAACTGAGATGCAGAATCATGGTCGTATCAGTGGCCATACTGAGAGAAGCACATCAAGAAAAGTCCACCCGAGAGGTAAAGGACTAGTTCCAGACAATTCCACTGAGAAGGAAGCTGGTGATTCAGAAGGTTCTTCCAGCAGCAGGACCAGTTCCTATTCTCGAAGAAAATAGAAGAAGAAAAAGACTTCCAAGAGTCATAAATTTGAGGAATTCAGAAAGTCCAAACCTCCCTCCTTCGACGGTGAGATAAAGAAGGGAGAGGAAGCCAAGGCTTGGCTACTTGGACTGAAGAAATATTTCAGAGTCCATGATTTTTCATACAATCTGAAGGCCCGAGTGGACACTTTCAATATGAACGGAAAGGCTTCCATCTGGTGGGACGACCTTAAGAATATGAAAGGGGTCCGCGAGGAGGACCTGTCTTGGAAACAGTTTGAAAATTACTTCTGGAAGAAGTATTTGTCGGAAAAGTATTTCGACGAGAAGGCTAAAGAGTTTTATGAACTCAAGCTGGGACAACTCACTATAGAGTAATATGCCAGTAAATTCCTTGACTTATTGAGATATGTACCCTACATCAAAGAAGAGAAGGCGAAGTTGCAATGCTTCATTAGTGGGATACCCAAGGAATACCGGAATCGAATCGAATTCGACGAGCCAAAGACTTTAGAAGACACTATTTGAAAAGAAACATATTGTCATGAACAATATGGACATCAGGTAGAGTCTCCTGAAAACTGAAAACAGAAGAATGTTTCAAGATTTCAGAAAAAGGGGAACAAATCCTCAGGATTTAAAAACTACAAGAAGAACCCCAGAATGAACTATCCAGCTCGGAGTGTACTCCAACAGAACTTCTCCTCGGTGGACGAAAATAAAACTTCTAGACCTATACCAATGAAGACTAATAACCCAAAGAGAGAACCTTTGAAATGTTGGGCTTGCGGAGAAGAGCATCCCCTGAGAGACTATCCACACCGACAACAAAACAGTCGTAAATTTTATAACATTCAGGAAGCAAGGAGTGTGCCGTATATTTATGCGGCCTTGGATAATAACCAAGCTGACCACCAAGCTTCAGTGGTGGAAATAGAAGGTATGATTTTCAACCATCTGGTGTCTGTTTTGATTGACCCTGGTTCAAATTTGAGTTATATAGCCCCTAAATTTGTTGATAAGTGTAAGCTACAGCCACGAAAACAAACTAAGCCATGGCTGGTACAGTTAGCCACTGGCACCAAAAGAAAGGTGGTAGAGGCCATACCAGCCTGCCAGTTAATGTTGGGTGAATTCCCCACCCAAGCAACCCTCAATTTATTACCCCTAGGATCATACGATCTGTTGATTGGTATGGACTGGCTAGCCGCCCATAAAGCCAAATTGGGCTGTTACCATAAAACCTTAGAATGTGTGAGCCAAGAAGGAAAAAGGATAACCCTCCAAGGGATCCAAAAACTAGTCTCAGTGAGACAAATATCAGCTCTGCAAATGAGAAAGTATTTCCGAAAGGGATGTCCCCTATATGCAATACAGGTGTTGAAAACAATCGAAGGTGCTAAACCAAGCCCTGATGATCACCCTATCCTGAAAGAATACAGAGATGTGTTTCCGGAAGAGGTACCGGGTCTACCTCCGAGAAGAGACATTGACTTCTCGATAGAGCTCGCACCAGGAGCGGTACCGGTGTCTAGGAAACCCTACCGGATGAGCACACCTGAGTTAGTGGAACTCAAATTACAATTGAAAGAAATGATGGATAAGGGTTATATTCGACCCAGCGTGTCCCCATGGGGAGCACCAGTCCTATTTGTGAAAAAGAAGGATGGCACCCTTAGACTGTGTATATATTATAGACAACTTAATAAAGTAACCATAAAGAACAAATACCCCTTGCCCAGGATCGATGATCTATTCGATCAGTTGGGAGGAGCGTCTATTTTCTCAAGGATTGACTTAAGGTCGGGATACCATCATGTCCGAATCAAGGGTGAAGACATCCATAAAATTGATTTACGGACACAGTATGGTCATTATGAGTTTGTGGTAGTGCCATTTGGGTTAAGCAATGCCCCTGCCACTTTCATGTGCTTAATGAACAATGTGCTCAGTAAATTTTTAGATAAATTTGTACTAGTTTTCATTGATGACATATTAATCTAATCCAAGAATAGAGAAGAACATGAAGAGCATATTAGACTTGTGCTGCAAGTGCTAAGACAGCATCAGCTCTATGCTAAATTTAGCAAATGTGACTTCTTTTAGAAGAAAATACATTACTTGGGACATGTTCTGTC
This sequence comes from Picea glauca, assembly GCA_000966675.3. NCBI lineage: Eukaryota > Viridiplantae > Streptophyta > Pinopsida > Pinales > Pinaceae > Picea > Picea glauca. The sequence continues at coordinate 282,911 of JZKD02S1412640.1, forward strand.
CGAGGAAGGGGTAGCAGTAGATCCTGACAAGATCATGTCCATCATGGAATGGCCTACCCCAAAGGATGTCTCAGATGTCAGATCCTTTATGGGATTGGAGAGATATTATAGGAGATTTATAAAAGGATTCTCCAAGATTGGTTGTCCAATCACTACCCTCCAGAGGAAGGGGACAAAATTCCTATGGACACAGCAATGCAAAGAAAGATTCCAAACCCTGAAACATCTACTAACCCATGCACCTGTGTTGAAAATCGTTGACCTAAAAGCTTACTTCCTCGTGTGCACAGATGCCTGTAAGGAAGGGCTCAGAGGAGTCCTTATGCAGGAAGGAAAGGTGATCTGATATGAATCCTGAAAATTGAATGAACATGAGGTCAACTATGTGACTCGTGATCTAGAACTGGCTGCCATAGTGCATGCCTTGAAAATGTGGAGGCATTACCTCTTGGGAAGAAAATTTATTCTTATGACAGATCACTGTGGATTGCGGTATTTGTTCGACCAACCAAAGCTCAATGCTAGACAAGATAGATGGATGGCCCTCCTTAGAGAGTTTGATTTTGAAATCAAACACATCAAAGGGAAGGAAAATAGGGTGGTCGATGCCCTTAGCAGAAGCATGAAAACAACTCACCTGGTAGCGGTGAGCACCTGCGAGACAGATGTCAAGAACAGAGTCAGAAATGCACAAGAAATAGATTCCTTTGCTCAGACTGTGAACCTATACCTACAGCAAGAACCCGCTGGAGAAAAATATGAAGGCTACCAAATGACCGAGGGAGGTTTTCTCACCTACAGAGATAGACTGTACATTCCCAATTGTGACGACTTGAAGAGGTTCATCATGGATGAACTACATAAAAGACCCTACACTGGTCACCCAGGATGCCAGAAAATGATCACTGTCACCCGGAAAATATTTTATTGGCCTGGATTGAAGAAGGACATTGCCAAATATTTGGCCCAATGCATAGAGTGTCAACAGGTTAAAGTAGAACATCGACACCCAGCAGGACTACTACACCCTTTACTCATCCCAGAATGGAAATGGGAAACCATCTCCATGGATTTTGTCACTGGATTATCAACTTCAACCAAACAGAATGATGCCATTATGGTGGTGGTGGATAAACTGAGCAAGTTTGCTCATTTCATCCCCGTCAAATCGACCTGCAAGGCGATAGACATCACTCGGGTATTCATGAAAGAGGTGTTCCGACTGCACAGTATGCCGAAAGAGATAATATCTGACAGAGACACAAAATTTACTTCAAATTCTTGGAAATCACTGATGGAGGGATTGGAGGCCAAACTATTGTTCAGCACTTCCCACCACCCTCAAACTGATGGATAGACAAAAAGAGTAAATCAAATATTAGAGGATATGTTAAGGATGCATGTAATGCATCAACCCAGGAAATGGGAAGACTACCTGCCATTGGTAGAATTCGCCTACAACAACGGCTACCAAGCATCCTTAAAGATGAGTCCCTTCGAGGTCCTCTATGGTAGGCCGTGTAATACTCCAGTCAGCTAGAGTAACATTGTAAACAAGATTTATATTGGACCCGATATGTTAAAAGAAATGGAACAGCAAGTGACTCAGATAAAACAAAATCTGAAGGTCACTCAGAACCAACAGAAAAGTTATGCTGATCAAAAGATAACTCCAAGAGAGTTCAAAATGGGAGACCATGTATATCTCCAAATTAAGCCTAGAAGGAGTTCCCTCAAAATGGGAGCTTGTGCCAAATTGGCACCCTGGTATTGTGGACCCTTTGAGGTTCTAGATAGAGTTGGACCTATAGCCTATTGACTAGCAATTCCTTCCACAGTAAAAGCACATAACATTTTCCATGTTTCATTATTGAAGAAATATGTACATGATGCTAATCATATAATTGACTGGTCTATGATCCAGGTGGAACTAGAGGGAGAATTTCTAACAGAACCCCAATGCATACTGGACAGAAAGGAAACCCCGCTATGGAATAGAACCATTGCACAGGTCAAGGTGCAGTGGAAACATTTTGGCCCAGATGAGGCTACATGGGAAATGGAGGATGCCATGAGACAGGCATATCCGATTTTGTTTACTTCTGTACATGCAACACATGTTAGTAGATAAGAACATCAAGGACGATGTTCCTTTTAAGGGGGAGGGAATTGTAACACCCTGTTTCCCCCAGCTTGTAAATATACTTGGACTGGCCAAGAACTATGGCAAACGCATAAACGTGAATATGTGATGTAAATGAACCTTGAGGAAAAGGTCAATGAATGTGAATAACAATTTGAATTATTGCAAGACTGCTGAGAGGGGATGTGCAGAAAAAGAGACCATGATGGCGGTGGAAGGCACCTGAAAAGGTGGAGTTAACTTCCACCGAGAATTAATACCATATTTGGACTCCACTGGCTCGAAGAACCAAAAGCGGCTCGCTGGCCCCAAATTTAATGACTCAAAGGCTGGTAGGAAGATGGCTTAATGAGGGATGGGATGGTGAACTGTCCATCCGTAGAGCCGTCAGACCTGATCAGCATGAGGGTAATCGTGCCACACACAACCTCGCAAGAGGATAAGGCGTATGGTAGAAGCGATTAGTAGGGGGCACGAGGGGAACTCTGGAATTACGTAGAGTGACTGATAGCAGAGAGGAAGGATTGCAACCTTCGCTCCTGGTCACTAGCAGATAGAGAGACACAGTCTCACAACATCGTGGTCTCAGCTCGGGGGTGGCTAGCGGTAAATCCGCTGGGAGTCACTAAGCCTACAGTTGGGTGGAAACGAGCACACCTCTTAGCAGTTGCATGACCCTGGTGTTATCTCTGATAAGTGTTTTTCCTCTGGCATCTTGATATATACATATATGTATTTATTATGAAAATTATGCCCATATGTTGTGAAACTGTGAATGATTTCATTATAAGAATGATTGTATGATGTTTTGATCAGTACGAGTAACTGTATATTTAGATGGAAAGACTACGTATGTTTTATGTCTTCATAAATTCGTAATTTGCATGCGTATTGATCAAATTCAAACTTCATGTCTGGTTCACGGGAAGATGACATCCTTATATGCCTCAAGTAACCCCCTGATTAAACCTCCCAATAGAAATAACTTCCTTGAAAATCCTTTCGAGAATCAGGAAGGCAGTTGTGAAGGCGCAAGGCCTTAGTGACCCTGCATGAGGAGGAACGATCTTCGTGAAAACCGAGATGACAATATAAGGATGAAGTAATGAATCGACAGATGAGATTCCATCGGGAGACCTGAGGTCACTCACGACCGACAGATTGGAAGGAGAAGATGGAATTTTAGGCACCTTAGCCTTATAGGTACTAATGGACGGACGAGATTTCGTCAGGGGAATCCACAGTCACCCACGACCGTTAGATTAGTAGGAGGAAGTAGGGTGTTAAATGTCTTACCACGGGGTTTCCCTGTGTCTTCGTGGGTAGCGAAGAGTTTAGGACCGTAGATCCCCAAGGTTCATGAGAGTATCTAGACCGTGGATCTTTTCGATGCCCAAGGAGTCATGTAAGAATGCATGGGTAGGATCCATTATGAGACGTCATACCTTGGCTAAAGAACCCGACAGCTATTGGATCTGTTCAGAGATGCATGAGGGTGGTTGAAAGTCCCGACGAGAGGCGTGGTCATCAGGGTTTCACATATCGGGAAATCGGAGGTCTCAATGACATGAGATTGGGAATTTCCATGGGAAATTACCCGAAAACGATCTGGACCATTCGTCAGTGGAGACACATGGCAGAGATCGACGCGTCGGGAGTCGGGATGTCGACATTCGAGAAATCAGAGTTCCTGAGGTCGTGAAAGTTGGGACATCAGAAGTCTCAAAATCGTGAGGAGCAATCTGAACCGTCCATTCACTCGAGACGTGTGTTAGAGATCTGAAGGGATTCGGAGTCTAGCATTTTTCAAGTCCTAGGGATGAGGTGTCCAGGACATCAGAAGTCGCAAAAACCTGAGAGTTAACCAGGACCATCCATCAGAGGGGGACACGTGGCAGCAATCGGAGCCATCGGGGAAAGTCCACGTGGGAAGTCATCTATCGGTATTTTGGTCATCAGGATATCGGGAATCCTAGTGACAAGAGGTTTGGGCATTTTGAAATCGCAAAGTCAGAAACCCTGACAAGGACGAAGGAGCCATCGTGGGGCCAGCTGTCAGCCTATCGAAAAATCGGTATTTGAGGGATTGACAATCCTGTGGGAAAATGTTTGTTAGCATTTGAAACCCCGAAGCCCCGATAGGTGGTATGACTGAGGTCATACAGGGGCGAGGGGGTCGTATGGACCCAAAAGGTCTAGCCTCAGAGGTCTAACATGTAAGGGACCACATCGGTGAATTGGTTCATCGAGAATCGTGGAATTGGGATTCATGTTGACAAGAGTTTAGGATTTCCATGGTGGAAACCCTGTAGTAGATCTGAGCCATTCAATTGATGGAGGTCACATATCGAGAGATTTACTGCATTGGGAAACCAAGGATCGAGGATTTGAGAGTCTGGATTTTCGTAATGATAAACCCCGATGATAGGACGAGATTCTTTTGGGGGATCTCAGGGTCTGTAATGACCGTTATATGCAGAGATGAGATGTCAACTTAAACCAGGACGTGAATATGTTTTAATGTAAGTAGTGAGTAGATCTAGATGGCTAGATTCCCCCTGCCCAAATCTACGGCTGAGGATGCATTCTGGACCCCCCTTGCCATCCTACCTTTAATGGGGGGGGGGGCATGAAATTGGACATGCAACTCTCGAATGGTCAAGATTAACTCATCGTGATCAACGACTCTCAGGTGGATTCCAGACCCCCCTTGCCATTCTGCCTTTAATGGGGGGGGGGTCCAGAATAGTGTGGAGTGTGATGTGGGCCCCTCCTGTCATGTCGACTATCGTGTTGAGTTCCCCTTTTTTCCACCTATATTCCACCTAACCATGCGACGGGGCCTGTTCTCATTGGTTGTTTTCTACCCCTGTTGGGATTGGTCCCTATTGGCCATTTGCTGACCCTGTAGGGATTCATCCCCATTGGCCAGCTGATAGCCCTGTCAGGGTTCAGCGGTTGCACAGTCAAATGATTAGACATTACTATATCACCGAGGCAAGAAATACAAATAGGCACTGCATTCAAATCGAACCGTGATCATGACCTGTGATCACATGGGAACGGTGAAGGAGAGAGAAAGAGCCAGCTTACGCTGGGCCTCCATGGATATTTAGGGGTTTTGGGTTTGGCAGTAGACCAGAAAAATCTGATTTAGTTACTGGGTATGTGACATCAGAGGAGTATCTGCGATGGCCCAAACACATTATAATTCCCAGAAGTGGATTAATGGAGACTCGACTAGAAGTGCTAGTTACCCATGAGAATATTACAATCCATAATGACTTTGTACACATGGCTGCCAATTTGAATTACACTGCAGATCCATGTGGAAATATATCAAATAGTTGTTCATGGCCATGAATAGGAAATTCAAAGAGGACATATGCCATATGATTTCATAATCACGAACAAGGCACAGTGGAATTCAGTCTCAAAATCAATATGAATATATTTGTATACAATGAAGTAGAATATAATCTGTCGTGATCACTGAATTCATATAGGTACTAGTCGAATGAAAGAAATAAATAGATTAGGAATGTTTCTACTGTAAGGTGGAGGTCTTTTTCACTATCCGTCGAAGGTGAAAGTCTACATCATGTGAATAGAGGAGTTGAGGTCAAACACAATGAGACTTCATTTAATTACTAGTCATTAAGGTATACCATTAACAAACATGAGGCAACCTACTGATAATGAAAGTAGGTATCAAGGCACCAAGTACATTCTACAAGTGTGAATAAGGGTGTTGAGGTTGAACACTTTAAGAATCCATATATCAAGAGAAATTGATGTATTCCCAACTTTCAATGGTGGGAGAATGTGCCACTAATGACTACAAGCCTCTAGGTACTCATTGGAATTTAGGTCTCATTTCCAGAATAGATGATCTAAAGTTGATGGAAGGAGACCCGTTTAAAAGAGAGAATTAGGGCATCTCTCATCATTCAGCCCGAGGTACAGAGAAATAACTTAATGATTAGGAGGATCTTGAACGAATAGGATGTTAATGAACCAATGACCCTGTGAATCTCTCTCATGCACCAGATGCAAGTAGTGCATGAAAGAGACCCTCTGTATAGTATCCAATAAGGAAAGATTCCAACAAAGGTGAGGAAACCACAAATAAGACTAATGGAATCCAAGAAACTGCATGAATAGATTTCTTGTTGTTGAACACAAGGTAAACCCCCCAGTCAGTAACCAATGAAGAGATGTCAACTGTTGAGTTCAAGGTTACCTACCCATAATGAAAGTAGGACCAGGCTGCATGGTAGGACTACAACTTCATGTGATTCTTAGATACACTGAGGGTATGGCCGACATGAAAATTCAAGGGTTCTAAGAAATGGTTGACACAGTCTTATTGACCTCATTTGAACAAGATCATGAGACTTATGGATAACTCAGGCATCATAGACTTGATGATAAACTTTTGTGATACATGAGGCATCAAAACAATCTCCATAGGGACTAGAAGAATAACCACTAGGAAGAGTAACCTCTAAATAATGAGATCAGATTCCTAACATCATGCTAAACCCAAAATTTGGATGAGAGTGGACTCAAAATTTTGTGCTTAGTTCAAAGGTGACTTGATTGTTGCCGATATGAGATAATATTCTTTTCTCACCCGTCTTTTTTTTTTTTCATAGGCAAAGAAATGTTATGATACAAGAGAGGAAACGAGTGCCGCGAGTAAGAAACTAGCTCCAAACAGTGGAACATACCTATGTTCAATGAAAGTAAGTGCATGCAGGGCATGGCCACTCGGGGCGATGTTTCCTCTTAGGGTAAACGGTGACAGGCTGCAAAGGATATATAAAAGGCTCTTCTTGGCTAATGATGCAAATTGTTGACATAAGAGGCTTATAATGAGAAAGCAGGAACTAGAAATAGGCTCAATATTGCAAGCAGGATGATGGAATGTGATTTCAACTTAACTCCAAAGAATGTCCCTTTTTCGTAGATTTAGTCTCCTAGGCCCAAAAAAGTATAAAATAATACCCAAGAGAAATCTTCTAGCCAATGGAGACTAGAGTATTCATTTTTCGTAAGTAATCTACTTGGTCCGAAAAAGGGTTAAACTTACACCAAATACATGTCCTTTCAAATTCATTTAAGGAGTGTGAAAGAGACAAGTTCACTTGTCAATATTTTCATTTTTTAGAGAGTTAGAAAAGAGATTAACCAAGACTTAGGGGGAGTCCCATAGGTAATGGTCAAAATTCTTGTGAGTAATAATATGGGGTTCGAACGCAAAGTCATATCAGAACTATAATTAACTCCCAATCCTCTGGAATAATTTTCACATGGGCACCAAATAGCACATAGATTCTAACTAGGGAACCCATGTTTGGTAAGCATCTACCACTTAATAATGATACTTATAGTAGTACTAAGAAGGTTCAGTGTCATTAATAAATGGGATCGTACCTAGGGTGTATGGATCACGGTCATAGGATGATGAAAGTGTGAAAAACATAGTGACAACCTATCATATATGGATGTGAAAGAATATACCCGTCGAAGGCATGAACGTGAGGTATGATGCTAGAAACCACAAAAAATCCTGGAAAAAACCACCAAAAACCAAATCTTTCCACTGCATTATTAGTCCATAAGATCACAAATTAGCACAAACTAAAGGAAGTGGGCAAAACAATTTCTACTAATAGTAAAAATAAACCATTTTACCATACCATTTGTGTTTTTTCACCCACATAGTGCATTTTAATCCATTATCCCCACGATCTTCAAGTGTCGATTGCAGTAGCTATGATCAATAGAATAAACAACCATATGGACCAAGTAATTACCCATCCCCTATACTTCAATTTCAATGGTCTAAACTTCAATTTTAGGCCCCATTTGTTTAGTATTAAAGGGCCTAATATGGAAATTAGGGTGTACGCAGGTGACAGTTCATCGGGTCATGTATACAACCCCATATACACGGGAAAAGTGAAGCCTACACACGTGTATGGATACCTATACATGATTTTTAACAAGTCATCTCGTGTACAAGTCTGTGATCAACATTTTTGAAAGGTTTTAACTAAAACAAAATGGTTTCTCCTCTGCGGGGTGGTGATTGAATGGAGGGAGAGGGAGAATGAAGAGATAGATGTAGTTGTGGGAAGGGATGCAGGGGTCCAACAAGATTTAAAAATATGTTTCTTTATAAATCTTAGGCTCTCAAGGGAATGAGGGCTCACATGAGGTTACTCCAATCTCTAGTAAACTACTGGGATCCAAAGACATAGTCCTTCAACCTTGATGGGAAACCATTGAGGATTGAAGTGGACGATATATAATTCATCGTAGGATTGTTGTGTCAAGGAGAGGTAGTGAATCTCAAGGCCAAAGGGGTTGGGGGTGGTATGACTATGGGGGAGTTCATTTCCACCCACTCTGTTGCAAGAAAAAATAAAGTAGGGAGACAACTCCCAATTAGGGAAATCGAGAACCTGAGCTTAAAGATCAGCATGCTTGTACTTACACAGGATTTGGGGTCAGCCTCATTACACCAAGAATTAAGGCCACTCATGTTCTATGAGGTGGAGTGTTTAATACCCATTGTTTATGACTGGTGTACCTCACTGTTGGATAACATGAAGAGCCGGTTGATGGATTGCAAATAAGGGAAAATGAGAAATTTTGGATTTTCATCAATTATTTGTAGTTTTTTCTTTGAGATGGTTCTAGGATTTAGCCCTAGAGTAGAGATTACTCCACATGGGTAGGATGATCCATCCATTTCATGGTGGACCGATGTGATGAGGTGGCTAGGAGGTGGTAGGGTGCCAACCCCCTATAATGATGAGTTCTTTTTCTGGTGGCACTGATAGGTCATAGCCATTGATGACTACCCTTATGATGGGATTGACTACAGAGGGGATATAGACATTCCTTTGCCACCAGGTTTCTCCTATAGTTATATTGGTAAGAAATGTTTTTATATTATTCATTTTTTTTCAATAAAAAAAAAAAAACCGGCAAATATTTTGGTATGCTATTAAGTATTAACAATTTATTTGTTACGCAGATGTGGGTCTGTGATGGCCAGAGAGATTCCCATGACATTGGTGGAGGGGCCGAGGATATGAGAACGTGTGAGGATATGTAGGGAGAGTGTTGTAGAATGTGCATGGGAACCTATCTTTATTGATGCATAGGATTCTTATTGTTCAAGTGGAGGATCTGCTAGAGGCGATGCAATGGAAGGTGGTGGGTGTACCTCCTGCATGGGTGTGACTCTTTAGACGTCTTGAAAATGTTGTAGTGTGATATCATGATACGCATTTGGCACCATAGGCATAGGTGCCATGGTAATATTATATACCGTCCATATATCTATTTTGAGTGTGTGAGACCCATTTTGTACTATGAGACCATATTTTTTGAACTCGAAAGGATGAAATATAAAAAAAATTGGTATTTGGCTTTACGTATATATGCTACAATGTGTACATGCATGAATGTGTTTTCTTTGCTTAGCTATGTGACAAATGGAAATCTAAAATATAATTAGCATATACATCAGATACATGATCAGAACTTCTAGGTATGTGATTATAAGTAATAAAATCAAAGCATCGTTCAAAAATTTGTACCCATAGAAATCATCGGAGTAGACTAGGATCTCACACATGGTAACTATAGTTTAACTGAACTATGACTAACTAGGAGTCCAAACAAACCTATAAATACCAAAAACCATGTTAAATGGCATCGTATAATAGCTTTATAACATCGTTATACTCAACCACATTATTCGTTGATGGCTCTAGACGAAAGCCACTTGAAGACACCAGTTGGCCCTCGGGTGAGTAAATGACCCAAGTGGAAGAAGCCATGTTACGCATATGAAGAACAGGATTTTTACGCACTATTTTGGTCACCCCTGTGATCAACTGATGATATGTGCATAACCCACTTCTATGTTCCCTGAAGATACTAAATGAGACTTTCTCCATGAGAAGAGTGAATCATCTTTCTTTTCCTAAAATAAATATATCTAAGGAGATCGTTTCACCCTGCTAAATGCTTGGGGTGCGATGATGCCTGATCTCCACATGCTGCACCAAAACTCGATTGCGGTGTCGCCACATGCTTCATGTGCATCAGGTGCGATGATTCCCAAAGAATAGAAAAAGGTGAAATTCACGGAAGTTCTAGAAGGGAATATTCTAGAAGATGAGGTGGCCTCTGATCGGTTTGGATCTTACTCGCTTCTATGATTTAGTGGGATCATCCTAACATCCTCATTCATCCCTCTTTCATCCTATATAAATATGGACCTCTCATGGGAAAGGCTAGGTTGGCTTATGCATGAAGAATTATGTTGAAGATTGTACTTGTGATAGCTTTGCTTTAGCTCTCCAAGTCAAGTTGTGAATGATCTTCATCAAAATAATTGGAGAAAAGGTGTGTGTGTTGAAGCAAAGGACCATTGGAAGGGACCTTGAAACATTAAGGCATGGGTTGTATTCTCCACTTTCATTCAATATAATGCAGTAATACATTTCTTCCCTATAAAGGTGTCTCTACTTTTATTGTATAACTCCTTGATCTTATATATAGACTTCATTGGAATATATATATCATTGTTCTCTCTCTTTTTTGGTTTGTTCTTATTAACAGGTTCACTGTCCCATAAATTCAAGGATGGATCAAGGATGACACTAGCGAGGATCAAACGTCATTTAAATGGTATGTCATTTGTCCCTCTCTGAACTAGTTTATATTACAATGAAATCTAAGGAGACACTTGTATTCTACCTTGTTTTGTTCTAGTTTCTTGTTGAAGTTAGGGAGATTAGTGTTTGTTCACACTTATCAATTTTTCTGATAACAAAATTAGATTTAGATATCATTTAGTACCTTCAAACCTGCATGCCTCAATGGTAGGTTTCCTCGCTTTCAACAATGGGTTCACATGATTGACCCCTAATTGGAATATTCCACCAAGTGTTCGACTTCAGATCATTTATTCACATTCGTTGGATTGTACTAAAGTACCTTGGGAATCATTGACATAAATGGTGATTTCCCTCACAATTGTTAACAATATCCATTAATGACCGGTAATCAAGTGGTTTCTACCATGTTCAACTTCAACACTTGTAATCACATGGCTAGATTCATACTTCGAGACAATGGAAATGAAGACCCTGGATCTCACCATATCAATCCAGGTTTTGATGGAGTATTAATAAGTTTTTACTGACACATAAATCCACTGTGTATGTCTCATGGCTATATCCAAATTTGAATTTTTAGAACGTAGATCCACAATGTATTTCTCGTGGCTATGTTGAATCATGATGACATGAATCCAAAGTGTATGTTTGGTGGCCATGACTCACTTGAAACTTATGATTAGAGTCACTTATAGTCTGAGTATGGGAATGCCTACCTTGGAAGATGGTATATTATTATGCAGATGCTTGATTGTTTGAAGGTTCCAGACCAATGCGCTCCTAGATTTTGACACACACATTTTGTTAGCACTTGGTAAATTTCCTAGAGGTTGAAATAGAAGAAATCTACAAAGGTAACTTTATCCAACCACTTTTAAAGATGGGATCTATCCCTTCCAGCTTCAGAGAGGGATCTCTCTATATGATTTAGCTATGTTTTCAATTTTAGATATTAGGCTAGGTAAATATATAGGTAGGTTTTGTTGTCAAAGTGTTTTTTGAATTGGTTGAGACAGTCTACACATCCACTGGGCTATGGGATCTATGTTTAATAAAAAGGAATACAACCAGAAACGTGAAGGAAGACTTCCACAGGGAGAGATAATATACTCACTGGATCTTTTAGTAGCTTAGATGATGGACAGAAGAAAAGATGAGAAAGATAATTTCAACTAAGAAGCAGTTAAGAATTTCTTAATTGGAAACACAAGAAGATAAACACTAAAATCTTTCGAGTCAAAAACAGGGTATCCAAGATAAATCCTGCAACATTCGTTACTCTTAAAGATAAGTTTCAGAAAACAATATGATCACAAAGCAAGAATAACATTCAACTTAGAGAATAACATCACCAGTGAATACACGCAAGAATCCTATAAAAGTGCCTCCTCTTTATTAATGGAAGATCTCAAATGTTACAGTCTGATAGCATTAGGGTGTGAAGATCAACAACCCTCAATACTTCGAAAGGTGAAGTATTTATAACTCAAATTACAACCGTTCCTGTCATAACTGAATCAGGACGTGCTAATTCTATTTTAGCCTGACTAATTTAACAAATCTCCTAAATTTCAAAACTGTTTGATGACTTGGTGAAACTGCACGCTGAATTTCTAGCTAGACCGTTGATGAAGCCTTTGCACGACCTCATCTGACTGGACAGGTGACTGGACCTGGAAAGCTCAACTGCTAATCGAGAAGATCGTAGAGTTCCTCCCATCAGAGATGACTAGGCACAGTGACTTTGAGCAGTCTTCGATACACTTCATCCATTTATGTATACTTTGCGAATGTAGGCTTTGTGAGGAATATGTATCGAATCTCGTGTTGGATACTAATGTCCAACTGAAGGGCATCCAGGAATGCTTTACCGGTGATGCTCCCTTGTATGCCTGCAAACTTTGAATTGTCCTTGGACACCTCAGCCAATCTCTTCTTGTAATCCGGAAGTGTCATCAGTTTATCATTAATAACCTTCAGACCAGGTAAACCTTTCTTTTGGAGAGCCTCAATCTTATTGAAGAACCTTTGTACTCCCTGTTCCATGATCTGAATGTTTTCTTCCAGTTGAATCATTAATCCTCTCTTGGTCAAAACTCTTTTGACCTCAAGGATGGTCTCTGTTCTATATTCTATCTTCAGCTCTTCTAGCTCTTCTTTGGTCTTAGAATTGAGGAATTTGATGATATCATTTGCCTGAGTTGGTCTATCTCCCAATTCTACTCTGATCTTCTCAATGGCCTGTTTTCTCCTCTAGACCAACTCATTCTGCTCAAACATAATTTGGATCATGGGCCATATCTCATTTATGGACTTTGTGATGTCTGTCCATACATTCTCTTTGACCTCAGCCAAAGTCTTCCCTGCCACTGTTTGCTTTTGGAGCTACTGTAACTCCTTCTTGAGCTTCTCAGTTACCTGCTTTTCTTTGGAGAGACTGGTCTGGAAGGAATTTTTGAGTTCCTGGAGGTTCTCAACTTCCTTTTTAAGCCTGTTGATCTCTGTCTCTTACAGGTTCATATTTTCCATGGATTTGGTGAGGTCGGTTGTCCCCTCTTGTGGTGTCACTGCTATTGCAGATGGGATTGTTGTCACTGTTGCTGTGCTTTCTCCTGAAATCAGAATGGCACTCAATGGAATGACTTCCATTGGCTTCATCTGCTCCTTCTCTTTCAATAATCTCTCCATATCGGCTTCCATTTCTTTGAGATGTGCATTCTGCTCCATAAGCAATTTGAGCATTTTGTCCTTCTCACCTTCTTTCTCTGCTAACTCCTTCGCCCGCGAGTCCTCTGTAGGTGTGAGCTTCAGCTATTTCCTCAAGGAGGAGATGTCTGCATTATTCTTCTTTATCATCTCCTCTGCAGGTTTGATGTTTGAAGGATCATAGCCGATCTTGAGGACCAGCTCCTCCAAAGTCTTGATTCTATTGTCCTTCGCAAAGGATGATATCTTCTCCAGCTTGAGCTGTGTCTGAGCATTGTTCAGTGATACCTGTAATTTTGCTGCAGAAGTGGAAGCATGTGCCAACATATGGAACACCATTTTCCCTGTCTATTTGTGCAGATCCATTTGATCTATTGGGTGCATGTCTTTCGTCTGGAATTCGAAGGTGGCCCTCTTGTAGTCTATGATTACCTTGGGGTCTGGTACCTATGCCTGGAGGAAGGCCATGTGCATCCTGCCCTTTTCTGTGTCAGATACAGACAACAGTCTATGCTGCACAGTCGACGTCTACTTCCAAAACTGAGCATAAGTACTACTGGTAAGGGTCTGATTTTTTTTCTTAATCAGCTCGTACTTCTCAAAAATGCTCAACTTGGGCCCAGTCTTGGCCGGCTGAGTGTCTAGTGGGGAGTATGAGGATTTCCTTGGCACTGCTGGGGTGATGTCCTTTTGTAGGCTTGATATGAAAGGTGGGATGACGGACTTGAACACTATGGTAGGTGGGGTTTCTTTCTCCCCCGTAGGGCCAGGAATTGAAATTGTCTTGGGCCTCTTGGTGTGCAACTGGAACTTTTCAGATGACACCTCTGTGAGAGGAAGAGATGATTCTTGTCGAGGCATTTTTTCCTTAGGGACCTGTGGCATGGTCGTTGGTGGCACAGTGGTTAGGGGAACCTGCTGTTCAACTTTGACCAAGGTGTCAGGAACCCACACAGTCTGATTGGGGAATTTCTCAATTTCGGGCTTAGCTTCATGAACATACGGGATATTTTTGTTCTTCACCCACATTTCTCAGATGATCCTGCAAGGATCATAATGCCATGGGAATATTAAGAAAAACTTCATCTCTCTCAGCATCCAGTCTGCTTCTTCTCCTGCGCCACGATTATTGCAGATGAACGAGCCAATCTGCCCCTTGATTCTGAGTTGCTGTTTTTTCTTCAAGGATACAAAATGGATGTCGTCTTAATTCATGATCTGTCTTATATACTCTAATGCAAAGATTCTTACCAGTACATACTTGGGTAGCTTGTAGGGTCCCAACTCGCACCCAAATACTCTGATCTTGGTGTGGTTTTGATACAGGTACCAATCCCCAGTATTTGTGTTGTCCGAGAGATGCAGAATTATCTGTACTTCGTCATTTATTTGCGGCTTGGGCCTGCCGCTCAACATGCTTACCACAGGGTGATAGAGCAGATCGATGAATTCCTTGAAGCTATATTCTGTGGAGTTATGCTTCAGCAAAGAGGTCCATGCTGTGACTGGTTGAGGCCTTCCATCTGCATCCATTTTCTACATGGAAAAACTAAATTTATCTGCTTGATAGAAGGCAAACATGTATGCCAATATAGACGAATATATGAACATGCCTTCTGTGCAAAAATTCACAAACTATTCGTGAATATTATCTGCTAAGAGGGTGCTGAAATCAAACTGGGTGGTGGGATTTTCATCAGTGGAGAAAATGGATAGAAAACCCAGAATGGCTCATCTACCCATTGGTCGGAATAGTACCCTAGCAAAGCACAAAGGGAAGAAATGACCTGGTTTCCCTTAGTGGAGAACATGGACGATGGGTAAGGGGGATTTGTGGAAGGGAATTGAGCATAGGTGGGAAGGAAAAGCTCGAATATTTGAGCTCTCTGAGGAAAATTCATCTTCTGATACAACTCTGTAAGGATCTCCAGGTTGAAAGGAGATGCAGAGTCAGCCCAGGAAATTTGCATCATCTGGTCTATGTCTTCGGGTGTGATGAGGAACAGGGTGTCTTCAAATGAGGAGATGCCATCTCTTTGTTCAGGAATATAGTGAGCCTGACATTTGAGCGCGAACTCGGGAAAATGGTGGATCTGGGGAAAAAGGTAAAGGGGTAAATTGGAATCCCAGAGTCCAATTTCATCACTCTGGTCTAGGAAAATTTCCCTGAGTCATGAGTGGAGGTCTGATAAATCAAAGTCACATTTGGTATCTGTGATCAATCTGTCTTTGTCGACAAGTGGGATCTTTTCCAGGTCGACAGGAGGCAGGAGAAAAGGATTCTCCTCTCCTTCTGCTTGTCTTAGCTTTGGTGCCATCTCAGCAACTGTACCTGCAATAAACACAAAGTTAGTGGGGTCGACTGACTGTGGATGAGGGCGACTGAGTGTAAGCGGAGGAGTAAGATATGAGTTTATCTGGTGCGACGAGTGAACGGTGAAAGTATGGGAAAACAGTAATTTTATTTAAAAATGGGGTCGGTTGGGCACGGGAGACAGGTCAGTTGGATAACAGATAGGTTATCCAGTAATAAATGGACAACGGGCCACTTGGAGGTGATATGGTAGGTGATGTTGGCTGAAAAATACGAAAGGGTGATGTGGTGGCTAGGGATTGGAGGAAAAAGTTGCAATAAGGGGCTGGTCATGAGTGAAAAAGGGGATAGGAGACTGACAACAGTTATGGGATGGGACATAACTCAGGAACAAGTGGAACAAGTGAAACCCATGGAGGATGACGTCCATGAGTGATGGGGTGCTGTCAGATATCAGATGGTGATGAGACTTTGGGACCAATAGATTTATGCCACATATGACAAGGGGCCCGCCAGAGGTAGATAACCATTCCAGACCCCCCCCCCCCTTAGTTAAAAATAGATCATTAAGGCGGGTCTGAAATCCATTTTGGGCCATTGATCTGCCTGCCTATTTCTGAGCCATGGATCCAAGCGCACTCTTTATCACACATTCCAGACCCGCCACCCTCCATTAAAGGCAGAGCAGACGGGGGGGTCCGGAATCCAATATGGGTCGTTGATTTAAGCATCTGTCCCTGGGCTGTCCAGATGTGCGCAAATCTTATTACCGATTCTGGACCCCCCCCGGCTAAAAGAAGAATGGTTGTGGGGGTCTGGAATGCTCTGTGCACCATAGATCTGAGCGTCACGATCTAGACCGTCAAAATGTGCAGGGAACATAAATGGGGGCGCGGACAAGCACATGTGCTGGGAAAAACTTAGGATAACTGCATTTTATGAGTTTTTTCCCCAAATTTCAAATAGACACCACCAAGGGGATTCGACCAAACTATCTGTTAAGCATTTGAAACATGGTGCAACACTTACATCAAGCTGGCTTTATTGGAACGAAGCAACAATGTCACTAACCTATGTTCTAACCTAGTTTCCTATGACAGTTAACCCAGATTAAACTATTGGGTTACGAAATTACTCTACCCTAGGGCTATCTAACCAAGATTAGACAGTCTGGCCAGATTTATTCACTAATCTAACCTAGATAATTTGGCTAAGATTAAACTGTTTAGCCAAATCATTCACTACCCTATCAACATCAAATTTAAAAATAACTTGGCCATGCTTGAAAGGTATGGACCAAGTTACTATTATTGCATGGGGCTTTTATTTCAATTATTTTATGCCCTCTTTTTCTTTTTTCTTTTTCTTTTCTTTTTCAAATTATTTGCAGAATGAAAAATAATTTGTCAACAAAAATACTAGAGACAGATAATATCCCAGTCACCAGTTGATTCCCATAACTTATGGGGTGATAACAGCGGCTCCACCTGGGGATGGTACTTTCCCTATGAAGTGCCAAGAATCCTGGTTCCTGTCATTCTGAAAATTTCTGCCTAGTAGCCTTCATTGGTTTTATTCTCGAAAATGGAAAAACAATGATCAACAGCTTAGGACCTTCTCTTCGGGCTTCAACCAACTGACTAATATTCTTCACTCAGAAAATGCAAGTCAAAAATGAAACTTAAAATGGTATGTAAGATGGAGAGTGGAAAATCGAATCTTCTACTGAGGTGGCACATAATGTTTCAGCATTCTGCCATTCATAGGTGCTCCTAGCAGATCTGTCCCATCAGCGTTGTTTAGCAAGAAAGCATTGTTTCCTCTGAAAGCTTGGATCATGTATGGTCCTGTCCATAGATTGTCAAATTTTCCATGCTTTCCCTTGTCTTCATTTCTGGCATCCCATCTCAGCACCAAATATCCCAGCTCGAAATCATCCTCCTTGGTTCGTTTGTCAAAGATCTTCTTAATGTTTCCTTGGACTACCTGAGTCTTGTTGAAAACTTCTTCCCTAGTCTGCTGCAAATGGATCATCTGGTTGATCCTTCTCTGTGAGTCATTTGGCTCAACTTGTACCTCTTTAAGCAACCTCATGAAAGGGACTCCTAAGGAAGTGGGGAAAACTACCTCTGTACCACAGACAAGCTGGTATGGTGACATACCAATTGACCTTTTGGTGGTCAGCCTATCAGCCCATAAAGAAACACCAACTTGTTGTGCCATGATTTCTTGTTTTCCTCTAATGTCTTCTTGATGATATTTACCAAAGTTTTGTCTGAAGATTCTGCCAACCCATTCCCCTGAGGATAGTAGGATTTGGAATGCCCCAAACCAATGTGATACTGGTTGCAGAAATCTATGAGTTTCTTTTACCGAAAGGCAGTTGCATTGTCAGTTATAATCTTTCTAGGACATCCAAAGCGGGACAAAATATTATTTTCAAGGAGTTTGATAATAATAGAGTCAGTGGCTTGCCTACTTGATACTGCTTCGATCCATTTGGTAAAATAATCGGTGGCAGTGAGAATCCACCGGTGCTGGCCTGAAGATGGGGGGTGTATTTCTCCAATGAAGTCGAGCGCCCATTGCTGGAAAGGGGCCTCAACTGAGATTGGTTTCAGAGGTAGAGGAACGAGTTTCCTTTTGCCTTCACACAGTTGACATTGGTGACATGTTGTTACCTTCTGATGCACATCGATGAACAGGGTGGGCCAATAAAATACAGCTCTGAGTATTTTGTTGGCTGTGACCTTCCAGTTCAAATGGCCACCACATTATCCTGCATGAAACTCTTGCAACACTTTATCAGCTTCATCTTTCAGTAAACAATTTAACAGAATGCCTGCAGGGCCCTTCCAATACAAATTGCCTTCTAGAATACAGAATTTTAAGGCTTTCAACTTTAAAAATCTAGCTTTAGTCTTAGTCAAACTAGGGGGAGCTTGTAAATTTTGTAAAACAAAAATGAGGTCTGCGTACCATGGAGAGTTGAGAAATACCTCTCTCATGCTTGGAGTCTCCATCTCGCCCTGTTCATCTGCCACATCTAACAAATTAATGTCAAGAGCATGGAAGTTAGATTCAGCCATTAATTTAGCAAGGCCTTGACCTTTGATTAGTTTAGTGTGCTTAATCTCTATATCGTATTCTAAAATGACAGCAATCCATTTTCCCCTTCTTCCATCCGGGCTATCCTATGTCAAAATGTATTTTACTACCGCATTCAGAACATATGCTATGGTGTGGGGATGAAGAATGTAGACTCTAAAGTCTTTTATGGATTTTACCAAAGCAAAAGCTTGTTTCTCCATTATCTTGTAATTCAGAGCAGCATCCCTTAATGCTTTTCTAAAGAAAGCTATGGGTTGTTCATACCCTTCGTTGTTCTTTTGCAATAACATAGTTTCTATAGTATGTTTGGAAGCGAAAGAAAAGATATAGAAATCTTTAGTGAAATCGGGACTGATCAAAACTGGGGCTTCTATGAGTGCTCGTTTGACTTGTTCGAAAGATTGTCTGGACTCAAAGTCCCATTTTATTTTTACGACTTTTTTAAGCATGTTTGTAATGTTTCTAAGGAGCTCGGCCAGATTGGGAATGAATACTCGTAGAAAGTTAATTCTTCCGATAAAATACTGTAGTTCTTTGAGGTTTCTTGGGTGTTCTAAATTTTGTATGGCCTCAATCCTGCTAGGGTCTATTTTGATTCCATCTTTGGAGATGATGTGTCCTAGCAGTTTTCCTTATTCTAACCTGAAAAGGCTCTTCTTAGGATTTAAATAAATCCCAAACCTTCTACATTTCTCGAAAACTCGTCTGAGGTGTCTTAGGTGTTCATCATTAGATTGGGAAAACACAGTCACGTCATCTAAATAGATGACAATAAACTTGTCTGATTATTCCACGAAGGCGATATCCATAGCTCTCTGGAAAGTGGCTCCTGTGTTCATCAGACCAAAAGGTATTTTCACATACATGAAAGTGCCCCATGGTGTGGTGAAAGCGGTTTTTTCTTGGTCATCAGGGTGAACTAAGACCTGATTGTAACCCGAGAAACCGTCCAGCAGAGAAATTTGACTGGACCCGACCACCCTTTGCAGGATGTGGTCCATTTTCGGTAAGGGGTAATTATCCTTCAGTGAGACTTTATTTAGATTTCGGAAATCTATGCAGAGTCTGATTTCCCCGGTTTTCTTATGTGTAGGGACCAGATTAGAGAACCACTTGGAAAAATGCAATGGAACTATGATCTTGGCATCGTACATTTTCTTGATTTCCTTTTCTATCAGAGGGAGAAACTTGGGATTTATCCTCCTAATTTTCTGCCTAAACGGTTTTTGGTCTTCTTTTATTGGAATCATGTGTTGTATGATGCTGGTATCATAGGCTTTCAAATCTTCATAGCCCTAGGCAAAGACATCTGAATATTCTTTGAACAACTCAATGTATTTGAGTTTTTGCTCTGGGGGTAATGATTTAGACAGTTTGACCATCCTAGGTTTCTCTTCAATCCCTATATTACAGTCTTCTACCTCTTTTCCATGGGCTTCGATTTTTGGTTTTTTGGCTACGTCGTCAGAATCGAACAAGTCCTCTAAAGGAATTACACCTCTAGGTAAAACATTGCTTTTCAATTGTAAAATGTTAGCATCCAATTCGTCATCGCCTAATTCTCCTGAATCTACAGTATTTACACTATCAATTTCAAAATCAGAACTATTTACATTTTCATCCTCGTTCTCTAAATCTATATTTGTACATTCAAAATCATTTTTACATTGCAGAAAGTCTTCAATTTGATCGTCATTACCAAACACTTGCCAGTACCTGATATTGTCGGGAACAGTTGGTCTACATTTCAGCTCAACAGTGTATGGACAAGTCGGGTGAAAAGGAATCTTACAGGTGGCTGCTGAGGTGGCCAATCCATCCGCCAGAATGTTTTTTCCCCTCGGCATTACCTGCAAGTCCACTTCAGTAAAACATCTCAAG
The DNA here is from genome assembly GCA_000966675.3 of Picea glauca. Classification (NCBI taxonomy): domain Eukaryota; kingdom Viridiplantae; phylum Streptophyta; class Pinopsida; order Pinales; family Pinaceae; genus Picea; species Picea glauca. The sequence goes on from JZKD02S1412640.1 coordinate 303,774, forward strand.
GCATCAAGAAAAACATTCCTATAAGCTCTAAGACATGGGTGTTTCACAGCGTACTCACCTTTGATTTGCTTGATTATCAATTCAGAGTCACCTCTTACCATTATCTGTTTAGCACCAACTTTTTTCAAAAGCTTCAGACTAAGAATCAAGGCTTCATACTCAAGAATATTGTTAGTACATTGGAAATTTAATTTGTAAGAATGGTTTTCTGGATACCTGTTTCTGTGATTATGCATCCATACTCCTGCTCCAGCTCCTTCTTTACTCACTGCTCCATCAAAGTCCATGCTCCAGAAATCCGCGGGTAACTCTTCAGTTATCACGTTCTTCATCCTTGCTACCTCAATGATTTATTGGGCTTCATCCTGGTTATATGTATCTTCCGCCAGCTGAGTATCTTGCTCTCCCGTGTCACCATCGTTGTACAAGATAAAAGAATCAAGATCAGAATGTGCAGAGTAAAGGGGATAGTTGTGCGGATTCTCTTGGCTACTGACCATGTACTTCATCAACGTTTCTCTGTAAAGCCTTCTTTGTTGCCCGAAAACTGGGATAGTGGCATAATACATATCCATCTGCAGGGTTCCTTTCAACTTCGCCCCCCACGACTGGGATAGAAACATTCCATACTTCGGCGGGATGTCTACAACCACCAAATCCATTACCATGCTCTTCGCAGGAATTTGAACCAAGGTGATGCATAGGTCCTTGATCAAACCAATACATCTGAATTTATTGGAGTCGAATGAGTGTAAATCCTTGTATGGTTTGTTGACCTCCAGTCCCATTTTTTCCATTACTGCCTTAGGCATCAGATTGTGGGAGGCACCCGAGTCTAGTATTGCATTATGCAAGATCAAGTCATGTATGTTTAAACTGATGTAAAAAGGAGCGACCTCACCGATATCATCTCGACCATCTACTTCAGGTCTGAAAAGAAGCTCGGGTTGATCATCAGTAAGGTTCACAGTGTCTGAATGATTTGTTGATCCAATGGTTAAGGCATTCATGCCTATGTCAGGTTCAATGGCCAGTGCTTTAATCACCTGTGAACGATAACCATCTTTGTTCATCAACTCGGTAAGTGGGATGGGTATTTTCACTTTGGCCAATTCCCCCTCCAGGCTAAAGGGTGTAGGAGCTCTGCCTTGGCTCATCAATTCTGGTTTGTCCACCGCGCTCCTCTGGCTGGAAGTACTTGGTGGGTCAACAGGTGAAATCTCGGGCTGTGATGGCCTTTTCAGAATGGTAATTTTTTTCTTCATGGGAGCGTCGGCATTACTCTTCTCAGGAATCTTCTCAGCAGTACCCTTCTCAGGAATATTCTCGGCAGATGGCTCAGAGGTCTTCTTGGTTTTGACTACCTTCTTTGTTTCAGTGGTCTTTTTTGGGGAACTCCCTTCTGTCTTCTTACTCTACAGATTTTACTGCCGGTGTACCTCTAGAATGGAATTTTTGAATGCCTGTTGTTCTGCATCTTCAGCTTCTTCACTTACCTTTGTTTGATTTAGCAGAAAGAGTTATTGCTCTTCTTGGGTCAAGAAAATAGCTTCGTTGTCATGAATGCCCATGAGATTGATGTGAGTGTCCTCCAATTCCTCAATCACCTCCCCCCCTTCATCAGCATAATTTTCTTGCAAGGCAGGCCTAATCTACTGATCTGGACCTCTCTGTTCTCTTTGATCCCTAGGATCTCTCTGTCTAATTTGAGGAGGGTTTCTCCTAAAGTTAGGATTCCAAACCTGAGGAGCAGGTGTGTTGTCTCTTGGAGGATTTCTGTCTGACACAGTAAATATTTCCATCATTAGTTCCACTGCTCTAGTCAAAGAATCCAATTTGGAGTCTGAGGTCGACATGGAACGTTCTTCTTTAATTGTGACTCTCCTTTCTGACCTCTATCGTGCTCTTTTTGCCAACAAATTGGCCTCCACACTAATAGCACTTTTCTGCATGTCCTCCAGAGTGGTAGAATTTATTTCTCTTAGTTGGTAAGACATGTCAACATCAAATCCATCAGGGAATTTAATCAATGCTAAACCCTATGGAGGTTTGATTTTAGTTGGGATTGCATTGTACAGGTTGTTGAAACGGGTGCAGTAATCTTGTATCGTCTCACCTTGATTTCTTCTTATATTCTCGTATTCTGACAATATTTGGAGAGGGTTTTTCTTTACCTCCCATCTATCAAGAAAAATCCTTTGAAAAGCACCAAGGTCAGGGATTGAGGCGGCAGGTAAAGCTTTGTACCATTTCTTGACGTCACCTGTCAAACTTTGGGCAAAGAATCGCATTTGAACGTCAGCCTCATCAACTTCTTGCAGGTCAAAATAATCATTCATTTAGTCGACATGTTGTTGGACATTTAAAGGTCCTGTTGCGTCGAACTGTGGAAGTCTAGTTTGGTAGTCTTGAGGCATAGCATGGAGAGGTGCGGCCAACACCAAGGGAGCATATTTGGCTGCCATGATGAGTGGAGGACGTGGAACGAAAACCTAGATGTTCGGCGAGGTAGCGACTGAAGGCAGGGACGAGGAAGGACTAGCTGGCACCGAGGGAGTGGTTTGTTGATTAATAGTGGGATATAGAACTTCAGGGGTTCGGGGTTGCAAGATGGTTGGGTCGAAAATGATTTTAGTGACAAAACTACCTGACTTGGACCTAAACAGGCTTTGACCGGAATAGGTGTCAATATCGAGGGTTTGAGAAGAGACAAGTTTTCCTGAAAAAGAAGGGTACTTATGAATGGGAATATGACTTACCGAACCTTCAGCAATGGTCTTTTTCCTGATCAAACCCTCGGGATTGTCTTTTACCATCGCAGGTTTTGGATCTGGATGAGATCGAGTATGGACTTTCTTGGGAGCCATAACTCTTTTTGGTTTATATATATATATATATATATATATATATATATATATATATATATATATATATATATTAGATTTGTGAGTCTGAAAATAATATGTACAAAGTTTAATCAACCTCTAAACATTACTTTCTTCTCAATTTGAACTTTCTTTTTAGGGAAAAGAAAACATGAAATTATCAATTTTTAGTTCTTCCCCAGTGGAGTCGCCATTATCTTAGCACTTGGTAAATTTCCTAGAGGTTGAAACAAAATAAATCTACAAAGGTAACCTTATCCAACCACTTTTAAAGATGGGATCTAGCCCTTCCAGCTTCAGAGAGGGATCTCTCTATATGATTTAGCTATGTTTTCAATTTTAGATATTAGGCTAGGTCAAGATATAGGTAGGTTTTGTTGTCAAAGTGTTTTTTGAATTGGTTGAGACAGTCTACACATCCATTGGGCTATGGGGTCTGTGTTTAATAAAAAGGAATACAACCATAAACATGAAGGAAGACTTCCACAGGGCGAGATAATATACTCGCTGGATCTTTTAGTAGCTTAGATGATGGACAGAAGAAAAGATGAGAAAGATAATTTCAACTAAGAAGCAGTTAAGAATTTCTTAATTGGAAACACCAGAAGATAATCACTAAAATATTTTGAGTCAGAAATAGGGTATCCAAGATAAATCCTGCAACATTCGTTACTCTTAAAGATTAGTTTCGGAAAAAAATATGATCACAAAGCAAGAATAACATTCAACTTAGCGAATAACATCACCAGTGAATACACGCAAGAATCCTATAAAAGTGCCTCCTCTTTATTAATGGAAGATCTCAAATGTTACAGTCTGATAGCGTCAGGGTGTGAAGATCAACAACCCTCAATACTTTGAAAGGTGAAGTATTTATAACTCAAATTAAAACCGTTCCTGTCATAACTGAATCAGGACATGCTAATTCTATTTTAGCCTAACTAATTTAACAAATCTCCTAAATTTCAAAACTGTTTGATGACTTGGTGAAACTGCACGTTGAATTTCTGGGTAGACCATTGATGAAGCCTTTGCACGACCTCATCTGACTGGACAGGTGATTGGACTTGGAAAGCTCATCTACTAATCGAGCAAATCACAGAGTTCCTCCCATCGGAGATGACTAGGCACAGTGACTTTGAGCAGTCTTTGATACACTTTGTCCATTTCTGTATACTTGGCGAATGTAGGATTAGTGAGGAATATGTATCGAATCTCGTGTTGGATACTGATGTCCAACTGAAGGGCATCCAGGAATGCTTTACCGGTGATGCTCCCTTGTATGCCTGTAAACTTTGAACTATCCTTGGACACCTCAGCCAATCTCTTCTTGTAATATGGAAGTGTCATTAGTTTATCATTAATAACCTTCAGACTAGGTAAACCTTTCTTTTAGAGAGCCTCAATCTTATTGAAGAACCTTTGTACTCCCTATTCCATGATCTGAACTTTTTCTTCCAGTTGAAGCATTAATCCTCTCTTGGTCAAAACTTTTTTGACCTCAAGGATGGTCTCTGTTCTGTCTTCTATCTTCATCTCTTCTAGCTCTTCTCTGGTCTTAGAATTGAGGAATTTGATGATATCATTTGTCTGAGTTGGTATATCTCCCAATTCTACTCTGATATTCTTAATGGCATGTTTGCTCCTATGGACCAACTCATTTTGCTCAAACATAATTTGGATCATGGGCCATATCTCATTTATGGACTTTGTGATGTCTGTCCATACATTCTCTTTAACCTCAGCCAAAGTCTTCCCTACCACTATTTTCTTTTGGAGCTGCTGTAACTCCTTCTTGAGCTGCTCAGTTACCTGCTTTTCTTTGGAGAGACTGGTCTGGAAGGAACTTTTGAGTTCCTGGAGGTTCTCAACTTCCTTTTTAAGCCTGTTGATCTTTGTCTCTTGCAGGTTCATCTTTTCCATGGATTTGGCGAGGTCAGTTGTCCCCTCTTGTGGTTTCATTGGTGTTGCAGATGGGATTGTTGTCACTGCTACTGTGCTTGCTCCTAAAATCATAATGGCACTCAATGGAATGAATTCCATTGGCTTCATCTTCTCCTTCTCTTTCAATAATCTCTCCATCTCGGCTTCTATTTCTTTGAGCTGTGCATTCTTCTCCATAAGCAGTTTGAGCATTTCATCCTTCTCGCCTTCTTTCTCTGCTATCTCCTTCGCCCGCGAGTCCTCTATAGGCGGGAGCTTCAGCTGGTTACTCAAGGAGGCGATGTCTGCATTCTTCTTCTTTATCATCTCCTCTACATCTTTGACATTCGAAGGATCATAGTCGATCTTGAGGACCAACTCCTCCAAATTATTGATTCTATTGTCCTTCGCAAAGGATGATATCTTCTCCAGCTTGAGCTGTGTCTGAGCATTGTTCAGTGATACCTATAATTTTGTTGCAGAAGCGGAAGCATGTGCCAACGTATGGAACACCATTTCCCCTGTTTGTTTGTGTAGATCCATTTGATCTACTAGGTGCACGTCCTTCGTCTGGAATTCGAAGGTGGCCCTCTTGTAGTCTGTGATTACCTTGGGATCTGGTACCTACACCTCGAGGAAGGCCATGTGCATCCTGCCCTTTTCTGTGTCAAATGCAGACGGTAGCCTATGCTACACAGTAGACATCTACTTTCGAAACTGAGGATAAGTACTACTAGTAAGGGTCTGATTCTTTTTCTTAATCGGCTCATACTTCTCGAAAATGCTCAACTTGGGCCCAGTCTTGCCCAGATGAGTGTCCAGTGGGGAGTCTGAGGATTTCCTTGGCACTGTTGGGGTGATGTCCTTATGTAGGCTTGAGCCGAAGGGTGGGATGACGGACTTGACCACTATGGTAGGCGGGGTTTCTTTCTCCCCCGTAGGGCCAGGAATTGAAATTGTCTTGGGCCTCTTGGTTGTGCAACTGGAACTCTTCAGACGACACCTCCGTGACAGGTGGAGATGATTCTTGTCGAGGAATTTTTTCCTTAGGAACCTATGGCATGGTCGTTGGTGGCACAGTGGTTGGGGGAACTTGTTGTTCCACTTCGACCAAGGTGTCAGGCACCTACATAGTCTGATTGGTGAATTTCTCAATTTCGGGCTTATCTTCATGAACATACGGGATATTTTTGTTCTTCACCCGCATTTCTGAGATGATCCCGCAAGGATAATAATGCCATGGGAAGCTTAAGAAAAACTTCATCTCTCTCAGCATCTGGTCCGCTTCTTCTCCTGTGCCACGACTGTTGCAGATGAAGGAGCCAATCTGCCCCTTGATTCTGAGTTGTTGCTTTTTCTTCAAGGATACAAAATGGATGTCGTCTGAATTCATCATCTATATTATATACTCTAACGCAAATATTCTTACCGGTACATAATTGGGTAGCTTGTAGGGTGCCAACTCACACCCGAATACTCTGATCTCGTTGTGGTTTTGATACAGGTACCAATCCATGGTCTTTGTATTGTCCGAGAGATGCAGAATTCTCTGGACTTTGTCGTTTATTCATGGCTCGGGCCTACCGCTCAACATGCTTACCACAGGGTGATAGAGCAGATCGATGAATGCCTTGAAACTATATTCTGTGGAGTTATGCTTCAGCAAAGAGGTCCATGCTATGACTGGCTGAGGCCTTCCATCTGCATCCATTTTCTGCATGGAAAAACTAAATTTATCTACTTGATAGAAGACAAACATGTATGCCAATATAGACGAATATCTGAAAATGCCTTCCGTGCCAAAATTCACGAACTGTTCGTGAATATTATCTGCTAAGAAGGTGCTGAAATCAAACTGGGTGGTGGGATTTTCATTAGTGGAGAAAATGGATAGAAAACCCAGAACGGGCTCATCTACCCATTAGTCAGAATAGTACCCTAGCAAAGCACAAAGGGAAGAAATGACCTGGTTTCCCTTAGTGGAGAACATGGATGATGGGTAAGGGGGATTTGTGGAAGGGAATTGAGCGGAGGTGGGAAGGAAAAGCTCAAATATTTGAGCTCTCTGAGGAAAAGTCATCTCCTAATACAACTCTGTAAGGATCTCCTGGTTGAAAGGAGATGCAGAGTCGGCCCGGGGAATTTGCATCATCTAGTCTATGTCTTCGGGCGTGATGAGTAACAGGGTGTCTCCGGATGAGGAGATGACGACTCTTTGTTCAAGAATATAGTGAGCCTGACATTTGAGCGCAAACTCGGGAAAATGGTGGATCTGGGGAAAAAGGTAAAGAGGTAAATTCAACTCCCAGTGTCCAATTTCATCACTCTGGCCCAGGAAAACTTCCCTGAGCCATGAGTGGAGGTCTGAGAAATTGAAGTCACATTTGGTATCTGCGATCAATCTATCTTTGTCGACTAGTGGGATATTTTCCAGGTCGACAGGAGGTGGGAGAAAAGGATTCTCCTCTCCTTCTGCTTGTCTTAGCTTTGGCTCCATCTCAGCAATAGTACCTGCAATAAACAAAAAGTTAGTGGGGTCGACTGACTGTGGATGAGGGTGAATGAGTGTAAGTGGAGGAGTAAGCTATGATTTTCTCTGGTGCGACAAGTCAACGATGAAAGTATTGGAAAACGGTAATTTTATTTAAAAATGGGGTCGGTTGGGCGCGAGTGACAGGTCAGCTGGATAACGGATAGGTTATCCAGTAATAAATGGACAACGGGCCACTTGGGTGTGAGATGGCAGGTGACGTTGGCTGAAAAATATGAAAGGGTGATGTGGCAGCTAGGGATTGGAGCAAAAAGTCACAATAAGGGGTTGGTCATGAGTGAAAAAGAGGATAGCGGACTGACAACAGTTATGGGATGGGACATAACTCGGGAACAAGTGGAACCAGTGGAGGATGATGTCCATGAGTGACAGGGTGTTGTCAGATATCAGATGGTGTTGGGACTTCAGGAACAATAGATTTATGCCACTTATGACAAGGGGCCTACCAGAGAGAGATAACCATTCTAGACCCCCCCCCTCAGTTAAAAACAGATCATTAAGGGGGGGCCGAAATCCATTTTGGGCCATTGATCTGCCCGCCTGTTTCTGAGTTGTGGATCCATGCACACTCTTTATCACTCATTCCGGACCCCCCCCATCCATTAAAGGTAGAACAGACGGGGGGTCCAGATGTGCACAAATCTTATTACCGATTCCGGACCCCCCCCCCGCCCCGGCTAAAAGCAGAACGGTCGGGGGGGTCTGGAATTCTCTATGCACCATAGATATGAGTGCCACGATCTAGATCATCAAAATGTGCAGGGAACATAAATGGGGGAGCGGAAAAGCACATGTGCTGGGAAAAACTTAGGATAACTGAATTTTATGAGTTTTTTCCCCAACTTTCAAATAGACACCACCAAGGGGATTCGACCAAACTATCTGTTAAGCATTTGAAACATGGTACAACACTTACATCAAGCTGGCTTTATTGGAACGAAGCAACAATGCCACTAACCTATGTTCTAACCTAGTTTCCTATGACAGTTAACCCAGATTAAACTATTGGGTTAAGAAATTACTCTACCCTAGGGCTATCTGACGAGGATTAGACAGTCTGGCCAAATTTATTCACTAATCTAACCTAGATACTTTGGCTAAGATTAAACTGTTTAGCCAAATCATTCACTACCCTATCAACATCAAATTTAAAAAGAACTTGGCCATGCTTGAAAGGTATGGACCAAGTTACTATTATTGCATGGGGCTTTTATTTCAATTCTTTTACGCCCTCTTTTTCTTTTTCCTTTTTCTTTTTCTTTTTCTTTTCTTTTTCAAATTATTTGCAGAATGAAAAATCATTTGTCGACAAAAATACTAGAGACAGATAATATCCCAGTCACCAGTTGATTCCCATAACTTATGGGGTGATAACAACGACTCCACCTGGGGATGGTACTTTCCCTGTGAAGTGCCAAGAATCATGGTTCATGTCATTCTGAAAATTTCTTCCTAGTAGCCTTCATTAGTTTTATTCTCGAAAATGGAAAAACAATGATCAACAGCTTAGGGCCTTCTCTTCAAGCTTCAACCAACTGACTAATGTTCTTCACTCAGAAAATGCAAGTGAAAAATGAAACTTAAAATGGTATGTACAATGGAGAGTGGAAACTCAAATCTTCTACTGAGGTGGCACATAATGTTTCAGCATTCTGCCATTCATAGGTGCTCCTGGCAGATCTGTCCCATCAACGTTGTTTAGCAAGAAAGCATTGTTTCCTTTGAAAGCTTGGATCATGTATGGTCCTGTCCACAGATTGTCAAATTTTCCATGCTTTCCCTTGTCTTCATTTCTGGCATCCCATCTCAGCACTAAATCTCCTAGCTCAAAATCATCCTCCTTGGTTTGTTTGTAAAAGATCTTCTTGATGTTTCCTTGGACTACCTGAGTCTTGTTGAATAATTCTTCCCTAGTCTGTTGCAAATGGATCATCTGGTTGATCCTTCTCTGTGAGTCATTTGGCCTAGCTTGTACCTCTTGAAGTAACTTCATGACAGGGACTCCTAAGGAAGTGGGGAAAACTGCCTCTGTAACATAGACCAGCTGGTATGGTGACATACCAATTGACCTTTTGGTGGTCATCCTGTCAGCCCATAAAGCAAACACCAACTTGTTGTGCCATGATTTCTTGTTAACCTACAATGTTTTCTTGATGATATTTACCAAAGTTTTGTTTGAAGATTCCACCAAACCATTCCCCTGAGGGTAGTAGGTCATGGAATGCCCCTAACCAATGTGATACTGGCTGCAGAAATCTATGAGTTTCTTTGACCGAAAGGTAGCTTCATTGTCAGTTATAATTTTTCTAGGACATCCAAAGCGAGACAAAATATTATTTTCAAGGAATTTGATAATAACAGAGTCAGTGGCTTGCCTGCTTGGTACTGCTTCGATCCATTTGGTAAAATAATCGGTGGCAGTAAGAATCCATCGGTGCTGGCCTGAAGATGATGGGTGTATTTCTCCAATGAAGTCGAGCCCCCATTGCTGGAAAGGGGCCTCAACTGAGATCGGTTTCAGAGGTAGAGGAAGGAGTTTCCTTTTTCCTTCAAACAGTTGACATTGGTGACATGTTGTTACCTTCTGATGCACATTGGTGAACAGGGTGGGCCAATAAAACCCAGCTCTGAGTATTTTATTGGTTGTGACCTTCCATCTCAAATGGCCACCACATTCTCCTGCATGAAACTATTGCAACACTTTATCAGCTTCATCCTTCAATAAACAATTTAACAGAATGCCTGCAGGGTCTTTCCAATACAATTGCCTTCTAGAATACAGAATTTTAAGGCTTTCAACTTTAAAAATCTAGCTTTAGTCTTAGTCAAACTAGGGGGAGCTTGTAAATTTTGCAAAACAAAAATGAGGTCTGCGTACCATGGAGAGTTGAGAAATACCTCTCTCATGCTTGGAGTCGCCATATCACCCTGCTCATCTGCCACATCTAGAAAATTAATGTCAAGAGCATGGAAGTTAGATTCAACCATTAATTTAGCAAGGCCTTGACCTTTGATTAGTTTCATGGGCTTAATCTCTATATCGTATTCTAAAATAACAGCAATCCATTTTCCCCTTCTTCCATCCGGGTTGTCCTATGTCAAAATGTCTTTTACTACCACGTTCAGAACATATGCTATGGTGTGGGAATGAAGAATGTAGACTCTAAAGTCTTTTATGGCTTTTACCAAAGAAAAAGCTTGTTTCTCCATTATCTTGTAATTCAGAGCAGCGTCCCTTAATGCTTTGCTAAAGAAAGCTATGGGTTGTTCATACCCTTCACTGTTCTTTTGCAGTAACACCGCTGCTATAGTATGTTCGGAAGCGAAAGAAAAGAGATATAAATCTTTAGTGAAATCGAGACTGATCAAAACTGGGGCTTCTGTGAGTGCTCGTTTGACTTGTTCGAAAGATTGTCTAGACTCAGAGTCCCATTTTATTTTTACGACTTTTTTAAGCATGTTTGTAATGTTTCTAAGGAGCTCGGCCAGATTGGGAATGAATCTTCGTAGAAAGTTAATTCTTTCGATAAAAGACTGTAGTTCTTTGAGGTTTCTTGGGTGTTCTAAATTTTGTATGGCCTCAATCCTACTAGGGTCTATTTTGATTCCATCTTTGGAGATGATGTGTCCTAGCAGTTTGCCTTCTTCTAACCCGAAAAGGATCTTCTTAGGATTTAAAGAAATCGCAAACCTTCTACATTTCTCGAAAACTCATCTGAGGTGCCTTAGGTGTTCATCATCAGATTGGGAAAACACAGTCACGTCATCTAAATAGATGACAATAAGCTTGCCTGATTCTTCCAGAAGGCGTTATCCATAGCCCTCTGGAAAGTGGCTCCTGTGTTCATCAAACCAAAAGGCATTTTCACATACATGAAAGTGCCCCATGGTGTGGTGAAAGTGGTTTTTTCTTGGTCATCAGGGTGAACTAAGACCTGATTATAACCTGAGAAACCATCCAGCAGAGAAATTCGACTGGACCCGACCACCCTTTGCAGGATGTGGTCCATTTTCGGTAAGGGGTAATTATCCTTCAGGGAGACTTTATTTAGATTTTGGAAATCTCTGCAGAGTCTGATTTCCCCAGTTTTCTTATGTGTAGGGACCAGATTAGAGACCCACTTGGAAAAACCCAATGGAACTATGATCTTGGCATCATACATTTTCTTGATTTCCTTTTCTATCAGAGGGAGCAACTTGGGATTTATCCTCCTAAGTTTATGCCTAAACGACTTTTGGTCTTCTTTTATTGGAATCTTGTGTTGTATGATGCTGGTATCATAGGCTTTCAAATCTTCATAGCCCCAGGCAAAGACATCCGAATATTCTTTGAACATCTTAATGTATTTGAGTTTTTGCTCTGGGTGTAATGATTTAGACAATTTGACCATCCTAGGTTTCTCTTTAGTCCCTATATTACAGTCTTCTACCTCTTGTCCATGGGCTTCAATTTTTGGTTTTTTGGCTACGTCATTAGAATCGAACAAGTCCTCTAAAGCAACTAGGCCTCTAGGTAAAAAATTGATTTTCAACTGTAAAACGTCAGCATCCAGTTTGTCATTGCCTAATTCTCCTGAATCTACAGTATTTACACTATCAATTTTAAAATCAGAACTATTTACATTTTCATCTTCGTTCTCTAAATCTATATTTGTACATTCAAAATCATTTTTACATTGTAGAAAGTCTTCAATTTGATCGTCATTACCAAACACTTGCCAATACATGATATTGTCAGGAACGGTTGGTCTACATTTCACCTCAACAGTGTATGGATGATTCGGGCGGAAAGGAATCTTACAAGTGGTTGTTGAGGTGGCCAATCCATCCGCTAGAATGTTTTGTCCCCTCGGCATTACCTGCAGGTCCACTTCAGTAAAGCATCTCAAGGAATCAAGAACAGCATTCCTATAATCTCTAAGACGTGGGTGTTTCGCAGCGTACTCACCTTTGATTTGCTTGATTATCAATTCAGAGTCACCTCTTACCATTATCTGTTTAGCACCAACT
>JZKD02S1412640.1:316152-334042 GCA_000966675.3 Picea glauca
AGAAGTTGAAACACATATGATGACCTTGCTGTTGTCTTTGCTGTTGTAGCTTCAATCCTTCACACAGTCTTGCACAAGTTCTCCAATCAATCTCTTGCTTCTTCTTCTAACTTCTAACCCTTTCCATGAGCAATCCCCTCAATATATAGGAGAAGATTGATAGTTACTTGGATAGGGAATAATCCCAAGATATTTGGAAAGCCAGTATTTTGCCAACCATTCGAACTCCAACTCATCCTTCTAGAAGATTCCTTCTAGAAGGATCGAGAACTTATTCATTTTCCTTCTTTAGAATCAAGTTCGCACCCTGTCCTTGAACACAGTGTGAGAAGTTCGTAGTTCAGATGAAAGCAGCCTGCGGGAATGAAGATTCTCGCAGGAGAGTATATATGCAGCCTGCGAACTTTTCTCAAAATATGATTTTGAGAAAATGACAAGTGTAACCTTCTTTTGGAAATTGTTCTTAATGAAGAGTTTGATCTTCCATTATCCTGACATGATCATAATATCATCTCGATAACCAAAAATGTGGATAACAGTGATACCTGTAATTTTGCTGCAGAAGCGGAAGCATGTGCCAACGTATGGAACACCATTTCCCCTGTCTATTTGTGCAGATCCATTTGATCTGCTGGTGCACGTCCTTCGTCTGGAATTTGAAGGTGGCCCTCTTGTAGTCTATGATTACCTTGGGGTCTGGTACCTACGCCTGGAGGAAGGCCATGTGCATCCTGCCCCTTTCTATGTCAAATGCAGACAACAGCCTATGCTGCACAGTCAACGTCTTCTTTCGAAACTGAGCATAAGTACTGCCGGTAAGGGTCTGATTGTTTTTCTTAATCATCTCGTACTTCTAGAAAATGCTCAACTTGGGCCCAGTCTTGCCCGGCTGAGTGTCCAGTGGGGAGTCTGAGGATTTCCTTGGCACTGCTGGGGTGATGTCCTTATGTAGGCTTGAGCCAAAAGGTTGGATGACGGACTTGACCACTGTGGTAGGCGGGGTTTCTTTCTCACCTGTAGGGCCAGGAACTGAAATTGTCTTAGGCCTCTTGGTGTGCAACTGGAACTCTTCAGACGACACCTCCGTGACAGGCGAAGATGATTCTTGTCGAGGCCTTTTTTCCTTAGGGACCTGTGGCATGGTCATTGGTGGCACAGTGGTCAGGGGAACCTGCTGTTCCACTTCGACCAAGGTGTCAGGCACCCACACAGTCTGATTGGCGAATTTCTCAATTTCGGGCTTAGCTTCATGAACATACGGGATATTTTTTTTCTTCACCTGCATTTCTCAGATGATCCCGCAAGGATAATAATTCCATGGGACGCTTAAGTAAAACTTCATCTCTCTCAGCATCCAGTCCGCTTCTTCTCCTATGCCATGACTGTTGCAGATGAAGGAGCCAATCTACACCTTGATTCTGAGTTGTTGCTTTTTCTTCAAGGATACAAAATGGATGTCGTCTGAATTCATGATCTGTCTTATATACTCTAACGCAAAGATTTTTACCGGTACATACTTTGGCATCTTGTAGGGTGCCAACTCGCACCCAAATACTCTAATATTGGTGTGGTTTTGATATAGGTACCAATCCCCGGTCTTTGTGTTGTCCGAGAGATGCAAAATTCTCTGGACTTTGTCATTTATTCGTGGCTCGGGCCTGCCGCTCAACATGCTTACCACAGGGTGGTAGAACAGATCGATGAATGCCTTGAAGCTATATTCTATGGAGTTATGCTTCAACAAAGAGGTCCATGCTGTGACTGGCTGAGGCCTTCCATATGCATCCATTTTCTACATGGAAAAACTAAATTTACGTGCTTGATAGAAGACAAACATGTATGCCAATACAGACGAATATCTTAACATGCCTTCCATGCCAAAATTCACGAACTGTTCGTGAATATTATTTGCTAAGAAGGTGTTGAAATCAAACCGGGTGGTGGGATTTTCATTAGTGGAGAAAATGGATAGAAAACCCAGAATGGGCTCATCTACCCATTGGTCAGAATAATACCCTAGAAAAGAACAAAGGGAAGAAATGACCTGGTTTCCCTTAGTGGAGAACATGGACGACGGGCAAGGGGGATTTGTGGAAGGGAATTGAGTGCAGGTGGGAAGGAAAAGCTCGAATATTTGATCTCTCTGAGGAAAAGTCATCTTCTGATACAACTCTATAAGGATCTCCAGGATGAAAGGAGACACAGAGTCGGCTCGGGGAATTTGCATCATCTGGTCTATGTCTTCAGGCGTGATGAGGAATAGGGTGTCTCTGAATGAGGAGATGACGTCTCTTTGTTCAGGAATATAGTGAGCCTGACATTTGAGTGCGAACTCAGAAAAATGGTGGATCTAGGGAAAAAGGTAAAGCGGTAAATTAGACTCGCAGAGTCCAATTTCATCACTCTGGTCCAGGAAAACTTCCCTGAGCCATGAGTGGAGGTCTGAGAAATCGAAGTCACATTTGGTATCTGCGATCAATCTGTCTTTGTTGACCAGTGGGATCTTGTCCAGGTCGACAGGAGGCGGGAGAAAAGGATTCTCCTCTCCTTCTGCTTGTCTTAGCTTTGGCGCCATCTCAGCAATAGTACCTGCAATAAACACAAAGTTAGTGGGGTTGACTGACTGTGGATGAGGGCGACTGAGCGTAAGTGGAAGAGTAAGCTATGATTTTCTCTGGTGCGATGAGTGAACGGAGAAAGTATGGGAAAACGGTAATTTTATTTAAAAATGGGGTCGGTTGGGCACGGGAGACAGGTCAGCTGGATAACAGATAGGTTATCCAGTAATAAATGGACAACAAGCCACTTGGGGGTGAGATGGCAGGTGACGTTGGCTGAAAAATATGAAAGGGTGATGTGGCAGCTAGTGATTGGAGGCAAAATTCGCAATAAGGGGCTGGTCATGAGTGAAAAAGGGGATAGGGGACTGACAACAGTTATGGGATGGGACATAACTCAGGAACAAGTGGAACAAGTGGAACCAGTGGAGGATGACGTCGATGAGTGACGGTGTACTGTCAGATATTAGATGGTGATGGGACTTCGGGACCAATATATTTATGCCACATATGACAAGGGGCCCACCAGAGGGACATAACCATTCTGAACCCCCCCCCCTCGGTTAAAAACAGATCATTAAGGGGCGTCCAAAATCAATTTTGGGCCATTGATCTGCCCACCTATTTCTGAGCCGTGGATCCAAGCGCACTCTTTATCACTCATTCCGGACCCCCCCCCCTCCATTAAAGGCAGAACGGACAGGGAGGTCTGGAATCCAATATGGGTCGTTGATTTAAGCACACGTCCCTGGGCCATCCAGATGTGTGCAAATCTTATTACCGATTCTAGACCCCCGCCCCCGGGCTAAAAGTAGAATGGTCAAGGGGGTCCGGAATGCTCTTTGTGTTGTAGATCTGAGCGTCGCGATATAGACCGTAAAAATGTGCAGGGAACATAAATGGGGGAGCGGAAAAGCACATGTGCTGGGAAAAACTTAGGATAACTGCATTTTATGAGTTTTTTCCCCAACTTTCAAATAGACACCACCAAGGGGATTGGACCAAACTATCTGTTAAGCATTTGAAACATGGTGCAACACTTACATCAAGCTGGCTTTATTGAAACGAAGCAACAATGCCACTAACCTATGTTCTAACCTAGTTTCCTATGACAGTTAATCCAGATTAAACTGTTGGGTTAAGAAATTACTCTACCCTAGGGCTATCTGCCCAGGATTAGACAGTCTGGCCGGATTTATTCACTAATATAACCTAGATACTTTGACTAAGATTAAACTGTTTAGCCAAATCATTCACTACCCTATCAACATCAAATTTAAAAATAAATTGGCCATGCTTGAAAGGTATGGACCAAGTTACTATTATTGCATGGGGCTTTTATTTCAATTCTTTTATGCCCTCTTTTTATTTTTCTTTTTCTTTTCTTTTTCAAATTATTTGTAGAATGAAAAATCATTTGTCAACAAAAATACTAGAGACAGATAATATCCCAGTCACCAGTTGATTCCCATAACTTATGGGGTGATAACACATTCATCCTACAAAGTATTTCAACTGTCACACATTCCAAATTCATACTTTTAGGGGCATTGTGTTACACATTATTTTGGTCACCCATGTGATCAACTGACGATATGTGCATAACTCACTTCTATGTTCCCTGAAGATACTAAATGAGACTTTCTCGATGAGAAGAGTGAATCATCTTTATTTTCCCAAAAAAACCATATCTAAGGAGATCGTCGCACCCTGCTAAATGCTTGGGGTGCGATGATGCCTGATCATCACATGCTACACCAAAACTGGACTACGAAATTGCCGCATGCTGCCTATGCATAGGGTGTGACGATGCCCAAACAAGAGAAAAAGGTGAAATTCATGAAATTTCTAGAAGGGAATCTTCTAGAAGATGAGGTGCCCTCCGATCAGTTTGGATCTTAATCACTTATCTGATTTAGTGGGATCATCCTAATCTCCTCATCCATCCCTCTTTCATCCTATATAAATATGGATCTCTCATGGGAAAGGCTAGGCTCGCTTATGCATGAAGAATTATGATGAAGATTATACTTGTGATAGCTTTGCTTTATCTCTCCAAGTCAAGTTGTTAATGATCTTCATCAAAATAATTGGAGAAAATGTGTGTGTGTTGAAGAAAAGGGCCATTGGAAGGGACCTTGTAACATCATGGCATGGTTTGTATTCTCCACTTTCATTCAATATAATGTAGTAATACATTTCTTCCCTATAAAGGTGTCTCTACTTGTATTGTATAAATCCTTGATGTTATACATAGACTTCATTGGAATACATATATCATTTTTCTCCCCCTTTGTTGGTTTTTGCTTCTTACCAGGTTCACCATCCCACAAATTCAAGGATGGAGCAAGGACGACACTAGTGAGGATCAAACGTCATTTAAATGGTATGTCATTTGTCCCTCTCTGAACTAGTTTATATTATAATGAAATCTAAGGAGAAACTTGTATTCTGCCCTATTTTGTTCTAACTTCTTGTTGAAGTTAGGGATATTACTTTGTTTCTTCACTTACCAATTTTTCCGATAACAGGAACCATCCACAAATCCTATGTAAAATGAAGAATCCATTAAAATTTTCCAACTTAGGGAAAACTTGATAAGCAAGTCGATGACATAAAGAAAAAGATGTATATACAGTAAGATACACTAGTATACAAAAGGTCACGCTCAAGCATGAGGGCTCAAGTGTAATATCTTTTAAGGTAGAGCCCATTTCTGGGATCATCTAGCATATTCCCTTCATAATCTTCCAATTCATAGGCTCCTTTCTCTAAGACATGTTGCATGATATAAGGACTGTGCCACATGGGGTTGAACTTGTCTACCCCCAATGGTTATTTGTCTTGGTCATACATGAGAACCAAGTCACCCACAGTGTACTACCAAGGATAGAGAGACTTATCATAATGAAACTTAACACATCATTTATTTTTTTCGATAGCCGTAGAGGAATCTCCACGCTGCTCATCAAGATGCTCTATGTGTATGAGGTGTTCTTCAAGATCGAATGTGTCAAATAGGAGCTCAATTGTCAACTTGAGTGAAGGTATTTCACATTCAATCGGAATAATCGACTCCACGCCATGTACTAACTGAAAAGGAGAGGAACCGTTGGAATTATTTACCAAGGTTCGATATGCCCAAAGTGCATGGTAAAGCATTAGATGTCAGTCTGATTTACTCTATATAATAGTTTTTTTCAAGATGGTCTTGAGATATTTATTCACCACCTCTACTTGTCCATTTTCCTGGGGACAATAAGGGGAATAATGATATTTCTTAAAACCCAATTTTGATGCTAACTCTTTCATCATTTCATTTTAAAAGTGACTTCCATGATCAGTGGAAATCTCTCTTGGCATTCTGAACCGAGCTATAATTTGGTTGAATACGAAGAATGTTTTAGTCTTACCATCAAATTTAATGATAGGCATGGCCTCTACCCATTTAGTGAATTAATCCACGACCACAATAATATGTTGTCTCCCCCCAGCCGAAGTTGGGTTACAGTCCATAAAATTTACCACCCACTTGGTGAAGAGACCGACGGTGATGACTAGGTGAAGAGGGGTTGGGTCCGAGTACATTTTCCAAGTGAACACCTGGAAAGGATGACACTTCTTGAACACTTCAACAAAATCTTTAAAAATTGATAGCCAAAAATAACATGCTTGCAATAATTTTTGGATTGTCGCTAGCCCAAATAAATGACCACCACAAGCCCCACTGTGACATCCATTGAGAAAATAATCAACTTCCTCATGATTCAAGAAATGACGTAAAATATTATCTACTCCTCGACTATAAAAAGTTCCGTCGATGATAAGGTAGTTTTTAGCTTGATGATGCATACGTCATCGATCGTCTTGCAACAGATGTTGGGGTAGCTTCAAGTTTTGAAGATAAATTAGAATGTCTCCATACTAGGGGATTGAAGATGTGATAAGGAAGATATGTTCATCTGTGAATGAATCGTCATTAAAAATTTCCTCATCTAGCCGAGGGAAGTATGATATCAACTCAAAAAAAACTAGCGATTTCTTAGACTTCACTGAAGAGAAATCGAGATCAAATTATTGCAAAATAAAAATCCACTTATTGTATTTCCCCCCTATGATACGCCTGGTGTGGACATATTGAAATGGGTTGATATCTACAAATATGGTAGTTTTGCAAAGTAATATATAATGTCGTAATCTTTGAACCGTATGTACAGTGACCAAGGCTAGTTTCTCTACGTGAGAGTATTTAAGTTCAGTACCGAATAGGTTTCGACTGAGATAGTAGACAATATGCTCATGGAGATAATCATCCTCTTGAACTAGAACCATACCAACCATCCCTTTGAATGAAACGATATAAATAAAATAGTCTCTACTGTTGTCTGGAGGCTTCAGCATAGGTGATGATACCAAAGCTTTCTTAAGAGCATAAAAGGAGTCTTGGACTCACTCATCCCATATAAACAGAGTATCCTTCTTCAAAATATTAATGAAACCCTTAGTTAAATTGGCATAGTTCACTATGAACCGACACATGAAATTATCCTTCCCTTGTAAACCTTGAAGTTGTTGAATGTTGTGTGGAGGAGGAAATTGAAGTATTGCATCAACCTTCATAGGATCTACCATAATGCCATGCTCAGACACTAAGAATCCTAAAATATGGCTAGATATAATGTAGAATATGAACTTCTGAGGGTTCAATCAAATGTGATAGTAATGGCATCTCTCAAATACTAATAAAAGGTGAGTGGAGTGATCTACTCTCTTGCGAGAGTGAGCAACAAGATCATCTAAGTAAGATTTGACAATATGCTTGATATCATGAAAATAAAAGGTCATGGCACGTTGGAAGGTTGCTCCAGTGTTTTTAAAGCCAAAAGGCATTTTATGGTATGCAAAAGTACCCCAAGGACAAATAAACATTGTCTTATGTTGATCCTCAGGTTTGATTTGAATTTGATTATACCCTGAAAATTCATCCACAAAAGAAAAGACTTCACTTCTCGCGCACTCATCAAGACTTTCGTTGATGAAAGGAGTCGGGAAATCATCTTTAGGACAAGCTTTGTTTAGGTATTGAAAATCCATACATACATAGATGGTTCCTTGTTTTTTATTCACGGGAATGGGGTTGGAAACCCATTCAGTCAAGGGAACCAGGTAGATGAAGCCAACACTAAGTAGCTTCTCTACCTCTGCCTTAATAGCAGGGGCCTTCCTAGTATTAACATCTCTAAAAAATTGTTGAATAGGTCTAGCATCTGGATAGGTTTTAATCTCATGTTTGACAATCATGGGGTCGATCCCTAGCATCTCTTCATATGACCAAGAGAATATATCACAAAATGTTTTGAAGAGATTGGTGTAGATATGAATTTTTTCAGGTGAACAATCTGCACTAATATATATGTTCTCAATTTTTTTGAGAATATGAGAGATGTCAATCGTAATTGTAGGAGAAATATTCTCCATCTTTCCTTCATCATAAATACCATGTACCTAATGGAACCACAACATGAATGACCATATCACTCAAGGTAGATCTAAATTCATCATGTTCAATCCTAACAATCTCTGGGAGGAAATAGTAGTGATGATGCATATCGTCCCAAGGCCTATCAGGACCATACATGGCCTATAATATGGGTTCATACGAAGGTAAAGTATCACCGAGGAAATCATGTGAACAATATGGTTGGATGACCCATACTAGATCTATAACATGATCCACATTTTTCGTCCATGAGGATAAAGGATCTGGGTCAGTAGTAGCGTCAAGAATAGACTGATACACAACTTCTTCCATTGACAGTGGCATTTACATCCCAATGTGTGACTAACCTTCATATGACATAGTCGGGGAAGGTAGGGTCCAAGGGTTGTTGAAACACGAAGTACAGAACGGAACGGATCTCATCGACGATGAAGACTCACTGGAAATGGCATGAATATGGTGAATTGGTGCCATGAAATCAAAGCTACCCATGAGAGAGGAATACATTTCGACACCAACATCCTCAGTTTCCTACTAATAATTTTCGATCATAGGGATCGAAGGTCCAACTGATGCATTAGGAATAGCGTGTGCAAAGGACAATTTATCAGTTGTCATTATTTTCCCTTCATGAGGAAAACATAAAGTGAAGAAAATAGATGACACGACAATTGTCATGGCATAAGTCCAATTATGCCCTAGAAGTAAATTATATTCGAGGGGTTCATCAACCACCTCAACATCAACCTCCATTGTCTTCCCACCTAACTAGACTGAAAAAGTGGGGATAATTTTGTGGGGTCGAAACGAACACCCATAAAATGTTGTTAGCATAGTCATAGATTGGGATAGAGTAAGAGAGCCAATGGCTTACCAACATGTTAGGGAAATCACACACATCACAACACCTTCATCAATTTCAGTGCGCTTG
Organism: Picea glauca; assembly: GCA_000966675.3. Classification (NCBI taxonomy): domain Eukaryota; kingdom Viridiplantae; phylum Streptophyta; class Pinopsida; order Pinales; family Pinaceae; genus Picea; species Picea glauca. The sequence goes on from JZKD02S1412640.1 coordinate 325,142, forward strand.
ATGGTAATTTTCATGTACTGCACATGGATTTGAAAGTCCACATGGTAAGGTAAAAGAGGTCTAACATCCATGATGTAAAACTTAATAACCTTCGAGCCACATGGGTCTAGAGATCCTAATGCATATAACAAGGAGTTCCTCTATGAAGGACATGTCTAGAGAACCTCCAAAGCCGACATCATGCAAGGGGTTTGACCTAGATCTTCAACAATCGAATAGTTATGGGAAGCTCTGGCATTAGGATTGTGGTCAGAGTTCTTTAGTAATCCTTTAGGAATACGAGGCAAAGGTTCTAAATTTTCGATCTGCAAGGGTGTTTCTAGAGGACGAGGAGACTTTGGACCAACAACATTCTATGAAGACTGTAATCACGATATCGAGTTCCTACATCAATCTAATACTTGACCATATTGACACATAAGTGGCCACCTTCATGTGTCGATGGGTTTTGACTCCCACTCAATGCATTTCCAGTGTTGGAAGTCCCCGAGGCCATTTGTTGATTATAAGGAAATGGATTTTTCAGCATAGTGGGAAACTGCGATAAGAGCCTTAAGGCTTCCTCGATTTGGGGGCATGGTTGGGTAAGGTGATCATCTTTACAAAGTTTACAAGGAAAATTCTCCTTCCATTTTTCTTTCTTTCCCTCACTAGCATTATTATTCAATCTATCATTGTTAGTGTTGCCCTTGGATTTATTATTACTTTTCCCACCCTTACAATTGTTACCTCATCCTTTCCTTTTATTCCCTTCTGGTTATTGGTTACCATTTGTGTTGGTTGACAATTGTATAGAATGCACATCTGTCGATTGAGTGGGAGTGGAGAACGAAGCTGAAGCTTGTCTTGCTACAGGCTAACTTAGAGACAAATATTTCAACTGGTTCATCACCAAATCTATAGACTTAGCATTTGTAGAACCTATGATGCCATCGACATGAGGCCCAAGTCTTGTACAGGGTCATAGTTCAACCGCAACACCTCAGGAAGAATTTCATACAACATCCTAGATTGAGCATATATGAGGTCCAATTGTTGGGCTTTGAAAATAGCTTCTTCCTCAAATGTTACTATGGATGTAGAGACATCCTTTGAAATATAAAGAAATAAGGACTTAAGGAACCACTCCAATAGAAAATATGGAGGAATGTAGGCTTTGATCAACCTATTATGTCTATGCCACTCTTGGATATCTTCCGATATATGAGTGGTTTTATCTTGGAAGAGGGTTGACAAAAGTTCTATGTTGGCATCGTAATGAACCGACAATTGGAAGTGGTTGAGAAATACCAAAACCATCTAATTAAATTTTTCGTATGTTACCCCCGATAGCTCAATATACCATTTCACGGTGACCCCCATGAGGATGTGTTGAAATAGCCTAAAAATAATATAATCGTCATTCAGAGAGTTAGACGAGAACCAAATATGAAAAGTAGTGACATGATCACACGAATTCTTGCCAGTATTTCCTTCAAATTTTGGAACATTCGAAGGAAGATTGGTGTGGATGGGGGGCCATAATGGATTGTGATGCATAGGGTCATTCATTCATTTTTACAAATCTAGAAGATTAAGTGTGGCCATAAAAGGGATTCGGGGTTGCAGCATCTGAGCCCATGCTCACAGTAAAGATTGGGACAAAGGGATTGCAAGACATCCAGGGTTCTGGTATATGCCATGGCCCTCTCTGGTAGGATATTATCCTCCTCCAAACTTATTCATAAAAGGTTGTATGGGAACCATACTCATGGAAGTGGCATAATGTGGGTTATATATGTTTCCCCCAGACAAAGGGGCTCCGGGTTGGGGGTTGCCCATAGTGTGAAATTGAATCCCTCCAAATGGAACTATAGAGGAAAGAGGGGGATTCACCATAATAAATGTGTTTTTAGGAATTGCCATGGAATAAGAGGGGATGAAGGATGGAATATAGGAAGTGACTTGTCCTCCCAGTTGAACACTCCATCCAAGAGAATTGAGACTAGGATTAGGTCCGAAAGAAAGAGGGAGCCAACCTCCAACTATAGGATTTGTTTGGGGAATATGGCCTCCACCAAATGAGAGAGGAGCATACGGAGGAGCCATTCCCCTAGGTCCAAAACTAGGATTTGTATTAGCCACTCGAATGGAGGACAATAGTTGCAATGTCATATTAGGAATACCAAAAGAAAAGGGATTAGAGACCGAAGGTATTGACTGAGAATTGTAACGTAGTGTACCAAAAACAGATCTGAAAGGGTTCATTCCTATGGGTCAAGTTGGGTAGCACTAGAGGCGAGGATATCTGACACCCCAATCATCAATGTTGAATAAGATGAAGGGATTACACTAATCACATAATATATAGGAGTCGAGGGACTCCCTGTGACATTTTGTTTTGACTTATTGCTCACAAATGGATCATCATAAGTCTGGGAGGTGGAGATATATGTACCACATTTATTAAATTTGTTCCTTTTAGAAGGAAACCTTGGTAAAGACTCAAGATGTAGTGGTAACTTCAACAAATGATGAGACCTACAAGGAAGATGGTCTTGCTCCATGATGACTCAAGATTTGATATATAAAACCAAATCCTAGGGCCAAGTAATAATCAAAGAACACACCAAAATAAAGCAAAAATGCCAATGCACACAAATAGGATATAGTGGCTGAAAAGGGGCCTCCCTCACTGGAGTAGGTATGTCTCTCCCAAGAGGGGCCGAAGACTCATTTCAAAATATTGGAGGTATCACAATCAGTTATAAGGGCCCTCATGGGCTTAACAATGCAGTCAGTCAGATCCCCCTGGAGAGGTAATCCTCCATAAAGGTTGTGTGATGTATGACCCCTATCTAACATAGGGTACCTAGAGACTAACCCCTACAAGTAACCTATGTGGCTACCTATGTCAAGCAACTAGAGTCACCGCAATATAACCAATGCATAGGCGAACAGTCATAAGTTCATTCAACCGTATGGGAAAGGTAACAAAGCCTGAAATCTTGAAAGAACCTCCTCTCACATAGGTAAAGGTACTAGAAAGACCCCCAAATATGAATAAAACCATAGAAATATATCTGATGCTAAAAAGGTATTAGAGGGATATCTATGCAACCAACTTCACATGAACTCATGCTTAACTCCGATGTGAGTGGAGCCTCCTAACTTCACTAATTACAAAATGGGTTTCACCACTCCGTAGTCAGACACATATGTTTAGTTTAATAGCCTTGGAGAAGCTTACTCACAAGATCTTATTCCAAGGCCCTATGTCTTATACATGTTTTTGTACCCTAAAAAACAAAACCATTTCTAAACAATTTTAACTAATTAGCGTTAATTTTAATCACTTCTTCTTACTCAAGAGGTGTGATCGTGAAACTGGTTGTATTACGACTCAACATAAAAAATAAGAAAATATAAAAACACTTCTAAGGACTAGTCTTGATTTTCAAAGAGATAGTATGCTTATAAATGAAATTTTTCCAATGCAATCTCTACAATTTCATGAAATGCAATCTCTCCACATGTGCCAAAATCAATGAAAAGTAATCAAAAGTGCAAATTCCATAATGCAAAAAAAGAAAATGGTTTTTTTAATTTTGATATAAAAAAAAGAAAATGAAAGGACTGAATAGAAACTTCACAAACAGACCCTACTACAAGAAAAAAGAGACAAGTCAAGAAAGATACCAAGAAGCATACACTCAGACCAATGTGTAAGGACAACCAATGAAAAATATGATAAGAAATAATACTGCCCGAAAATTCAATAATAAGAAAGCTTCCTATCATTCTGTAAGCATTCAACAGTCACGACAGAGACCCAAGAAGACTTGAAAACCAACCAAACTCACCCAACAAACACCAAACTCATCCAACAAGACTAACGAGCTGATGTACTTGATTTTTTGAGTAAAATTCACATATATACACACCCTAAATGAAGACAACACGCATATGTACGCGTCTGTCAAGGGAAAAACCATGTATACCTAGTAAAACAATGTCAAGGCAAGGGTTAAGCCAAGAAACTTAGATGAAAAATAAAAATAGGTTTTCAAGCAACAGGTGACAAGGAAACTTAGGCTAACAGAGAGAAAATCAAGGAGAAAAACACTCCAAACCCCAAAAAAGAAGATCAATCCCCAGTATGGTTTCCAATTTTGTTATGAGGAAAATCTTTATGGCATGGGGTAAACCACAACAGACGTAATGACATGCAGAAATAAACTCTAATCCCAAATATGCTATATAAATGAAATGATAAAAAGACAAGGCCAATAGCCTACCTCATCCGGATGTTCGATGAAGACCACCGTTGAACACACAACTCAAAGCTTTATACCTACAACTTGTCCTCAACAACCAACATACACAAGAATATGGCGATAATATATAATGTTAGCATATATATTAGCATAATCCATTAACATACATGACAAATACGCCCATGGAATAATAATTCAAATATTTGCAAGATATCAATTGGACAATAAAAGAGTATTTCTATTAAAATAATCAGCAGAAGTACATAGGTGACAAACTTATGTAACGACAGATATCAGAACTGAGAAACTAATTCCCTCCAGTTGGGCCTCCACCACTTCAATCATCCACCAAAGTCAAGATCATATAAATGAGTCAATGAGATTCCCCATCACAAATAAGGAAGAGTGTGGGGGTTGAATAAGGAGTTCAAACATTCAAGGACAAAGGGATGCAGACTCAATATGAAGTGAAATTTCTCCACAGTATCTTTGCTCTCAAAGTTGAAATGTGGAATTCCTTTCAAGGCTTGGATATGGCTCAATTTATAGCCTTCAAATGAAACAAAAGGGTCGATTCAGAGTGTTTCCAGTATATGGAAGGTCAAGGATCATGGCTCTTGTGACATGGCATGGAAACCCAACATTATTTTTAATTTTTAGCACCAAACATGATGTACACAGGTTTTAGTGGAGTAACTTGCATATACGCTTGTTGCATAACTAATAGGGCATGTATGTGTGGAAAAATATCATTTTTTGGCTCTAGGAGGTACAAAGGGGACTTAAAGTATGCATAGGGAAATGGAAAGGCCATCCAAGCAAGTTGCATGGGGTGAGGAAAAATTTATTGTAACAGTGTTTTATGGGGCTGCCAACAAGGTACCATATTTTCATATTCCAATATGAGGGAACAAATTTAGGAATTTATCCACACCTATAACTACAAAGTTTTATATGTCAGAAATACCTTTCCAACAATATAAATAATGTGCAAAACAAACATTGTAGTCAAAAGTTATGACCATTTTACGAAAGCTAATTTTCTTGTGTTCGGAGGTGTTAGTGACAAATCCTCCAACCTACTCGGAGGTGTTGATGACAACTCCACCGAACTGGAATAAGTGTACCATGCGTTAATAATTTCTCAAATCACATAACTATAAATTTTTATATTTGTGAAATACCTTTCCAATGGTATAAAGAAGTTGCAAAATGGACACTCGAGTCAAAAGTTAGGGTCAATTTATGAGAGACAATTCTCTTTTGATCAGAGGGGTTGATGAAAACTCTTCTGACCTGCTCAGATACTTTCTTAACAAATTCTTCTAACTTTCTTGGAGGATTTCTTAACAACTTATCCGAACTTGCTCGAAGGTTTTCTTAACAACTTCTCTGAACTTGCTTAGAGGCTTTCTTACCAACTTCCCCGAACTTGCTCGGAGGATTTGAAGGAAACTCCTTTGAGTAGCTCGGAAGAGTTGAAGGGAACTCCTTTGAGAGCTCAAAAGAGTTGAAGAGAACTCCTCCTTTCGGGGAAAGAAAAAATTGGAAAAATTCTAATTGTCAAACTGACAAGAGACAATGAGAGCTTGAGTTCAAAAGCTCATAACTTCCTCATACGATGCCTGATTAAGTTGTCATATTTTGAAATATGGAGAGCAAAAAGAAAAATTTCTATAAAGATAACTGAACATGTAGTTCTGTCATTTGAGTGGATCCATTTCTAATGATGGCCACGATTATCGAGGATTTCCTAGTAGAAAATCCTAGATGATCGTTTTGGCACTTTCATACCTTGGATTTCAATTTTGTTAGTTGCGTTGGAATCGTATTAGAGGTAGTTAGACAATTAACTCGTTTCAGGGATGAAAAAATCACTTTGACGGATGCCAAAAAATTGCACCCAAAGGCATTTTTTTAATGAAAGTTCAGGTCCCACATTCTTTGTTGCTTCATCCAAATTTAATTTTGTCAATTGCTAGGTCATATATGATGTACATTCCATTCATCCATCCATTAATATTGAGGTTATGCATTAATAGAAAAAAGTTATAAATTCTCCAAAACTGATAATTGATGTCTAGTGCGATTAGCACTATCTAGGAGCTAAAAGGAGAAAATTTCTCCCAAAGTGAATTTCAGAACCAACGCAAGACCTATAAGTGTTGGGATTAACCATATGATTCTAGGAGAGGCTTCCACATTCAAGATTTAGTTGTAACATCAAGAAACACAAAACAAACCAGTTAGTACCATGTGCACAAAGAAATCCACTGGGAACACTAAAACTTTATTGTGACTGTGATATGAAACGAATCAATTGAGATAGGAAATTAATGACCAACTATATAGATAGGCATGGAGAGTTTAATCATTGGAATTGTAAGGAGATTGACTAATGAATGCAACAAGAAGGGATCCGAGTTGGGAGGAGGACAAGATAAGCCTCAAGGAGAAAGTGGGATACACTAACATGATCAACATTGGTGAGAGGAAGTGGATTTTCCTCTATGTGCTCGACAACAAACAGGGTTCTACATCCTTCCACTGATGCATTTGCAACATGAGAGGGAAAATTGCCAACAAGTACCATGTCAGGAAGAAGAGGTGAACCTTGTTAATAAGCAATGTAATGAAGTGAAAGGGAGAGAGTATCACTGTTATGTGTTGCAAAGACATGATTAGAAGTGAGTTAGTTGGTGAAAGGTGTAATAATGTGACTAATATCAGTGAGACGACATTGATCATGCAAATTTCACCGACAATGAACATGTGATTTAGTGAAACTTGGCAGAAGCATGATAGCCAAGTTCAAAGGGAGGTAGACGATAAAATAATGAGAAAACCAAAGGCATGTCAATGCAAAGGTGGAATAAGGATGCACATGTCAGAACGCTATGTATCAGCACAGGAAGAGGGGACTCAATGAAGTGTGGATCGTCGAGTATAAGTGATCTATTGAGTAACTATAAGTGGTAAAGTGAGGTAGGGTGAGGAGAACTTGGGCTTAGTTATTTGCACGAGAGAGTGTGTGTAAAGGTTCTGATTGGAATAATTAAAGGGGGTCACAATTTCTTGTCTTGGATAGAGGATAAGACATGAAAATTGGGAGGATGTTGTGGGGGCACAACACTAGGGTTTTACTCAGTAAAAGACAATGCAATTTGTCAAATAGGGGTCAATTTTAAAAAACATTGTCTTATGAGATTTTGTGTAGCCTGGCTATGTGGGCCTTTGAAAAACACACTTTTGAAAGCTTATGAATCTCAATTATGCTTCTTAGTTTGTATTTTATCCCCTCGGACAAAATTGTCAATGTGCCCCTGAATGTCTTTCGGAGGCGAGTTGCAACTTACCCTAAAGCTCCAATCAAGCATTCAATTTATGAAATATCAGTTGTGTTGGATTCCTAACACTAGATTACAGCTAGGGGCACCCATCCCCTATGATTTTTTTTCCAATAAAATAATTTGTTCGAGAATCTCTGGAACTAGGGTTTTACTTAGTAAGGGATCATGCAATTTATGAAGCAGGGGTTGATTTTGAAAAACACTATCTCAAGAAATTGTGGGTAGAGTGTTCATGTGGGCCTTATCAAAACACACTTGTGGGAGCTTACATAACTCAATTATGTTGCATGGCTTGGTTTTTATTCCCCCAAAACAAATTGTCAACATGTTCATGAATGACTTTAGGAGGTGAGTTGAAATTCACAATAAAACTATAATCATGCCTCCAATGGATGAACCATAAATTGTGTTGGAGTCTTCATACTAGATTACAGCTAGGGGCACCCCTCCCTTATGATTTAGTTATCCATAAAATAGTTTGTTCAAGGATCTATGCAACTAGGGTTTTCCTCAGTAAGGGACAATGCAATTTATGAACTAGGGGTCAGCTTTGAAAAACATGGTCTTCGAAAATTATGGGTAGTGTGGTCACAAAGAACTTAGTCAAACACACTTGATTTAGCTTTCCAAACTCAATTATGTTGCCCAGTTCATATTTTTTTCACTTAGACCAAAATGTTAATGTGTCCCTGAGTGGCTTTAGGAGGCAAGTTACAACTCACCATAAAAATACAACCAAGCCTATGATGGACAAACAGTCAATTGCGTTGGACTCCTCACACCAAATTAGATAGGGGAACCCCTCCCCTATGATTTCATTTCTTAAAAAATGGTTTGTATGAGGATATTTAAAACTAGGGTTTTGCTTAGTAGGGGTCAATGTAAATTTTGAACTAGGGGTTGATTTTGAAAAACACTATCTTGGTGGTTGTGGGTAGCGTGGTCACATAGGCCTTGGATAAAAACACTTTTAGGAGTATACGTAACTCAATTATGTTGATCGGTTTGGATTTTATACCCTCTGACTAAATTATCATTTTGTCCTTGAATCACTTTAGCAGGTGTTAGGACCACACAATGTACCCTTTTTGCCCATACTTTTTGCCATTGTTATACCCTTCATCACCTGTATTTAGACTTAAACTATCATTTCACCTGATCATTCCAAGGTACACAATGTCCTTTCTCATTACTACACGTTTAATTTGTTTTGCATGATATTTTACATCACTCTCGTACTTAACCATTGATTAGAAGTGCATAAGTGTCTATATCTGCAGAATAGTATTCAAGAC
>JZKD02S1412640.1:344753-355872 GCA_000966675.3 Picea glauca
GTAAATTTTGAAAAAAAATGTCTCGAGTAATTGTGGGTAGCATTGTCACATGGGCCTTGGAAAAATACACTTGTGGGAGCTTTAGAAACTCAATTGTGTTGCATTTTTTAGATTTTATTCCCCAAGATGAAATTGTCAACTTGTCCTTGAATGGCTTAAGGAGGTGAGTTTCAATTTGCCATAAAACTCTAGCCAGGCCTTTTATGGATGAACTGTTAGTTGTGTTGGAATACTGACACTATATTACAACTAGGGGCACCCCTCCTCTGTGATTCTGTTTCCCATAAAATGGTTTATTCGAGGATATTTGGAACTATGGTTTTATTCGAGGATGTTGAGGAGTTGTATACTTAATAATATCATAGGCTTGATTGATTTTATTTAGGGTTTTGACTTCTCAAATTTGAAAAAATAGAAATTGTTCAAATCTCCAGTTTCCTAAAGAAACTTAGATTTATAAAGTCCTTAAAAAGAAGCAAGCAATATCTAATCATAATTGTTATCCATAAATCCAAAATCTATAGCTTTGATGCTTGATTTATAATATGCATGTACACCTTTAGGGTAAATGAGAAAAGTGACATCTACATTTTTGAAGTGGTTCTTATAAATCTAGTGATGGGTAGATAGCTAATCATTCATGATTTTGAACAGAGAAAATACATTATGAAAGTAAAATATAATTATATTATACATAATCACGTTGCCTTGTATTATCTAAAAAGTTTCTTAGATACTATATGGTATTCCTTTTCGGGAATAGACTTCAAATTCTAAATTATGGATTTATTCCTTACATAACATTTGATATGTAAACTATCATGGATATTCCATTATAACAATTCATCGCAACATTTCTAACAAAATACTAAAATCTTTACCATGAAGGTTAATTTCCTTTAGATCCTAGATTCTTTAATTGTTGGTTTTCTACATGAAATGGATGAAATAGATCAAATGTGAAAAATAGAGAACATAAATAAATACTCACACACCATCCATAATTAAACACAAGATATGACCTAGTAAAATCAATACGAGAGAAAACCCAGTTAGAAGGTGACGTCGCTCTGCTCTCTTTTCTTCAAATACAATTACAAAGAAAGAGACACTCTTTGTGGAGTTGACTTTGACACTGTGGCTTGCATGGATGCTACAAAATATCTTCTCCTATATTATAATTCACAGAATACCACTCTTAGATGTTTTTCTTAGCTATGGAAAAATATACAATGCAAAAGAATGGAAGCCCTTCTCCTCCTAGCAACCCGGTATTTAACATAGCTTGATAGTCATCAACGGTTAGGATATTGAAATCCTCAACCCTTAATTAGTGATTAGGTTTGGACCTTCTAGAATGTTCTAGAAAATACATTATATGTCTAGCCACACACATTTAAGTAATGGGGGATGAGGTGGCATACACTCGCACTATGGTGATCAATATCGTAGGTCAACTTGTGGGAGGCATAATTTTCACATATGAACTCTGAATTGAGGAAATTATTTCAATGTTGGAAAGGTATTGGTGTGTATATTATAGGTGCTTGCTCCATAGTAAGTTTTGGACCATAAAAAGTGTTTTCTAATGCCTCAATATGGCTCTGGAATATTTTAAATGATTTTTTGGACTCAAATTTTCAAATTGGAACCAACCACTAAAATGGCCATGGTAGTTGATTCCTCCAATTTTTTTCACCCATAAAGCATCACGATAAATGAAAAATAATATAATTATTCAATCTAAATCAACACTACATTTAAAACATCACATAAGGTTGTTTGGTGTGGTACAAATAGACTTTCAAAAACTTCTAGAAGCTTTAGCAACCACTATTATACACACACATATATAGTTAGTGTTATAAAGGTATTTTTTCCATTATGATGTATTATATAGAGTTCTGATTATTACTACTTTGATTTAATGATAAGTACATCTACCTAGTTTTTCTCCCATGGTTGTGTTTATGGAATCATGGAATTGTTTCTCTCTTTTACATGATACTTCTTTACTTGTTAATTCAATTTTATGTTTAGTTTCTTATGGATGGATTTTATATTGATGCTTATTATTTATTTTTATGGAATTCATTTTTCTTTTTACCTTTATAGAGTTTTTCTATAACATTAAACTATCAAATAGTAAATTTGAAGTTTCAACTTTAGTTTTCTAATAGAATTATATCAAAAGAGAATATAAAAAGAGAAAGGGAAGGATGATCATTCAAGCATGTCTATATGATTAATAAAAACATAAAACCTATTCAAATCCCTCATTCTGAGATGGATCTCTACTAACCCTTGGTCTTATTTCATCTTCAAAAATCTTTTGTATTTTAATTTATTTATATTTTGGTCATCCAAGCCTACCTTGGTTAAATTATTTGTGTGTTATGCATCCTCTAGCTTTGTCAAAGTTATTTCCAAGTGATGAGTTTAACCCATTCTCAAAACCATGCTATGATGTCCAACAAAAAGTTTTATCACCCATCTCATCTTTTTTTTAGAGTCTTATGGCTTCTTCTAAATATTTCAACGTTGGATGCTATAATCGGTGTCAGATAAATTGTAGCTATAGGTAATACTAGTAAATTCACTCTTAGTATTTTGTTTTGGTTCTATGTTAATGTGTGGATCTCATTATATCTCCTATTCAAGATTCAAACATTCACTACTTTCATTCTAAAATATGTAGAGTTCAGTAGCATTCTATTGCCAAAACTTGAGCTAAACATGGAATAGTGAGATTTACTTTGTAAGAAAGTTGAAGAGGGTTCATATTCCTTACATTAGTCACAATCATTCTTGAAGGTGTGAGTTAATAAATGGACAAATTCAATTTATTATGGTGAGAAATTTTCCCCAAATATGATAGAATTTTGTTGGAAGCTACAGTTCCATCTTATTGGCAACAACTTTGACCATAACATTAGAGGAAATTTGCTCTAAAAATGAGCCTTATAAGAAAAATAGTGCTCGTTGAGTTGGAAATTCAATGACCAATAGAATTTCAAAGAATTGAGTCAATCATAATAGTTGAGTTGAACATATAAAAATTAGAGATGATTATGTGCTATGTTTCTATATGACAATATTTAACTATATGTGCACCTCAGCTTAATTAAAATCTTAGTGAGATTGTCTCAAGATATGTTCAATATCTTTGAAATACTCAATATGGAATATTTTATATTATCAATACTTTTGTTATTTATTGTAAGATATCTATTATTAATTATTTATTATATTTCAATTCTTAATATATATCAATAATAATGTGTGCTTCCATTATATATTAATATCATATCCTTATTATTATATTATGCAATAATAATATTATAACATATAGTTATTAATTCGTAATATTATATAATTGTTATATAATATTTAATTAGTAGTTATAAAGTTGTATTTAGTAATATATAGTTTTTATATAATAATTAATTCATGGTATTAATTGACCTTTTCATCTTTAACTCATGCTACAAATATCTTCTAATAAGTGTGGCACATTCAAATTTGTATTATAATATAATAAGTATTGAACTTTTCCTCTGTATAAGTTCATAATATTTTTTTATTATAGTTATTAATTCATTTCATATTATATTATAACTATATTATATATTTAATATTATTATAATATATTACTATATCATATTATACAATTGTTCTAGTATTGTCACATTCATATATATTAATGCATAGTAGTATTATATTATAGTTAGTTATTAATTCATATTATATTATGATTATATGATTATATTGTAAATTATTATTATCATATATTAATAATATATTATTTATTTTATTTTTATATTATATATTAATATTAATTATTTATTATATGATATTTATTATCATTTATTGTTTATGCACAAGAATTTAAATTTTTCATTATTATTTTTAATTCTAGTCTTATAATTTTATATTAGCCTAGTTTATATGGAAATATGATGTGGCATGCATGACTTATTCTTTTATAATTTTCTTGAGAGACCCATTTTTGAGAAAATTGTCTCTAATGATTTTGATTTTAGAGAGATGGATACATTTTAAGAAGAAAAACTCAAATGATTGTGGTGAAACTTTACCTAGATGAAAAAAATGAACTAACCATAAAAATTAAGTGTTCCCGGTTATTAACTCACTCCATTTCTACTTACTTTTGATGAAATGCCTAAAATCCCAATCACAAATTACCAGAGTCTTGGTCTATGATTTGTTGCTTGTGTGAGTTTGATTCTCTACTCTATGAAGATTGATGGCCGAATTACCATGGCTATGTACCTGGATTCAAGTCTAGGTTTGATTCTAGGTCAATCCCATAATCCATGCCTTGAATTTCGATAATCATATTGCTACAAGTTTTCATATGGGAAATCTATTAGATATATTCTTTGAAATAAAATCAAATGTTTTGCAAGGTAAAAGCATAAGAATGACTATTGAATGGTTGGGTGCTTTCTTTAGAGTGATAAATAAAATCATAGGTTGAATTGACTATCAAAGGAATCAAACAATTAAATAATGGTTGTTAGTATGACAGTAGAAACATTGACAAATGTAATTAGTGTTGTTTGACATTGAGGAAAGGTAATTGTGTTGAGTAGCATACTCTTGAACTTTGGACTTTACCTTAGTTTATTAAAATGAGTTTTTGGAATGGTAAATATAGATGACCTCATGTTAGAGGTCATAGGGTTATGGATCATATCCATCCTAGGACAACAATGAAAGAAAATTCCATTAAGTAGGTTGGAATATTAATGATTAACTACAATGAAAACTAATCATCACCATTGATTGTGATGATGTTTCATCATTAGTGAAGTTTGGACAATGTTTATTTAGCTTTATGTTTATTTTTCATGATGTTTCTTTTTAGATATGTAGTTTATTAGTTTTCATTGTCCTAATTGATAACATAATTTTTAGCATTATCATCATAATCATCATAATCATTCATCAACATCAAATAAACAAGCACTGCAATTCATAAAAAAAAGTGCCATGAAATGTGTGTGTGTGTGTATTCAAAATCGTCTCACTTGTACTTTTTGTACAAAATTGCACATCGTTACCAATATACAAAACAACAACAAGTGCCCAAACATGGAAGAATGGCATATGCTTCCCTAGATAAAAAAATTGCACTCACTGGTAACTCATTGACCACTGTCACCCTCACAACTATGAGGTACATCCTAGAACACAATCTTTCTTCTCTTATTCAAAGTAGGACCTAAAGTTGCTTTTCTCCTGGGAGTGGTTTGTCTCTCCGAAGACTAGACAAAGAAATGACATTCTTATAAGTTCTTTTCCATAATGAATTAATCGAATTACAAAATGATACTTAATAATTCAAGCTAAGAAAACTCATTGCAGATGATACTAGCAATCATGAGGGTGTTTCCCTCCTTTGCGACCCTATTCACTCATCGCAGATGATACTGGAAATATTGAGGGTGTTTCCCTCCTCTGTGGCCCTATTCTCTTATCAATTCCACCCTGCAACAATTACAATAATGAAAGCATAAAATTTAAAAAAAATGTATAAAAACAGTTCCATTCATGATAAATTAAAATTCATCAAAAAATGATCTCATCGTGAATAACTCAGGAAAAATTAGAGAGTCGCTAGTAGGTGGAGCACTCAGTTGTACAAGCTATTCTAAGGAAACATTTGTTGTGGCATGGACTATGTTTTCTACATCATATTATGGATGTGGGGTGTGTAAGAGTGTAGTGGTGCAGCCTCAATGGATGAAATGGTATCGGATGCAACAAAGACAACTGGTGGGTGGCATATGGGTGCATTATATTACCCCCATAAAAGAACATTACATTTGATTCCTCATAAACAAGCTGTAGAAAAAAACCAAATATCTTACAAATGTAGCTCAATAGTAGCATATCAGTGAGGTTTCCAAAGAATAAGAAGAGCATTGTGGTGAATTTATCAAAGGTACCACATACCTGAGTATGCAATACACCAAATGAGAAGGTTGTTTCTACTTTTGCATTAGTGGTGGAAACAAAGAAGGATGCATCTTTCAATGTCGAGGGTCTGCTATCCAAGCATAGAAAGTGTAAACATCGTAAAATTAGATATACAAAAAATAAATAAAGGGCTATATATAAAATCAATGAAGAACATAGAGATGGTCAAGAGACTAAACTCCTCCATGAAATTCTCATGTCCATTGGCCTCTATTATCCCATAACAAGTTTACCCATAACTCAAGCATCTGTGATGGCCGCATGAATGCCTAGTATATCTTGTTCCCTATTCTAGACGAACTCTATTGCAGGGTTTGAAGGACCAAACCCTCTCCCAACATGACCTGTAGGTAACTTGTGCTGAGATAATGCTATAAAAATGGTGTGATGCACCAATATCCGAGTTAAGGTGGATATGGATGCATGTTTATGGATTATTCTTTCTCCAATGGGAGGATGTTGAGTAGGTGGGTTAGGTATTCTCCTAGGAGGACAAAGACCTAGCACTAGGTCACACCTAGATTTTTATTTATCTTGTGTAAACCCATGACCCACCCTTTTAAATTATTGAATGTCGAAGTAGTTGACATGGAGATGTAACATAAACTATGCCCATAATTTCATAAGGAAATATAGAGGCATCTCCCTATTATTGCATAGATGTTTGTCAAAAAACATAAACAACCTATCCATCTAAGTACCTAAAAATGGTTGGTATGTGCACTAGTCAATACAAATGTATCTCCTTCTAACTAGTGGTTGTAATCTGGTTCTAGGATCAATGAATAATGTCATCCATTGTTGTTTTGTAATTTTTAGGTATCTAACTTTGTTTTTATCTATCCCACTCTCGTAAAATTCAAACATTCTAACCCTGTAATTAAAAATATTACTTAATTGGCCTTGGGAGCTTGTAATGGAAGATATAATGGTATCAAAGGATATGGATAGTGAAAATTTTGAGGGATCTCTAGTACTCCATAAGTCTTGAACAAGAGTTCTAAGAGATCTCAACCCTTCATCAATTTCCATGTTTATATTTTTCGGTTGTGGGTTGGAGTTTGGTGTGCCCTCTTATGGTGGTGTTGGGTTTCAGTTTTCTCCAGGATCCATATTGATTAAGTTTGTTGCAATTAAATAATGGAAAACATAGTTTAGGTTTATTTTTAATACATTTAGACAAACTAGGAAATTTAAGAAAAACAAAATTGGATCTAGATACATACCTGGAATCAACTAGAGATGATTCCATCAAAGTGTGGATGCCACATCAACAAAATCCAACAAAAAAATTGATCATTACATCTTCAAAATGTGTGGCATAGTCGATCTATTGGTGAAATATACCGACTAATGCCTGTTTCATATTTTTAAACAGAGGAATGTACACATGTTCCTAGAGAACATGTTCATTCCTAAGAATGCATTCATGTTCCTAAGAACATGCACCCATTCTTGTTGATGGGATGACATGGCATCCTACATGGAGATTCTAGGGATGATGAACCTTTCACATTGGGAATGCATGTGTATTAATAGGAATGTGCACAAGTTCCTAAGTGAGCACTTTCATGACACCATTGCCACTTTTTTTCCATCAACTTCTTGTGGACACCCTATAATACATCAAAAAAAAATTGTGATCTCAACAAGAGTATACGACAATGTAAATGTTCTAGATAAATTTCAACAATGTAATAGTAAGTTTAAAGACTCACTTGCATTCCTTCTACCCAAGAACTCAATAAATAGGAATAATGAAACTCTAAACCATTTATGGTTTTACAACTCAACATGTTGGAAACCACCATCAATTAATTGGCCAAATTCTATTGCTCAACATTAATTTCCTATCATTTATCAACATTCATTACCTATTATTGGTCAATGTTTATTAATTGTTGTGCTCAACATTTATTCCCTACTACTTCTAAGTATTTATTGACATCACTACTATGTTGCACAAATACAAGGTGTATGGTACAGATGTCCCAACATTCTCCGATTTTTCATATACCTTGCAAGAATATAAGGGAGAATGCATCAAACTGTGAGTTAATTACTAGGGGGCATAAGGTCCATAGACTCACAGTGCCACTTGAATTTAGTTGTACTCACCAATTTTTTCAATGTACCTATAACATTATGTAAAGTGTCAACTTTTTTCTAGTATCACCTTTCCATCATTTAACATGTCCCAAATAAATGGTATTTGATAGCAAGAATCTTTTTCTTTGCATGAAAGGTTGGGTTCTTAGGTAAACAATTGGCATTGTTACTATCACATTGAACTATAATGGCTCTCTGACTTAGCCTTACATCTGAACATAGTTTCATAATCCAAATGGCCTCCTTGCAGGGAAGAGTAGATGTTGTATACTATACCTATGTAGTGGAAAAAGGGACCACAACTTGTACTTTCGCGTCCAACTTATTGCTCCACCAAACAATCAAAACATGCAATCGCTTGTAGATCTCCTTCTATCTAGATCATGTGCCCAATAAAAATCTACATAACCCTATACATCCACAGAGTGTGGGTCCCCTAAAACATCACTATAATAGAAAATGGAATATTGATAAGTACCAAACAAATACCTGGAGACCCTCTTCACTGCAACTCAGTGTTCATGTATATGATTAACCATGGATTGACTCAAGACTCCCACTACTTGGGAAATGATTGGTCTAGTACATACCATAGAATATATAAAACTACCAACTACACTAGAATAAGGAACATAAACCATATCCTCCATCTCTATGGGCATTGTAGGACACTTCTAAACTGAAATCTTGGTTCCTGTAGAAATTGGAACACTTAATGATCTCCAACCTACCATGCAAAAAATTTGCATCATAAAGTTTACATAATTAATTTGGCTCAGCCAAATATTTAAGTTTTCTCTATCTCATGACTTTGTCTCAACCCAAGATTTATGTTTTCTCTATCTCTCATGATCTCCATTCCTAATGTATATTTTTCAACCCCGAAGTTGTTGGTAGTACAGATGTCGTTAGACCAAAACCCATAGGTGATTGGTAAACTCACCACCGCCAGATTTCAAGGATCCGTGAGAGGTGATTAGTCCCTTTTCACGATACACCAAGGAGCACTGACTACTTGTAATTTCATGCAACAATCTCCCCCTCAGCGCGAGCCGAGTGTGTATCAAACTCGTGACCTCTAGCTCTGATACCATTTGTTGGTAGTACGACTGCCATTAGACCAAAATCTGCAGGTCATTGGTAAACTCACCACCGCCAGATTTCAAGGATTCACGAGAGGTGATTAGTCCCTTTTCACGATACATCGAGGAGCGCTAACTACTTGCAATTTCGTGCAACATAAGTCCTTCATATCAAATTGTGTTTAAAGCTAAGATTTGAATTCACAAATCACATCCTTACTATTACCAAAGAACAACATATCATCTACATATACAACGATAACAAAGAAATGGCCACCATATTATTTGTAATACATACATTTATCTAATTTGGATTTCAAAAATCCCAATCCCACAAAAAAGAATAAAAATTTTGGTACCACACTCTCAGAGGTTGTGTTGGGACCCTTATTTTGAATTTTGAGGACAACAAGATTGTGCCAACCAATAGAACACAATAAGAGGACACATTAAGTTTGTGTAATAAATGGGGAAGACTATAAGTTGGTGACCTTTAGTTTTGGTAATTAATAAATAGAATTGTGGGTCGAATGATGAGTAGGGAACGAGAGAGGGTATTAAATAATAAAGGCATGGGACCTACACCTCAGGGGTATAGATAAGAGGAAATTTTGGAACAATGCATTGGACTAATGAGAAAATATTCTAAGCAGAGGAAGGATGCACACGACAACATAACAAGTGTGAAAATCAATATAGATTCACTGACTAAGGCCATCACCTCAATCAAATAAGTTATGAGCCAAAAAAGTCAACCAATCAAAGGAAGGCACAGTCAGAGCAGTCACTAGCATATTTGGGCCATTTTGCGACGGTTGTTTCGACGCTATTGCGACGTTATGTTGTTGATATGGCGACGAATATGGAGTCTCTGAAACGTCGGTTTATGTGACGTGGCATTTTCGACGAACTTGAAAAAATGTCTCAAAAGAGACAATATAGGCAAACAATGTGAAACCAACATTTCGTCTAAATTGCAACAACAACTTTTATAGAAAAACCAACGCATCGATAGAAGTTGTCGTCGCATATGCGACGATAACTTTTTGTTGTTTATATAGCTAAATTGTCGCATCAATAGAAGTTGTCATCGCCTATGCGACGACAACTGTTTGTTGTTTATATAGCTAAACTGACGCATCAATAGAAGTTGTCATCGCCTATGCGACGACAACTTTTCGTTATTTATATAGCTAAACCATCGCATCAATAGAAATTGTTGTCGCATAGGCGACGACAGCTTTTCGTTGTTTATATAGCAAAACCATCACATCAATAAAAGTTGTCGTCGGATATGCGATGACAACTTTTTGTTGTTTATATTGCTAAATTGTCACATCAATAGAAGTTGTCGTCACATAGGCGACGACCAAAATTTATTTAGAAAAAAAATAAAAAATTGTTTTGGGCATCAATTTGATATTAATATTAATATTACCATTTTAATATTAATATTACCATAATAGACTTAATACTAGTCTATTATATGAAAGTTCACAATCATTCACATGATAAGTTTCAAAGGCATAACTAAAATATGTTTCTCTCTTTAATAAAAATTATTGGTTTAACATCAATCAAACTCATTCATAGTATCCCTAAGACAAATTCCTCTTACCAGACATCTACAACATTGTGGATGAAAGGTATCTTCACCTTTAAACATGAAAATCCTTAGGAACAAGGTTAATACATTTAAACCCATATACACTAAATAAAGGTAAGGATCATCAATCTATCAACCTCTTAACCTTCTAGGTAAACAACCCATCAATCAATAGGCCATTGAACATGTGAATCAATAATTCATAACATTTATACATGTCAAAACCTCCAAAGGGTGGACACCATTAAGTCTTGATGCTAATACCAATGAATGATCAAATATAATCACTTACATCAATATTAGACATCTTCATACT
>JZKD02S1412640.1:464965-484793 GCA_000966675.3 Picea glauca
TTATGTTTTTTTTTCCTCTTTAGTTTTTTATGTTTTTCTTTAATGGTTTTTTTAATATAAATTTGTTTTTTAAATGTTATTATTTTTTAGTTTTTTCAATTTTTTTTGTTTTCTTAGTTTTTAATTTATCCAAAAAGAAATGAATTATATTTTTATACTAAATATTTAAAAATGGCGTTATTTAACTACAATTATTTTCTATGTATTGAAGTAAATGTAAAAAATGTATTAAAAATGATATTTTCCACTATATTTAAAAAGTATGGAACCATAAATTAATTAAGGACACATAATTATATGAAGAATCTAAATTTAAAATAAATAAATTGTGTACAACATTTTTAACATTTGATGAAGCATGGAAACATGATTAAAAACATCATTGAACCTAAAAAAAATTAGAAAATTTTGAAAATAGATAAAAGAACATGTTTGAGAATTTCTTTTTGTACAATTTGAAAATAGATGAAAAAAAACATTTATAAAAAAAAGGTGGAAACCTTATGTATAAGAAAATTTAAAATATAAAAAAAACATTTGAAAAGGGAGGGGGGGTGCTTCTGATAGCACCATTTTTAAAAACAGGGTAAAAAAATTGACCCCCCAAAAAACAAGAACTCTATAGAGTTCTCGTTAAGTTAGTAAATATGTTTTTGGTCTAGTATAGACCATAACATGCACTGAACTACCAATTTCACTAGTATGAGGGGAAAAATCCATGTCTTCCATCTCCACAGGTGTTGTAGGACACTACTAAACTAAAATATTAGTTCCCCAAAAAATAGAGCACTCAATGGTTTGCAATCTGCCATTTGAAAATGTTGCAGCACAAAGTTTATAGACATACTCTGGTTCAACCAAAGCTTTATATTTTCTCTATCTCTCCCCATCTCCATTCCTAAGATATATTTTGTGTGCCCCAAGTCCTTCATTTCAAATTTCATTGAATTCTAAGACTTCAAATCATGAATCACGTTCTCACTATTACCAAAGAATATCATATCATCTACATACAGAGTGAGAACAAAGAAATGATCACCACCCTATTTGTAATACACACACCGATCTAGGGATATGAGAAATCCCAATCCCAACACAAAATAACCAAACTTTCAGTACCGTATTCTAGGACACTACATTGGGCACTTTGTTTTGAATTTTGAGGATAATGAGGTTGTGCCAACCAAGAGGGAACAACAAGAGGGTGAATCAAGGTTGTGTGAAAACCAAGAAAGACTAGAATTTGGATACCTTGGATTTTGGTAATCATCAAATAGAATTGTGAGATGGATGATACCTACACTTACAGGGGAAAGATTAGATGAATTTTGGGACTACAGACTGAAATGATGTGAAAATATATCAAGCAGAGGAAGCATGTTCACAACAAGTAAATAGGTGTGCAAATCAATATAGACACATTGACCAAGGCTGCCACCTTGACTAGAGAAATCAAGAGCCAAACAAGTCAACCATTTAGATGAAGGCACAACTAAAGAAACAATTGGATTTAGATATAAGCTAGAGACATAAAGAGTAGTGGCTAATGCTAATATCCAGAGGGAATGCTAATCCTCCAATGTGATACTTCTTAATGGTTGTTTCCTAAACAATTATGAGAACTCTTCCTTGTAATGTGATTACATGAGTCCTATTCTAGATATGCTTTGAGAGTCTATTTTATTATGGTAAATTGTTTAATGGAATGAGACACCTGTTTAGAATGGTTGTTGTATTTCCCCTATATTGTGACAATGTGTTCCACTGCTATTCTGTAATTAGGTTAAATAATGAAGCATATCTAAGTTGTACATGTGTGTTTTTTTGTGAGATAATCATGTTTATGGTTTAAACTAAGCTATGGGATGTTATAGAGTAAATAATATACGTAATGACAATAATTTGTTGCTTGTTAATATTTTGGAATGAGTTGAATGTTAAATAACGATGGATTTCATAGTAGTTAAGAGAACAAGGGTTCAAGAAGTAATGTTAGTCATGCCAATCCTATTGAGAAATATTTGTACAATCTCTATTCTTGACTGGCACAACACTTCAGGTGAGATCTTCCCCATTTCGAGGATTGAATATGCCCATGCTTAGACCACAATGGAAACCGCTTGTTGGAATTCTATGCAGACCTTGGTCTAAGATAGATTCAACAAATGGTTCCATTTTTGGGACACTTTATTATGAGTATGGAATTCTAGTAGCATGACCAACAAGCTAACTTGGAGTCACATAGAGCATTGGCAGTTTCATTAAATCAACTAATTTGAGAAACAACATGTTAAGGGTAATCAAATTGGATGGATGCATGACGACCATGAAAAATATGACATTTTTGGGTATAGTTCTTGATGGTACTCTTTGAATGATTGAAGAGATTAGGAGATCATCTGTGACCAACTTGAAAAAGGAGGAGGGAGATCTAGTGGAATATATAGAATCTGGTTGAGATACAAAGGTTTGGCCATGAGGTGGTTAGAGTTATTGATTTTTGGGTGAAGAAAACTATAGATGGGTATATTATTGAGTTTGTAGTGGAGTTGAACTAATGTCTTTTCTAGAGAAAAAGAATGGTTAAAAAGGGAGCTCATAGGACAATAGTGAAGGAGGTTGCAATGTGGATGAAAATTTTCTTAGATGAGGAAGATTTTGTTCCCTTCAATCCAATAGCTATGAAAACGTAAAACCATGTGCATGGGGGTGACCTAGGATGGAGCTAGCAGAAGAATGTAAATAAGTGGGAAACGATACATGTTGGTTGTGGAGCATGATTATCTTCCTGATTCAAATGTTTGTTTCAACTATGCTTGGACCCCATTCCCTAATTGGGGGGGTGTGGGGGGGATTTCACCCCCACAATTGTCTCCAAGGGGATTCATGGGGGGTGAAGACAATTTCTGTAGCCCCCCCTTCGTGGGGGATTTGGGGGAAACACCCCTAAAGCTAAATATTGAGAAAAATTTCGTTGTAAAATATTGTAATTTCGTAGTCAATCTGGACCATTCATTATAAGGTCATAGATCTGAAGGTATAAGTTATTTTAGGGTATTTTGTCCTAGAAGGAAACCCTCTCTTATGAGAGAATTGTATTACGGATGTGTATTATTGCGAATATTGTATTATAAGAGAGGAGACTATGAGAGAAAGAGGAGGAAGTTACAACAGGTGTGTTGTAGGTTGTATCCCTTCATTTTGTTGGATAATAATAAGGAAGGACTTGGAAATTTCTCCAGTGGACATAGCCCACATTGGGTGAACTACGTATATCTGTGTCTTTATTGTATTGTGTATCTTCTGTGTTTTATTTACGCATTTGTTTTATTATATTGCTCCTTGGTTGTGTTTTTCTAACAACTAGTATCAGAGAAAAATGTAACTCGCAAGAAAAGAGGGTTCCTGTTTCAAGTGGGAGAAATGGAAGAAGATGGAAAGTTTAGGATAAAAACTTTTAATGGCCAAAAATACCACTTATGGAAGATGCAGATGGAAGATTATTTATATTAGAAGGATCTATTCCTACCATTGGGTGGAATAACAAAGAAGCCGATGACCATGAAGGATGAAGACTGGGAGGTTCTTGATAGAAAGGCACTAAGAACGATATGGTTGAGCCTAGCAGCATCGGTGGCTTTCAATATTTCAAAAGAAAAGACAACAAAGGAGCTAATGGATGCATTGGCTAAACTATATGAAAAACCCTCGGCATCCAATAATGTATTTCTTGTGAAGAGATTATTTAATATGAAGATGTTAGAAGGTGGGTTTGTTGCAGATCATTTAAATGAATTTAATACAATTGCTAATCAACTAAGTTTTGTAAAAGTGGAATTTGACGATGAGGTTAGGGCTCTTCTAATATTATGCACATTGCTAGAAAGATGGAATGGCTTGTTCATGGATATAAGTAACTCTGTCTCTGGTTCAAACACTCTAAAATTTGATGATGTTGTTGGTGTTATCCTTAGTGAGGAAATGCGACGGAAAAGCACAGGTGAGACATAGGGTAATGCATTGATTGTGGAGAACAGGGGAATACAAAATGATAGAGGAAAGGAATCAGGGAACCATGGGAATTCTAGGATGGGTAGATCCAAATCTAGACTGGGAAAGACAAAGTGTTGGAATTGTGGGAAGAAAGAACATCTGAAGAAAGAATGCAGAGCTACAAAGAAACAAAGAGATGGACAACAAGAGAAAAATCAAGAAGAAAATGTAACAAGTGATGTGTTACAAGATGCTTTGATTCTTTCTGTAGATAATATTTATGAGTCTTGGGTAGTAGATTTAGGGAATTCATTTCATGCCACACCCCATAGGAAACATCTTCTATATTATGTTCAAGGTGATTTTGGACAGGTTCATTTGGGTAATGATGCACCATGCAAAATTGTTGGAATGGGAAAAGTACAAATGATGAAAAAGATTGAAAACCAATGGTTGTTGAAAGAGGTAATACATGTTCCAAATCTAAGGAAAATTCTAATTTCAACTGGTCAGTTGGAAAGTGAAGGTTGTGTATCTATATTTATAGACAAGGTGTGGAAGGTCACCAAAGGATCACTGGCGATAGCAAAAGGAAAGAAGGTAGGTACATTGTATTTATGTATTGGTAATATTGATTCTTCTATCTCTTTTGCTTCTACAGGAGTGGATACAACACTGTGGCATCATAGGCTTGGACACATGAGTGAGAAGGGGATGAAGATGCTTCACAAAAAGAATTTGTTGCTAGATCTTAAACAAATTGATTTTGATTTATGTGAGAATTGTGTTTATCGAAAACAAAAGAGAGTCATATTTCTCAGAGTCGGAAAAGAAAAGAAGAGTGAAAGGATAGATCTTGTGCATACAAATGTATCTGGACCAACTCATGTATCATATCTTGGTGGTTCTCATTATTATGTTACTTTTATTAATGACGCAAATAAAAAAAATTGGGTTTATTGCATTCGACAAAAATATGATGTTTTTGATACTTTTAAGAAATGGAAAGATTTGGTTGAGAATGAGACATAAAAAGGTTGAAGTGTCTTAGATCAGACAACGAAGGTGAATATTGTAGCAAGGAGTTTGATGATTATTTTTCATACCATGGGATTTGTAGTTAGAAAACAATTCCAGGAACACCACAAGAAAATGGTGTGTCATAAAGGATGAACATGACAATAATGGAGCGTGCAAGGAGTATGAGATTGCATGTTGGGTTGCCCTTATAGTTCTAGGACGATGCTGTATATAATGTTGTTTTATTGATAAACAAAGAAACTTCAATCTCTTTGGATGATGGAATTCCAGAGGGGGCATGGACATGTAAAAAGATAAATTATTCATTTTTGAAGACTTTCAGTTGTAAAGCATTTGTCCATATTGATAAATAAAATACAAAAAAGATTGAGGAAAAATCCAAGAAGTGTACCTTTATTGGATATGGTGTTAATGATTTTGGTTATCGCTTATGGGATTATGAAAATAAAAAAATTATTGGGAGTAGAGAAGTCATATTCAATGAGAAGGTCATGTACAAAGATCAGTTGCAGGGAAATAAAGAGTAAAAAGAAAAAATAAAATGCACAGTGCTTGATGAGATCACTATAAAATAAATTCCAAAGGTACTAGGAAATTAAAATGTATAACAACAGGAACAACAAGTACCTCAAACTCCTACAAGTGTTGTTAGAATATATACCAAGTTAAGTAGATCCCATGAACGATACTCTCCTTCATTGTATTAGTTATTGTTGACTGATTCTGGTGAGCCAGAATGTTATGAAGAGGCAATGTAGGTAGACACTAAAAATAAATGGAAGAAAGGCATGAAAGAGGAAATGGATTCCATGGTAAATAATCAGACTTGGGACTTGGTTCAGTTGCCTACAGAAAAAAGAGCATTGAAGAATAAATGGGTTTATAAGTTTATGGAAGAAGATGGAGGAAAAAAATGGTACAAGGCTAGACTTGTTGTAAAGGGGTTTGCACAAAATAAAGGTATATATTTTGATGAAATATTTTCTCCTGTTGTTAAGATGAATTCAATTAGGACTATTTTAAGTCTTGTGGTAGTAAAAGATTTTCATCTTGAATAGTTATATGTAAAAATAAATTTTCTCCATGGGGATTTGGAGGAACAGATTATATGCAGCAGCCACAGGGGTATGAGGTCAAAGGGAAGGAAAATTTGGTATGCAGGTTGAAGAAGAACTTGTATGGCCTAAATCAAGATCCAAGGCAGTGGTATTTGAAGTTTGACAGGTTTATGATAGAACAAGGTTATAGTAGATGTAATTCTGATCACTATGTTTATTTTAAAAGGCTAGAAAATGGAAGCTATATTATCTTTCTAGTGTATGTAGATGACATGGTTGTTGTAGGGTATAATATATAGGATATAAATGTGGTCAAGAAGAAATTAGCTAATTCATTTGCGATGAAGGATTTGGGTGCTGCAAAGAAAATCCTTGGTATGAGAATAACAAGAGATGAGAAAAATCACAAATTAGCATTGTCTCAGGGTGAGTACAAAGAGAAGGTCTTGGAGAGGTTTAGAATGTAGAATGAAAAACTAGTTAGTACACCTTTGGATAGCCATTTCAAATTAACTAAGGAAATGTGTTCCAAGACACAGGAGGGGATGGAATACATGTCTAGGGTCCCTTATTCATCAACATTTGTCATCTTGATGTATTTGATGGTTTGCACAAGACCAGATATTGCACATGCAATGGGAGTTGTGAGAAGGTATATGAAAAATCCAGGTAAAGAACATTGGGAGGCAATAAAGTGGATTCTCATGTATTTGAGAAGTAATGATACTGATGCATCATTTTTTGGAGGTTAAGACACTATTCTACAGAGATATGTTGATTCAGATATGGCAGGTGATAAAGATAGCAGGAGGAGCACCAAAGGGTATGTTTTTACTGTAGGTGGAACAATAGTAAGTTGAATTTAAAAACTACAAAAGGTTGTTTTAATTTCAACAATGGAAGCATAATATGTTTTTGCTACAGAGGCTAGTAAAGAGATGATTTGGTTACAAAGGTTTATGGAGGAATTGGGAAAGAAGCAGGAGAATAACAGGTTGTACTGTGACAACGAGAGTGCCACTCACCTTGAAAAGAAATCATCCTTACATTCAAGGAATAATCATATACAACTCAGGTACCATTTCATATGATCTGTCTTAGAAGATGGACATTTGAAGTTGGAAAAGATACATACTAGCCATAGTCCTATAGACATGTTAATAAAGGGAGTAACTAGGGAGAAATTGAGTACCTTCTCAGTTTCAGTTGGTCTTCAAGCATGAAGGTGAAGATGAGAAATTTGTCAGGTCCAAGGTGGAGTATATTCTAGTAGGTACAACAATAGTGGATTTTTTGTGATCAGTCTCCAAGTGGAATATTTTTAGTTGTGGAGATTGATTAACTTCCTAATTCAGATGTTTGTTTCAACCATGATTGGACCCCATTCCCTAATGTGTGTGGGGTGTTTCCCCCACACAACTGTCTCCAGGGGGGTCCAGGGGGGTGATGACAATTTTTGTAGCCCCCCTTTGGCAGGGGATTCCAGGGCAACACCCCCAAAGAGAAATATTGGGAAAAGTCACCTTGTAAAATATTGTAATTTCATAGTCAATCTGGACTGTTCATTATAAGGTCACAAATATAATGGTAGAAGTTATTTTATGGTTTTTTTTTCCTATAAGGAAATGTTTGACAACACATGTATTCCAACAGAGGATGAACACCTTCAGTAACCACTCACATAACCAGATCAAAGATCAACACACCAATGTTTTCACGTGGTAAAACCCCTACGGGGAAACATCCATGACCCCAACCAACCTGGCCACTTGGAGCAATTTATTAATGAAAAGAAAAAGATTATGGAGAGATTTTCTCACAATCGATCATCGACAAATGACCCTCCATGCTCTTTAAATAGAGATCATGGACCAATCGGGTGTTAAGCCACAGATCAATGGCCATTAAGATCAAGGAGAGTATGAACCGTCAGATCACTCTATGTCGGAAACATATCATGACTGTCGGATTTCCTAACTACAAATACATACTAATGCATACTAATGCATACTAAAGAAACACACTAAGAAACACACTTTTAGCTAATGAAATATTAGACCAAGTAGATCTTAACTAACTCCTAAGTGTCTAAATATCCTAACATCCCCCCTTAAGAACAACTTAGGATAGGATTGAAGGATTTACAATAGTAACACAATAGGAGAAGGAAGGAGGCATTAGAGCCTATCCCCCTTTAATGAAAAATTCATGAACTCCTGACATAGATTGAAGTTTGGAAAACTTTGCTTCTGTAAGAGACTTTGTGAAAATGTCTCCAACTTGATCTTCTGTAGAGAAAAAGAGCACTTCAATAACTTGATCATGAATTATCTTTCTAATGACATGCATGTGTAGCTCGATGTGTTTGCTATGTTGATGTTGAACTGGGCCTTTGGTGATCTTGATGGCACTCTGATTGTCACACCAAACACTGGTCAGATGTTGGTGTTGGAATCCAAATTATGAAAGGATCTGTTGAAGCCACAGGGCTTCCTGACTTGCATTTACCACTGCTTGATACTCTAATTCTGCTGAAGAAAGTGCAATAGCCTATTGTTTCTTATAGGCCCAAGTGACAGGTCCTGAACCAAGGCTAAAAACATAACCTGCAGTAGATTTCTGATCATCAGAGTCGTCGGCCCAATCTATATTAGTGAAACCAACCAATAAAGGAGTCCCCCTTGAACTGTAATGTATCTCAAACTGAACTATACCACGAACATAGCGAAGTATCCTTTTAGATGATTTCCAATGGATTTCATGGGGTGTTTGCATATATTGGGCAACAAGACCAACAACAAAGGAAAGATCAGGATGGGTATGAGTCAAGTATAAGAGGCTACCAACTAACTGACGGTACAGGGTGGCATCAACTTCAAGAGAAGTACAGGTGGCAGAAAGCTTGACTCCAGACTGGAAGGGAGAATGGGTTGGTTTACAATCTTCCATGTGAAAGAGACGAAGAAAGTCACAAGCATACTTACACTGGGAAAGAAAAATTCCTTCATTGGTTTGCAAAACTTGGAGGCCAAGGAAATAGTGTAGAAAGCCTAAGTTTGTCATTTCAAAGTTCTTCTTAAGGTTGGTTTTTACATGGTTTAAAAGTTTTGAGTCACTACTAGTAAGGATAAGGTCATCAACATAAAGGACAAGGATTATGAGATGGCTTCCTACTTTCTTGGTATAGACATTAGGATCAGAATGGAATCTAGAGAATCCAGTGGAAATAAGACATCTATCCATTTTTGGCATACCAATATGGGGGAGCTTGATTGAGACCATAAAGAGATTTTGTGAGGCGAAAAACAAGGATAGAGTCATTCTGGACATAGGCAGGAGGTTTTTCCATGTAGATTTAATCTTGAAAATCTATGTGCAAGAAGGAGGATTTAACATCCATCTGATGAACCTCCCATTTATGTGAGGCAGTAAGGGCAAGAACAAGGCAGATGGAATTCATTTTTTCTATAGGGTAAAGGTTTCATTATAGTCAATTCCTTCAACTTGGGAAAATTATTTGGCAACTAACCAAGCCTTGTGTCTTTCAACACTTCCATTTGATGCATAATTAGTATGTAGACCCATTTTCATCTAACAAGTTTTATTCCTTTTGGAAGAGGTACAAGATCCCAAGTATCGTTTTCCATTAAAGAACGATACTCTTCATTCATTGTTGTATCCCAATCTGGATGACCTGAAGCTTTTGCAAATGTCTCTGGATCATGAGTTTATGAAACTTGATCTAAAAGAGAAGAGGCTCGTTGGAACTATGAACATGTCCAACGTTGATTTGAAGGATCACTGACAAGATCACCAGTTGCTTCTCATGTTGAATGGACCCATCTAGGAAGCAGTGGAGCTAGTGCTAGTTCAGGTTCAAAGGACTCATCTGGAGGAGGGTGAGCAGGTGGAGGTGGATTTCCATCCTCATTGTCATCATCTGAAGAAGAAACTAGATCATAAGAAGGCACAAACGCTGAAGATGGCTCGCAGGCCGAAGAAGGCACAATCGCCAAATTAGTCTCGTAGGCCAAGAGATTTTCATCAAATTTAACATATCTTCTAATAATAATTTCATTACAATGTGATTCAAGAAGTCTATAACCTTTGACATCTTCAGAATAACCAACAAATATACACTTCTCACTTTTAGGCTGCAATGCTTTCCTTTTCTCATTAGGAATGTGAGCCCATGCTATACTACCAAATACATGGAAGTGAATTATATATGATTTAATTTTAGTCCAAGATTCTTCCGGTGTTATATTTTTAAGAACCTTTTTGGGAGTGCGATTTACTATGTAATTTGCACAGTTGATGGCTTCCACCCAATACTTTAGACTTAATCCCTTAGATTGGATCATACAATTAGCCATTTATTTTAATGTGTGGTTCTTTCCCTCAGCAACACCATGTTGTTGTGGTGTATATGGAACAATGTGTTACATTTGGATTCCATGTGTAGTGCAGTAGCCTGTAAAATTATTGTTCACATATTCCCCTCCATTATCTGTTCTTAACCTTTGAATTTGATGTCCAGTTTCTTTTCTACAAGGGCCTTGTAGGACAAAAACTTGTCAAAAACTTCACTCTTGAGTTTTAAGAAGTAAACTCAAGTATGTCTGGAAAAGTCATCAATGAAAGTTAAGAAATACGTGCACCTAGAAAAATAACAAGAAGAAAGTGGAGCACACAAATCACTGTGAACAAGTTGCAAAGGACCCGAGGTATGCCAAGAGGCATGTTTGTCAAAACTGTCCCAATGATGTTTGCCAAGAACATAATTGGCACAAACACCATCTCTGCATGAAACAAGAGGAAGACTAGTCAACATTTGTTGATTACATAGTTGCTGCAATGAGCGATAGTTTAGATGACCAAACTGCTCATGCCAAAGTTTGCTCAAGTCATCGCTATGAGCAACAAAGACTAATGAAAAAGTTGATGACCCAAAGTTGTCAAACTTGTACAACCTGGTAATATCATCAACAATTCCAGTTGCAAGAACATGCTTAGGATATTTTATATCCTTGATTACAACTTGGTGAGGTGAAAAATCGGCGGTTTTAGCTTCACCTTAATGAGTGATTTTATATACTGGTAGAAGGTTACAAGAAAGACTTGGAACACATAATACATCATTGAAATGACCAACTTTTCCAGATCTTACAACACTAAGAGATCTATCATCACTAACAAATATTTTCTTGGTGTTACATTCATTTAGAGAAGAAAATATGGCTTTATCCTTAGCCATATGATAATATGCTCCTGAATCAATAAGCCACTCATCAGAAGAAGAAGTAGTAGTAGAAATTGAATTGAAGGAGAAACCACAAGAAGAAAGTGCATGTTCATGAGAAGAAGAAGTAGAATCAATACTGATGTTGTGCTTCTTCATTGTTGCTTCTAAAACTGCCATCTTCTTGAAACATTTGGACTCATCATTACCATATTTATCACAAAAATTGCAATGTCTGTTAGTATTCTTACTTTTATATTTTGTTCCTTTGTCACCAGTAAGAGATAAACCTATTTGAGCAGGTTTGGGACCCTTATGTTGTTTTTTGTTTTAGCGAGGATGTTTCTTCTTGGGATACTTGGGTTTATATTTCTGTTGGGCAACTAAGGCTTTGTTGGAGGGACTTGCAGTGTTGATCACTCCAAATTGTACAAGTTTATCTTCCTCTCGAATCAAAGAAGCACAAAAGGACTCAAGACTAGGTTTTTCATAAACTTCTTCTCCTAGAGCCTCTCTCATGGCATAAAAGGTAGGTACAAATACAGACTATGCACTACCTAGATTATAAAGAATAAGATAGATGCAACGCTCTTCCTCCATCTTTATCTTACATTCTTCACATAAAATTATGAGTGTTTTAAACCTAGATAGATAGTCTCCAAGGCAATAAAAATCGTTTGGACTCAAGTTCATTATTTTATTTTCTAACTATTGTGCTCGAATAATATTGAGTTTACCAAACAAAGATTCAATCGTGTCCCAAGCTTCTTTGGGGTCATCAATATCTTGAATGTGGTACCTTAAATTAGGAGAGATGGAAATTCTGATTAGTCCACGTGCTTCGTCATTCCTATTATCCCACTTGGATTTCTTATTAGCATCAGTGAGTGCTTTTTCCTTTCCGAAGGTAATCCGGTACAATCGTTTACTTCTTAATAAATCTTTCGTATGAGATTTCCATTGGAAGTAGTTGCTACTGGTAAGAAAGACAGTACTTGTAGAAGCCATATTAAATATGTAGATAATGTGGATTTAAAAACTAAAACTGATGATCTGGATGGAAAGAGCTCGAAAAGTTATGCGGTTTTAAAAAAAATGACACTGAAAATGGACTTCCAATGTTAGAGTTATGCCCTTTTAAACAAAAAGGCACAATCGGTGACCAAATGACCATGTGATTGTGTAAGTTGTTTTATGAAGTGACCCACTTTTATAAAGAAAAGTGGGGATCACTTTTACAATGAAGTTACTTTATAATAGAAAAGTTGCATGGAAAATAAATAACTCTAAAATAAAACATTAAAGCTACTTATAGTGATTCACTTTTATACTTGAAGTGAAATACACTTTACAATTTTAGCATGAACTTTTTCAAAAAAGGTAACAAAAGAGAGACTTGAACTCAAGACCTCTTACTTAATAAGACAACTTTTAACCAAATGATCTAGAAAAACATATTATAATGTTCAGAAGGAGGATTGTTGTTGTTGTTGTTGTTGTTTTTGAAGATGGCCTTGGAGAGCGTGCTAAAAAAACACTCTTTTCATACAAGAAAAAAAATTCGCTTCTAGATGACAACAAGAGTTAGATCTCGGTTAGCTTACCCAGAAGATGCACCTTTTCCTATCTATTTTTGATTTTCCAAGATTGCACAGGGCATGGGGAAAAGAGAATACGTAGATCTAAAAGAGTAGCAACCCAGAAATAAATAAATAAAAAACGAAATAAAACCAAAATACTACTCTGCAAAAATATAAAAAAATGTGTATTCAAGCTTTATACCTCTGGATCTGACTATAATGGTCGTATCTTGGGAAAACAGAAACCTTTTCGAGTGAAACAAAAAGTGTTCCTGACTAAAATGAGTGCTCTGAACGCAATGGAACAGTCCTCTTAGCCCAAAAATGTACGAAAATGTTAGAAAACGGAGATGAGGCAACTCAGCTTCACGATCTTGATCTTCAATAGGAGTGGGTCTTCAAACTTGCTCTGATACCATGTTCGAAAACATAGGTATTCCAACAGAGGACGAACACCTTTAGTAACCACTCACATAACCAGATCAAAGATCAAGACACCAATTTTTTCACGTGGTAAAACCCCTACGGAGAAACATCCACGACCCCAGCCAATGTGGCCACTTGGAGCAGTTTATTAATGAAAATAAAAAGATTACAGATAGATTTTACAAGAGATTTTCTCATAATCGATCATCGGAAAATGACCATCCATACTCTTTAAATAGAGATCATGGACCAATCAGGTGTTAAGCCATATATCAATGGTCGTTAAGATTGAGCAGAGTATGAATCGTAGGATCACTCTATGTCGGAAACATATCGTGACCGTCGTATTTCCTAACTATAAATGAATACTAAAGAAACACACTAATAAACACACTTTTACCTAATGACATATTAGACCAAGTAGATCTTAACTAACTCCTAAGTGTGTAAATATCCTAATAGGAAAACCTCTCTTATGAGTGAATTGTATTGCAGTTGTGTATTATTGTGAATATTGTATTCTGAGAGAGGAGACTGTGAGAGAAAGAAGAGGAAGTTACAGTGGGTGTGTTGTAGGTTGTATCTCTTCATTTTGATAGATAATAATAAGGAAGGACCTGGAAATTTCTATAGTGAACATAGCCCACACTGGGTGAACCACATATACCCATGTCTCTATTTTATTGTGTATCTTTTGTGTTTTATTTTCACATTTTTTTTATTTTATTTCTCTGTGATCCTTTTTTTCTAACAATACCATGGAGGAAGCACAAGCTTTGGAAAGAACAAATAGAGAATTGAGGAGGGATACAATATCTAAAAGTGGTGGTTGAAAAAGATAAGAGAGATCAGATGAAGAGAGTTGGTGGTGAAGGAGATGATGAATAGAGAAGAGAGTATTGATGCCTACATGAAAGAATTAGTGGGGTTGCAGAAGATACGAGAAAACATCAGTTGATGGTTGAAGGAACAAGGTTTGGTGGAGAAAAAGAGTCCATAGAGTAGAAGGAAGAGAGGAGTAGTGTCTAGTGATTCAAATTATCTAACTAAGATGGGAAAGAAAGTAGGTAGGAATGTTAATTCAAATGGATAGGAACCAAACAATGAGAGGTCCAATAGAGTTTGGAGGAAATGTAGACCAAAACACTAGAGAGGGCATACCATTGATATGCAAAAGGGAGAGGTTATTGACGATGTGATACAGTTATTTGAGATGGAGGAGAAACAAAAAACATACATGGTACATGAGGAATATAGTAGATCCAACCCTAAACATTCATCACCCCTTATGCATTCTACAAAATTTAAGTTAACCATTAGTTTATTTTTTAGTCCTATTATTCAATCACTTGTTAATGATGGAGTAAGTCGGAGTAGTGGAGGAGGAAATTTAAGTACTGGTGGATGAATATTAGTAACTGTGAATTCTACTTTTGGAGGAAGAGGTATAGTGATCAGTCAACGAGGACCTAGGTTTCATTCTAATAAGTAGTTAAATACATAACATGTTTGGAATAGCAAACAATTTGATACTAGTTTGATTTATAAAACATCTACTAATTGTTTTATTGTATCAAGAGGTTCTCTATAGCCCAGTATGGGGGAGATGTTGTCATTTACATACATAATGCTACATTAAAAAATAATAATAAATACATGTAATCTAAATTACAATCACATGTAAGGTGTTTCCATTACACATTACACAATTGTCTCATGAGCTCATGAGCAGTTGGGATGGAGACAAATATCATGACTTTGACATTGATGGAGGTGGTAATTTGTGCTTTGGATACTTTCTACAGCTGATACTGTAGCTCCAACTCCATGAAATGTTTTTTTTTCCTCGATGCATATTCCTTACAAATAGTTCTTTTATACTTTTTAATGACCAAAAATGAGATGTCCAATCTAATTCATAAGAAAACTCTATCTTGATAAACTTAAAATATTCAATAAAAACAATGGTGGTTGAGAAAAATATTTCTAATTGTAGTATGATGGCTTTGAAAATATTAAAATCACTAAACATTGGGAATAATTTGTGTTGTGGAATTTAATTTTGTCGGAGGCGATTAAAACCCTACCTCGAATAAGAGAGACAAGAGGGAGAGAAAGCTTAGAGACCACCATATACATTGATTATGTCCATTAATGGTGTCAAGAGACTAAGAAACTCATCATTTATATGGTCGATGTCCCTAGAAGAAAGAACCACAATGTATGGAAAGGTAGATGTTGTCAGTCGATCAAATATACCATCTATTATTTGGGTGGGGAATCAATGAAACTAACCAGAAAATGAGGGGATTTGGGGTTCTTTGATTAAAATGCACACTCAAATGGAATTATTGGCCCCTTATATCAATGGAGCAAGACTAAAAACATGCCTGAATCATAATCCTTTAGTGAATAGTTGGAGGATAATATCAATTGAATTATTCATTCCCATCATTTATACCATGCATCTTTCCAAAGTGCATAGTATCTCATAAAACCTTGTTGTTGTAGTATATAGGAAAGTAAAAGAAGTTATCAATAGATCCATACACAAAGAATTGCACACTATAGCATTGTATACAAGAGCACAGAGACATATAGAAGAGGAAACAAAAATGGAGAACCATCAATAGATTTTATTATACAAAACTCCAGAACAACCTATGTATTCCCATTACATGATTGTGTGTGTGTGTGTGTGTGTGTGTGTGTGTGTGCGTGACATACAATTACTAGTCAGTTACATTCCTTAATGGGTTGGTCGACGCTAACTTTCTATCAGACCAAGTTCCTAACCAACTACTACAGTCGACTTGGCTAGTCAACTAGTGGGTCTAGTCAGTGGGACTAGCTCCTATAACATCTCCTCCCTCTTTAATTCCTTGTTTGTCCTGAGCAAGAGGGGAGTGTGACAGAATACAAAAATATTCTATAATTTCCTCTTTGAGGTTATTACAAAATGAGAAAGAGAAGAGAAGAAGAAAAATTTTCTACAAGGATCTGCTAAAGCTGAGTTTCTTTGTCCTTGTGTGTTGGGTGTATTATCTAATCCTTTAATGAATTATGTGGTTCCTTGGGTCTTTGAGTTGATTGTCATAAAATAATACCAAGTCTCCATTGTTGATGTCCTTTTTTCTGAGATGTTAGTCATGTCATGATTTCTATTGAATTTTTTGGATCTCCTATGTTGTTGTGCCAACATTCTCTCTTCTTCTAGTTGATTGAGTTGATAGAATCATTTCAATGTGTTACGTCTATGGTAAAATTCCATGGAAGATTCTATGTGGCCTATATTGGCACATAATTGTAGTGGGATTACAAATTCTTGACCATAAACTAATTTGAATGGTGTTTGACCAGTTGATCTTTTATATGTTTTTCTGTAAGCCCATAATATTGCTAGAACTTTTTCATCCTAGTCGTATCTGTCTAGCCCACATATTTCAGTTAGTCCCTTTTGTAGTGTTTTATTAAATGATTATATTGCTTTGTTATCTTGTGGATGATATGTAGTCATTTTTCTATGATCGATTAGGAACGTTATGAGTATTACGCCGATTATTCTATTGATAAAGTGTGTTCCTTGATTGTTGATTATTGTCAAAGGGAAACCAAATATAGTAATTATGTTTTCATAGATAAATTTTGGACTTGTTTATTCTGTACAATTCTCAATTGGTTTATCTTCTTCTCATTTGGTTAGATACTTGACGAATCTAATTTATGTACTTTCTCTTGATCTGTTAGCTCTTGCTGGGAAGGGTTCGACAAAATCAATAGCCCAAATTTCAAATGGTAAACTTGAGTTTACTAAATGTAGTGGAATTTAATTTTTCCATAATGGTTGTCCCATCCTCTGGCATTTATCACATTTCTTTATTTTCTTTTGAAAATATTCATGTAGTGTCGACCACCAAAGATCATCTTGAAGTATTTTTCTTTTTGTCATGTCGACTTGAAAATGTCCTCCTGCTGGGACTGTGTGTGCCTCGAAAATGATGTCTTCTCATTCATGCTCTAGTGCAAATATTCACAGGATATTATCCAGTCTTAATTTGTAAATGTATCTATTTATAAGGGTGAATGGTGCAACTTTCAATTCTAGGATATTTCGCTTGTTGGATGGGAGGTCCTCAGATGCTTTCCCATATTCTAAAAAAATCACAATTTCCTCTAATTAATTAGGGGATGCTTCCACCCTAAATAAGTTCGCATATGAGAGATCATTGTCTATCCTAATCAAATATTCTCCTGTCTCGAATCGGGATAGGTGATATGGGCTGACATTTTTCTTCCCTGGCCATACTACTATCTCGAAGTTCAATTCCTAGAAGTGTAATAGCCAACCGAAAATATTACCATGGTGAACTAGTTTGTTGGCAAAGTATTTTAAAGCTTGATGATTAGTGAAAAATACAAAGGGATTTGCTAGGAGATAGTGTCTGAATTTTTGCAGGGAAAAGATCATTGCTAAATCTTTAGTCTTTGTCGTCGAGTAATTATGTTCTTCTTTATTTAGCTTATGGTTTCCATATGCATTGGGATGGTCGACCATATCATTGTATGGATGTTCTAAAATTGTGCCAACAACAACATTAGATGCATTGACATATACATGAAATTTTCTAGTCCAGTCGGGAAAACTTAGTATTAGTGCTTCTAGGAACTTCCTCTTTAATAGTTCAAAAGAGTTGTTACATTCTTGACTCCATTGAAATTATTAATTTTTCTTTAGTATCTCATCAATTGGAAAATTAATATCAGAATAATGTTGAATAAACTTTCGATAATATCCGGTGTGTCCAAGGAATAATTTTATTTGTTTTTGATTGACTGGTGATTTTAAATCGAGGATTATTTTTATCTTGCACATATCGACTTTGATGTAGTATTTTCACAAATGTGTCGCAATAGTTTGTCTATTGGTGTGACGAATATACATTTTTTTATATTCAAGGATATGTGAATCTTCTTGCATCTCTCTAGAATCATCCATAGACATTGTATATGCTCCTTTAGGACCTTGTAGATAGTCCAATCGTCGAAGTATACAACCTTTTTTTATAAATGTATTCTTGAAATTCCTTGACCACTCTCCTGGAGAAGTCTTTCGGGGCATTTTTTAGACCAAAGGGCATGAATCTCTATGAAAATGATCCGAACTTAGATATAAATGTAGTTTTTTATTGATCTTATTTAGATATAGGTACTTGATTTTATCTGGAGAATGTGTCGGTAAAGGAATATCATTCATGCCCTACAACTTCATTGATGATCTCATCAACATATGGTGTTGGAGATGGATCTGTTACTATGAGATTGTTTAGTCCTTGGAAGTCGACACAGATTCTTAGATTCTTGGGGTCATGCTTCCTTGGTTGTACGACCATGGGACTTACCTATTCTGACTTATCAATTGGATATGTTAGTCCTAAGCTCTGCATCTGACTGCTAAAGGGAAAAACTAGGACACCTCAAGTTTAGAATGGTTGAATTTTAATTTTTGTTGGTCAGTTGGAGGGTTGTTTCTAGCAAGAAAAGAGAATGATTGGGTTGGAAAATGATATGGATGAGGGTCCTCCTTGGATGGTGGCATAAAAACGATAGACAAGTGAAATAATAAAAACAAATGGAAACAACAAACCACTCAATGAATAATCCACTGCAAGAAGTTTAATACTTAAAATATCATTTCAAGATGTTAAACATCTATCAAAAAAAAATTGATCCTTTAGGTTGCAATAAAAAAAAATATTCACCAAGCATTAGCCATTTTCATAGGTTGCATGTAAATAAAGACAAGTTATACAATAGCTAGAGGAAATGGAATGTACTTGGCACAAATAAAAAACTACATTCAAGATAATATAAAAACACATGAAGATTTGAATGAAACATTGTCATCAAGAGTATGTTCACCAGGTAGGGAGATTTAATACATGCATAAAACGGATCTAACCAGTCTGATGTATTGCTATCATTTCCAAAAAAAACCCACCCCCAAATAATACAAAAATTGCATATTTATCAGGGTTGCAGAGGCTCTCATCCATATGGGTCTGAGACTTAACTCTACATTAACAATTGTAGAACGACTAATTAACTTGACTAAAAACATGCTGGAGTAAAAAAATGTATACTTCACACTTGAATTAATAAAAAAGAGTGGTTCTTATCACACATAGAAGACCACTTATTAATTTAATCTAAAATGGTTTTGGAATTGATTAACTAAAAAATACTACTGTCTCTGAGACTGAACTGATGCATGCGTTGGATGTTAAGAACCAAATATCAATATAGCATAGAAAATCCTCAGAAAAAGTACTCAACGGGTTGAAAAAGAGATAATTTCAGATAATAAGCCTCTTCGAGGGGGCAACCTCCTTTTACCCCACTTAAATGTTCAAGTACAAGATGCTTCCCAATGAAAATGTCT
The DNA here is from genome assembly GCA_000966675.3 of Picea glauca. Classification (NCBI taxonomy): domain Eukaryota; kingdom Viridiplantae; phylum Streptophyta; class Pinopsida; order Pinales; family Pinaceae; genus Picea; species Picea glauca. The sequence goes on from JZKD02S1412640.1 coordinate 484,745, forward strand.
CCTTGGTATATATAGGAGACTAGGAGGTATAATTACAACTAATGGCTTA
>JZKD02S1412640.1:512827-529658 GCA_000966675.3 Picea glauca
TTACTAATCTAAATCACAACTAATGGCCTAAAGCCGACATAAATAAAATAACATTACTAATCTAATATGCCCCAATTAAGTGGTAATGAGCCAATATTAGGGCTTAACAGTTTTGGATGTCTAGGGTTTTGGAATTCACGAGTAATATCAAAAAGGCCTCTAGAGCCTCATTGTAATAATTCTTCTTAGACGGATGTGTGTAGTAGCCACATCTCTTCCTAGAGATAGATACCACCATTCAAGCAAGTGTTTTAGTTCTATATTTTTACAGCTTCAGTCTATTTCATTTATTTAATAGAAGATATTGTTCATTGGATATTTGTGTTATTCTTCATATCTATGTGTTTATTGTATTTAGTCTATAATCAGTTTGTTCCACTCCTAAATCTGGATCAGTGGTATCATAGTGTTTTTCTCTTCATTTGTTTTTCTTCGTGCATGTCCCCGACAAGTTCTGGGTACAAGAAGCTGAGACTCGAACCAATCGAGCCATTGCAATATCGGTCACGCCGAGCCCGACAACAACCCATGGGGGGAAAAAATAAATATGATGGAGCAGGAGATCCTATTAAAATGTTTCTTGAGAAATCCCTCGCGCGACAAAGGAACAAAATGATCGATAAATTTGTGCATATCCTTCGATTGTTTCCCACTGGAGAAGCATCTTCATAAAGCGGCCATGCAACCCCCTTCAAGGTACAAGTAAATTTTGATATTCCATTATTTGAAGGACTGATAGATGAAAATGTTGTAGATAAATGGTTGAATCTGCTCGAAGGGTATTTTTCGATGCACAATTTTTCCGATAGGGAAAAGATTACTTTTGCACTCCTCATGGTCGTCCCCCATGTTAAGGACTGGTGGGATACTTACTCTGAGCAAAGGGTCGTGGATGAATCTGAAATATTTGTGGTGGTCCCTACATGGGATTCCTTCTAGGATTCCATTACAGAATAGTACTACCCTGTTGGAAGCTACAAGGACCATTATACTAGATGGATCACCCTACGCCAAGAAAGGGACTAGTTAATACCAAATTTCACCAATAGTTTCCATACCCTGCACACCAAATTGGGTATCAAAGGCTCTGAGATTCATCTAGTGCTCAAATACCATGGTTGTTTACATAGATACATTCAAACATAAATGGATTTTATGGACATCGCCTCATTGGGCACGACTTATAGATACATTGTCAAGATCCAACATAAATTTAAGTAGAAGAGGCGAGAGTTTGGATCTGCAAACTCCTCACAGTTGAAGCAGGGAAAAGGTGGCCCCAGCCCACACAAAAAGGGTACGAGCTGATATGGATGCTCTCAGGAAAACTAGTCCAAGCCACAACACAAGAAGGGAAATGAGATTATGAAGGACATGGGAAAATGGTGTGAGTACTATAAAATCCCTTGGCACCACATTGAAGAATGTTGCTCCAAATAGTCACTCGTGGCCAAGTTGAAGGCTTTTGATTCATAGGCCAATTCTGATTCTGAATCAAATACCAAAGGAGGGAAGCATATTATCAATGTTGAACCCAGTTCCATTGTCTCTACCACCAAAATCCAGCCAAGCAAACCAGAAGAATCAGAGGAAGGGGAATGCCTCTTTCACTCACAAATGTGGGTAAAGGGGGCTCCGCTTCATTTCATTATCGATAGAGAATCAAAATAACCTAATTTTAGTAGAGGTCATCAAGCGTATGGACCTACCAATGACTCCACACCCGCAACCCTACACCATTGACTGGCTTCTCCAGGGAAGAGATATTCATGTTAGCCAACAATGTCATCTACCCTATAGCTTTGATCCTTTCAAAGATGAGGTATTGTGTGATATTTCTCCCCTTGAATTTTGTGATTTTCTTTTAGGAAAACCTCATTTGTGGAAGCGTCATGTTGTGTATGATTCTAGGCCCTGCAATGTTATTATTACTTTGGGTAGATAATTGCACAGGATACTAGAGGTAGCACTGCCTACCGCTATTTCTTTAATATTTTCTAAGCAATGCAGTAAGGTCATTTCAAAGACCAGGAAGTTCATCTTCTTTGTGATCCACTCTCGCAGTAAGTAGAAGGTCATTGCCACATTCGTGGCCTATACACAGAGCCTATCTTTTTATCAGAATCAAGTGGACAGGATCATGGAAGAATAACGAGAAATCTTCTTCTCACCCACCTGGGTACCGACGCACTACCAATTCAACCATCCAATTGATATGACCCCTGGTGCACCTCTACCTAATGGACCATTCTATTGTCGTTCGCTGATGGAAAATGAAAAAATAGTGCATCATATCCAAGAGATTCTTCAAAATGATCACATCAGACCCATCTCCTCCCCTTGCGAAATCCCAATTGTACTAGTGGAGAAGAAGGAAGGGACTTGGCGACTCTGCATTGATTACACAGACTTAAAGAAAATCACAGTTAGGAACCGATACCCAATTCCCAGGATTGATGACCTTCTTGACCAACACAAGGGGGGAAATTTCTTTAGCAAGATTGACCTAAATTCTGGCTACCACTAGGTTCCCATCGAACCAATTGATGTATGGAAGACAACCTTCAAATCTAAATAAGGTCTTTTCAAATGGTTGGTCATGCCCTTTGGCCTAACAAATGCACCAACCACTTTCATGAGGTTGATGGATGATGTATTTCTACGCTTCACCAATTCCTTTGTGGTGGTATATTTGGATGACATCCTCATCTTAAACAAAACTTGGGAGGAGAACTTGCATCATATTCAATAGGTTTTGAGCACTCTGTGGCAACACAAGCTATATGCCAACTTGGAAAAATGCTCTTTTGGAATGAACAAGGTCCAATAATTGGGCTGCATTGTTGATGAGAATGGGGCACATGTTGATCCAACTAAGATCCAAGTCATCTGTGACTGGCTAGCCCCAACCACACTAACTGAGCTTTAGATATTCTTAGGACTAGATAAATTCTACCGACAGTTCATGATGGGATTCTCCCATATTGCATGGGCCCTCAAACAGGTGACCAAGGGAAGTGGCAGAGAAAATTTCATGTGGGGGAAGGAAAAACAACGAGAATTTGATGATCTAAAGCATCATTTGTGCTCAGCTCAAGTACTCTCCTTGCCTGATCTGCAACAACCATTCGAGATTGAGACTGATGCATCTGACTATGTTGTAGGAGAAGTTCTCACTCAACATGACCATCCGGTGGCATACCATAGTGAGACACTCTCAGATACTTTCGGGAAATACCACACCTATGACAAGGAAATGTATTCCATTTCACAAGCCTATCATCAATGGAAACATTACATCCTGGGAAATGAGACAATCATCCACACTGATCACAAGCCCATGTAGTTCATACAAACATATGGTAAATTACAGAATGAAAGCCATAAGAAGTGGTCCACTTTCCTACAACAGTTCCATCTCAACATCAAGTATAAGATAGGGATCTCAAATCATGTTCCTAACTGCCGCAATCGACCTCCTGTGGCTGCACTCACCCCTATGATCCATTCCTATGGACATGAGGCATCTGAGTGGCCCCAACTTTATCATCTCTTGGGTACTGATGCGATTGTCATTTATTTTCACATTCAAAACAGACTATTATGCCATCTAGGTCATCTCCGTGTTCCTACAAGAGAGCATGCAAATCTGATCTAGGAATCCCACTAAAGTCAGATGGAAGGAAATTTTGGCCTGGAGAAATCTGTGGTCATTCTTTAGAAACATTTTTATTGGTTAAAACATCGACAGGACATTAGAAAGTATATCAGATCTTGCACTGCCTGTGACATTGCCAAGCCATCCATCAAGAAGCAAGGCTTATACACCCCTCTTCCTACTCCCTAAAATCCTTGGGAATTGGTCTCAATGGATTACATGTCTGACATTTCGTCCACCAAGCAAGGAAATGACTGCATATTTGTGGTTGTTGACCAGTTTTCGAAGTTGTCCATCCTCACGACCTGCAAGAAGAATATCACAATGACATATATTGCCAATCTCTTCTTCAAACGAGTGTGGGTCCATTTTGGGATACCACAGACTATCATCTCCGACCGGGATAGTAGGTTCCTCAACACATTTTGGTCGAGTCTCTGGTGACTATTGGACACCAAGATCACTAAATCCACTTATTTCCACCCCCAAACAAATGACCAAACAAAGGTTGTTAATCGAATGATTTTGTACATCCTGCACATGTACAACTCTAAGAATCCATGTACATGGGATGAGAGTCTACCCTATGTTCAACACAGTTATAATAGGGCTCTCCGTAGATCCACTGGCCATAACCCATTTCAGGTGGGGTTGGGATTCCAACCCTTGGGTCCCATGGATGTTGCACTACCTCTTTCCACCACACAGACAAACTCTTCCCATGTTCAATCTGAGAATGAAAAATCCACAGGATTCATTGAGAGGATTCAACACATCCGCCAACTGGTCCAGAATATTTTGCAAAAATCCAATCCTAAGTAAAAGAAGTGCCATGATCAACATAGGGTACCGCACCAGTTTTAGATTAGTGACAAAGTCTGGTTACATTTGCAGAAGGAATGTCTCACGGGGCCACATCATAATCTTTTCTCACTTTGCTATGGGCCTTACACTATCACCAAGGCTGTGAGTAGCAATGATTTTGAGCTCAAAACTCCACCCTTCCTTGGCCAACACCCAATGTTCAATGTGGACCTCCTTCGGCCATATTTTCCACCATTATTTCATACTTGATATATCGCAAAAAAAATAACATCAACAGAGCTCAACCCTGACTGCATGGAGCAAGCATCCACTAATCAGATTGTGGGCACATAGTTCAAGGGCACTCACCAGCAGAGGATCCATATTTATCAAGTTGTCAAGGCAAGGAAAATCCTACACCAAGGCAAGTGGCTCACCCGCGGCCAAATCCAGAAGAAGTTTCCTCACCCGATGGGGGAACTCAACGCAATGGAGACCATTGCTTCCTAAGTGGGGAGGATTGATCCAGGTTGATATTGGTGGTCACCCACCTATTCCAACTAGCTCCTCTTCTTCATTTTTTGTTCAACATGTTCTTCTGTACTTATTTGTAATTGTGGGTTCTGTGTTAACCTAGGTATGCACCCCTGCCCTTTTTCCCTCATTTACCCTATGCATCCATCAATGGTAACTCTTATGGTTGTTTTCTTAGCTTATCCTCCATTTTTTTTTTTTTTGTTCATTCGACATCATGACCCTATCTGTCATTGCCTACTTTGCATCATTTTTTTTTCTTTCTTGAATAAGGATCACTTGTTCTAGTTTGGGTTTCAAATGTATGTCATCATTTTTCCACTGATGGAAATATGGAGGTCCACCAAGTCTTTGTGTGTTCGTAGAAGATGGCAAGGTTCGACAAATATTTTGAAATCTTGGAAAGCTCCTGCAGAACGGAAAATGAGTCAGAGTAGGCCATGTCAGGCTTGAAATACAAGAAAACAAATGGGTTCAATTTGCAGCCATCAGATTAAGAAAATATTAATTCATGACCATCATATTTCATCAGAGCTAGATCGATGGTGGGTAGTCAATGCAGAGATCAGGAAGGAAACTAAAGACAGAGCGAGTTGAGTCTTCGAAATCACTCGTGGCCATTGATCTTCAAGAAAGGGACACGTGTCAGGAGATCTCGTACTCTGGAAGGAAACAAGTAGAGATGAGTGAGTAAAGGACTCCCAAAGCTCCAACACTTAAAGTCCCAAAGTAAATCTGGACCATCCATCAACGAGGACACGTGGAGGAATATTGTTCACTTTGGCGACTTAGCACTCTGTAAGGTTCGTGAAGCACTAGAGAAAGAATTACCCAAAGTCCCGAAGTGAATCTTTGTCGTCCATCAAAAAGGACACGTGGAAAAAAATATCTCACTTCGAATATATGACACTTCGGAGGATAGCACGAGAAAGTAGAAGAAAACTCTCAAAGCCTAAACTCCCGAAGTGAATCTTGGCCATCCAAATCCAGATTCCATGTGGAGGTAGATCTCTCACTTAGAAAATATGACACTCTGGAGGATTGTGAGAACTATACATTCATTAAATCCCAAATCCATAAGTCCCTAAGACACATGGAACTAATTCTCCTGATACACATGGCACTCATACGTCAGGACACATGGCATTCATTTTAGCTCGCCATGTCACTCCGGGAGTTATACAAAATTTTCATCTAAATTGGTGCCACCGCTAAATCAGATAGGGGAGTTCTAATATCGAATACAGATAGAGCTCTAGTAGGGGTGCTAAAGTAGCAGGGCCACACAGATCACATATTGTGACAAGATCGACGACCACACTTCATTGCGGGGATAGAAAATGCTCGAACGTTAACATCCTTGAGTGGTCCCGCAATCAAAACCATGGTATTGTTGGAAAGGAACATGGAAGCTTGTGGGGGATTGTGGGGGTCAGAGAAGTGTGGACCCAAACCACCCTCGAAAACTTCTACAATCATTTTCTTATATGACATCAGGTCACCGTGTCACCTCCACTCACCTCCTCTCACACTCTCGCTACCGCTCAACTTTCGCTACATGTTCCCCTGACTACTCTCCATATCACCTATCACCTCCACGTAATCCACATCCACTCATATCATCCCCTATTGGATGTCTGACTCCATGTCTCCTTCCAGGAATGATGGGTCAGTGACCTTTCTAACAAATATTTTCAAAAGTACAGATGGCAACTGACGAGTTGAAACGAAGTGCACTTAACAACTGAGAGCTTAGACACAAACAACAGGTTATGTCTCGGTCTTAGTTACAGATCGCTCCAGAAATTCAATGAAGAGACAGATCAAGTGGAGATATTCCCATGCAACCAGTTACCCTCCAAAAGCATCAAACATCTTGCAGGCATGCCAGGGCTCGATACAAAACTTTTTTCTGTCACTCCTAGTTTTTCTGCCAATTACAGTTCATCCAGTGCATGCATCCGTTTAGACTTAGAGACAGTAGTAGTTTTTAGTTAATCAATTCTAGAATCATATTATATTAAATTAATAAGTGGTATTCTATGTGTGACAAGAACCACTCTGTTGATTAAGTCATGTGGGAAGTACACATGTTGCACTCCATGCAATGGTTTAGTTAAATTGATAGTTTTTTCTACAAACAATTATCTAGAGTTAGGTCTCAATCCCATACAGAAAAGCACCTCTGCAACTCTGTTAAATATACAATTTTTGTATGTTTTGAGGGGGGGAGTTCTAGAAGGAAAGTAGAAGAAACAAAAGAATTGGACATGCTCAATTAATTGTAAATTTTTATACCTAGTGAAGATATGTTGATGACAATTGTGTTCTCTTACTCAAATATTTATGTGTTGATTCTTATCTTGAATGCAGATTTTGTGATGTGTGCAATGCACATTTCCTTATTCTTTAAACTATTGTTTTAGTTTATCTTTTTCTGATTATGCAACTTGTTATACAACTATTGTTCAGTGACAGATCCACTATTTTTCAACCTGTTGAATGATTTGCATCTAGATGTATGTGTAAGTCTTGAGATATTATTTTAGGTCTTAGTTTTCACACAACAAGTGATTCATTGCACTACTTGTTGTTGTTTTCTATGTTTTTCTTTTCATACCCTCAATTGTCATTTAATAGCCATACCATTAGCAAAGCAGAACCTACTTTTATACTGTGTGGCATGTCCTACTAGTGCACCAACTTTGAAAACCTATCCTTAAACTTACCAACAAAACCTACTTGTAAAAAACCAATCATTACAAAATTGATGTGGCCTAGCTTTCCCCTTTAGCAGTTAGGTGAAAACCTTAGGACCAACATCTTTGGGTTCCATTGTTGGGGAACTGAGTAACAAAATATATTTCCATGGGAGAATGACAATGATCAAATCTGATCTTTGGTGGTGAACAAAGACTAGACACATTCAGACTGCATATCATTCACCTGACAACTCCATGGTTAAAGAATCTAGTGGTGACTCCGCAGTTTTAAGAAGTAATATTTTCATGTGGAATCCATATTGGCTTGGAGGTTTTCTCCTTTAAATTTCTCTGTTGTTCCTAGTTTTCCAAATGTTGTTCCTACTATAGATGAGTGGGGTGATTTCTTGCCTAGATTTAGAGAACATAGAGATGAAAACCCTATTGAGAATTTGCTTGAGTTTCATGAACTCATGCATCAATGAGGAATACATCATGAGGATGTATTAATGAATATGTTCATGTACTCATTAGAGGGAGATGCTCGTGAGTGGTATTGATCCTTTCCCCTTGCTAGAATATCCTCCTTGGTCCATGCTGCATTCAATAAGCATTGTAAAAGGTTTTTTCCAGCTGATTTACTTTTTGAAAACTATTGTGAAGAATTTGGATCTCATATTCGACAGACACTTATTGGTTCTTCTAGTAGTGAAAATAAAAGGGATTTTTCTGTTCAAGAAGAGGATGAAGATTTAATTACATATGAGTCTTCTTCTGATCCTTTTATTCAAAAAAATGATGTTGGGAATTACATTAATGATGAAATTGATGATAATAAGGCTTTGGATGCATATTGCATTATTCTAGGTGAATTAGTTAGTCATTGTTATGATACATCTATTGTTCTATGTTCTCATAAAGATTTGATTAACTATGAGGAAAGTGATGTTGAAGGTCATGATCAAGTTTTTCGCCTTCATTATGAAATTGTTGAGAAACAATAAATCTATATGTCTAAAGATGATATTCTGGAGCTAGAACAAGAAAAAACAACAATGCAGAAGACATACCCATTCATTTCAAACAACAAGACGAGTAGTATCAGGTGTATTTTGCTGCCCTTTATGGTTGTGAGTCACATGACTTTCATGAGCTGTTTCAATGAGGACATGAGCAACTCAGTCTTGTTTATAATGCACATATTAAACAACAACAACTTTGTCCTCTCAACCAGTTGAAGGATTTTCATGAGTTTCAAGATCCAATAGTTAGATGGATGGATTCTTTTTTTTTCTAAAATCCCAAAGGTTGAAAGTTTTAGCATGATAATCATTTGCAACTGTAAGTACCAGATTCCTGCCAACTTTTTGTTGCATTTGATATATCCTCTTTGGATTATTCTAAACAGTGACATGCACACAGTTACGGTTCTCGGTCAAATGTTTTCTTGGTTTAATTGGAAGTGGAATTACATGTGATTGAGTTGGTTTTCAGCTGAATAGAGTGGGTAGTAGGAGAATAAGCTCATAGTTTGATCATTTTTAATTTTTAGTTCACAGATTGTTTTTTAGTGTGTTGGTTTTCAATAGCTTGTTTGAATAAGAGACTCCATATCCCAACAAAGACACTAGGGTTTAGCTGCAGTTTCAAGTTTCAATAAAGACTCCATAGCCTAGCAAAGGCACTGGGGTTAGCTTCAATGTTAATTTTCAGAGATACATGGCTGGCAGCTAGAACAAAGGTAAGAAAAGGGAGGTGAGGGGCAAGTTATTAAATTCAAAGGCACTGATATGTTGTCCTTAGCACCTCACAGGGATGATATATCCCTAGCTGGAGCCAATATTGTAACCTAGGTCTGCACCCCTGCCCTTTTTCCCTCCTTTACCCTATCCATCCATCAATGCTGACTCTTATGGTTGCTTTCTTAGCTTATCCTCCATTGTTTTTTTCTTTATTCATTCAACATCATGACCATGTTTGTCATTGCCTACTTTTCACCATTTTATTTTCTTTCTTGAAAAAGGATCATATGTTCTAGTTTGGGTTTCAAATGCATGTTATTATTTTTCCACTAATGGAAATATACAAGTCCACCAAGTCTTTGTGTGTGTGTAGAAGACGACCATGTTTGTAATACCCCAGGTTTTGAGCCCATATTAAATAATGTATTTTGTTAATTTTCAAGAGGCTAGAAGGCCCAAACAATTAAAAGAGGCCAGTGTGCCTAAGAAATGTAAAGTTTTGATCATTATTAATAATAAACACATCGTTGGATGCTAGACAGATAAGGAATAGAGTTATAGGGGGCTATGATTCCACAAGAGAGGGGGATTGAGGGGATAAATGTTTATTTCCTATTTTTAATTACCCTATTGTCTAAGGGAGTGAATTAGTTATGTGAGCTTCTTCGGGGGAGGCCAGGAGGTTCTTGATTCCCCATGAATTACTTAAACCCGCCCCTGGTCTGATTGGGGGGTTTGTTGATTCACTCATGTGTTTTATTCACTCGTTCACTCATTCATTGGTTCACTCACTTACTCACTCATTCATTGGTTCACTCATTCACTACATTCTTACCTATCACGAAATTGCTATACAATTTTCGTGATTTGTATAGCAAGCTCGTTGCAAGATTTGTACAGTGCATCGCAATTGCGACGCACATAGGGTATACAATTTCATGATTTTTATAGCAAGTGCATCGCAAGATTTCTATGGTGCGTCGAAATTGTGACGACAACAATTTATTTAAAAAAAAAAAACTATTTTTTTTTTTAGCAAAAAAAATAAAATTTGATTTTTGAGCCAATTATAGAAGGTGCTATGATTTCACACTAAAGAGGTCATCCAAGTGAATTTGTTGGTTGGTTGGTTGGGTCAGTTGACTGGCCCGACTGTTCAAACTAACTATCTTCTTAAAACAATTACACAATTATATCAAAAAACAATACTCTAACTTAGATTTACATATTTAACATCTCCCTGGCCTCAAAGCCTTCTTTTTCCTAAAAAGGCGAGGAAAAATAAATACTCAAACCTTCCAAAGAAATTATTTCTTTTTGGTTCAAATAAACTTTGATGGCCTTATATATGATTTTATATTACTCATCGGTTTTACATTTTAATATGGTGCCATTAAATACCTTCTTAAAAACACATGCTTGAGGTGTTTCTAGCTAAATTTCTCATGTTAGTAAGAAGTGTTTATATATATTTAAAATGGTATAGTACAAAAATATACAAAATTCTTGAGAATACATCACATGTCAGTGTTCCAAAATTAATAAATCTATGTGACTACATGGATGCAAACCTATAACTTAGCCATAGACTTAAAAAAACTAGAGAGAAATATACAACCAAATACACCATATGTGAGAATTAAAAACAATAGATATGATACTATTATAAAGGCTCAACCAAGAAAGTGAATCAAAACACTAGATATCATGAGAAATGAGTAAGTGAATTGTATTACTAGCTTTTAGTGTTGGATTTGACGCCATTTCTTATACCTTCGTTTTCCCACAACATTTTAATCAAGAGGGATTTAACTTATGAGAGATATGTGTTTTTTCTGAGCATATCCTTGGAGAGTGGAGATAGGGTCCTTTCTATACATGAAAACATATTAGTAACTAGCTTCATGAACTACTCCTAATCATTTAGGCTAGAAGCAACAAGTGTTCATATATACCACACCATGTCAAGAGTACTTTTGAGGAGAGTGTTTCTACCCAAATTATTCATGGGGTATTCCATAGGAAAATTAGAGATGGGAGGGTCCTCCATTTTCTTAACTTTCAAAACTAACCAAGCTTCCTCATTTATCTTAGCAACCTCAGAGAAGGCTCTATCAAAGTGAGAGTGATTGAAGGTGGAGAGATTTTATTTTTGTATGCCTTAAATAAGGGCGATATGTCTCTCTCAAAGATACCCTATTCTAAATCATCCTCACTAGAATAATATCTATCAAAGTCTAGTGGGGAAGTACACTTTCTACGTTTCCTCACATACTGGTGGATTTCCTTCCCTTTACTTTGTGGAGTGCTTGGCTTTCCTTATCTCCCTTGATTCTATCTCTTTGTAGCTCAAGGTTGTCCTATATGAGAATGGGGAATATACATTCCATGAAAGTGAGAGGAGAAACAAAATAGGGGTTAGAAAAACTAGAGGAAAGATAAAAATTAATATGGGACCTTACACTCTTCCCAGTGAGTGAACCAAGATCTATCTAGTAGCAAGACTATATATTGAAATATAGAATATAGATATTAACCAATGGATTTTCTACTATTAGTTAACAACTAAACTTAATAGAAAAAAAAGAGAGTGCACATTAATATCTCCTTAGCTCATTAATTATGGTGAATATCCATTCTAGATAAGGGATTTCCAGTATTCATCCACAACCTCATCTAGAAATGATGATCATATATTTTGAGGTGCTCATGAGTTGATGCACCCTTTGGATTAGACATGATTAGAGAACCATGCCAAACATGTCGCAAGATAAGGAGTGATAAAACCATGAATTTAAGGAGGCCATAGTTTGGAGCATTCAAGGAATAATTGTCTAAATAGGTCCACATAATGGAACCTTTCCCAGTAGTACTGACATCAATAATTGGTAACCTATTTTTGCTACAAGAATTGTCATTGGTGATATCCTCAATTTTTCCTATGACTTGTTCTAGGGCTCTAGGTATATATTTGTATTCGAGGAAGGTCTCCATACTATATAAATAAAAACCAATTCAACCATGTATCAGTTCCTTGTTATCTATATTGTTGCAGGTTATCTCTAGATCACCATTGGTGAGACCAGTACTGTCATTATCCATATAATCTACTAGTTTATTTTCTTCTATGAATATATTATTTGGAGATTCAATTTGAACTTTCTTGACAACTAGGAATATGTCTCTTAGTGTTATAGAGAACCTATAATTCTCACAGGTTTTATTTGGATATATTCCTTTTTAAATAATATGAAGGGTCCCAATGATTATTTGGGAGGCCCCTCAATGTGAAGGTTGGAAAATTTTTGTTTCTTGGAAAGGATTAAACCTTCTTCTAGAGCTTGAAGTTATACTAAGTTACTTGTTTTTATTCCTCTAAAGCTATATAAAATAAGGATGAATTTTCCTTTTGAATCTATGAAAATTCCTTTGATGCATGTAAGACTAGGATTTCCATTCAAGGCACCACCAAAATTATTTTTTACTTTTCCCATCAAAAGGATGGGGGTGGGGGATTAATATTTGGAATAGATTATAGTAGAATAATGAGGCCTAGAATTGAGGAGTATTTTGGATTTATCCATCCTCCAAGAATTCATGATTTCTTTATTCTGAGTGCCCCAAGTCAGATCTTCTAAATCCCAAGTGTAAGCATATATAGTTTCTTTGATGTTTCTTTCTAGTAGATCCCATTACTTTGGTGAGGTAACATGTTTTCATTTGAATATCCTATTGTTTCTTACCTTCAAGATATCCAAACTAGGAATATAGGAAAGATACTTTAGGCATAATTAGTGATATTATTTGAGAGTGCCTATTGGTGCTATTTGGATAGAGTGTTAGGGATGGAGAGCCTACATCTATCTATGGTTTTGAAGTAGGCTCCCATATCCCAAAGTGGTATTATGAAGTTGAATGGGTTAATAACGTGTTCCATTGTTTCTTTGGATTATTCACATAGGGGGATTATAAATGGACCAAGGTAGCCTCGTTTTCATCATTTGTCCCAAGTTACAATTTTCATTTTTGCCACTAACCATGGGAAGGAAGAGAATTTGGACTAAAGGGATCCTTTCCAAACAAGTTACCACTTATTGGTTCACACTGTGTCATTTGGGTAATCATAGATTAGGTTAAAGGAATATTGAATTATGTAGTTACCACTATGTTGATATCCCAACATGGAGTGTCATGCCCAAATTGCCATCATATCACTCTGGATTGTAATATTTTCTAGAGATCATTTTTTTCTTAAGAATGGATTGAATCTTGCTGCTTAAACTCTTGCCAAAGGAAAGTCTTACCCTGTGAGGGAGAGCTTGAGGAAATAGATAGGGAAGCCTCCCACTATCACCTTAGTGCCCTTGCCTCTACATTTCTAAGCCATGGTTTCTAACATAAGGAGGGTTTTCCTATGGGGCTAATACAAAGTCCTATCATTGCATTTCTAGACAGGTGAGGACAAGGACCTTGTTTGACTTGGGTTGACTTCTCTAAACTGATGCTTCAAGAAAAGTAAGAGTAGAAAATTCTCAATGAATTCTTGGAAGGAAAACACTTACTTTATTCAACACAACACACCAATGCACCATTACTCATAATTAGTGATCCAGAAATATACGATGTTCAAGGTGAAACTTTCTAAGTAAAAAGTATATATTCATTCACAAGATAGTCGTCATTTAGAAAATTTTATATGTGTTAGAAGTGAAGCATGAACAAGTTCTTATGAAACATTTAAGCATGAAATTGGGTCGTTATGATAGCAATGAAATAGAGCATCATTGTAACAAGTTCATAACCAATATAAGTTTGCATCCATTCAATACGTATATGCCATGAAACATATGAAGTGTCACTATTGTAAAGAGAGAATAAGGCAATGAGCTCAATGTAATAACTTTATAAGAAATACAATGCTACCATATTAACAAATTTCATTATTCTATGTCAAGGCACAAAAATTATATCATTAACCAAACTTATCATTCATTCATCAACACTCATAAATTAATCTATTTGTCATCATACAATATATATCAATTCTTTGGAACCATGATTGTAGCATGAATCGACCCTCTCAACTAGAAAAAAATATAAATGTTTCACTATTTGGATAGATTGTTTGGGGTGGTTAGGGTAGGAATGTATCGTGATAAACCAACCAAGCCAAAATACATGCAAACACCACAAAAAATTATGGTTAACAAACCTTCATACAACAGTGAAAGGAGGCAGCGATTGGACTAATTACAAGATCCTTTGGAATTCCTTAACATATTTTGGCTTCTTTGGGATGTGGAAAATAAGGTGTCATAAAAACATTGCAATACATCAACACTTTAATCACCATTGAAAGTGGAATGCTTCTGCAGTTTTATGATAGTCCTGGATAGATTTTTGGATAAACTATAGGAGGTAATGTCAAGGTTTGAAACTAGGTAGTTTATCTCTTTTCAAAGTCGTTTGGACACCTATGGAAATAAATATAATGAAATCCTCAAAACATTGGAAAAAAAGGAGGGTTACAAATAGCTCCGCATAACAATAAATCTTTGCAAAAACAAGAATACTAGAAAAATCCTAGAACATGCAATGATTTCACTTTGACTGAGGTTGTTGGACCTTCCAATACATCCAATGATAGTTTATAATAACCTATAACAACACTCCTTCAAAATGTTGCAATAAAATTTATTTTCAACCCTAGTTATGTTGTATTGATTTCAACCATTCCAAGCAAAGTATGCATTAGGGAATTTATAAAAGTGATCAATTTGTACTTAAATTAAAAATGATTTTCAAACCCTCTTGTGATTAGCGTATAGATGTTTCTTTGAGACCTAGTTAGCATGATTTGAACTAGTATAAGTCAATGAGGCTCAATGCAATCTAGATTGAGGATAACACATTATGAAAACCTTTCCTAGTACTATCAAGGTGAACTAAAAGGTTGGCCAAGCAAAAGGATAGAGCCATCAGACATCCTACCTTAATGCATGAACAATAGCTTCAATGATCAAAGGGGTAAGGTTAGAGAACTTACCTTTAGAACCCTCCCAAGTGGATCATTTCACCCTTAATTATTTGGCCTTATAGCAGCCTTTTTATTCCAAAAAAGCCTTTAAAAGTTCTTATACAAACCTTGAAAATGACTAAACATTAACAAAGAAAATAAATAGATTCTCAAACAAAAATTAAGCCAAGTTTCTCATTAATATCCAATGGTTTTAAATGAGGGAGGACTCTTCCTTTTATAAGTGAAGAGCCTCCTCAAATACAATACAACACAATGTGCTAGCTCAATACTATGAGGTCAAAACCATTAACCCAGTCCATGGGAAAATACAACAAATCATATAACAAATCCCTCAAAACCCTCCAAGAGCCAAATGACCCTAAAGAATGGTCCAAATATAATAATAAATGCCACAAGTGTGGGCTAGAGGGAGAGAATAAATTAGGTGCACTCCTCAATAAAGGTGAAATTTCCCCATGAGAGGGTGAATGATTGAGTCAATATTGTCCAAATACTCCCAAATATCCTCCAACCAACTCCCTCAAATGATGGAAAGGTCCAAGTCTAGAATAACGAAATCAATAAGATGACATTAACCCTCGCATGTGTGAGCCATCCAAGTAAAAAAGTCAAGATAAATGGCATCTGTGGCCTCCTCTAGGTGGGTTCTTCTCAAGTAGATAAAAATAAAGCATGCCACATCATCACAAGGTCCAAATAACAACCTATAACGACCTCCATAATTTGTAACTAACTCCTCCAATGGAATAATAAATCCCATGTGTGGTCCAATGAGAGATAAATAATGCATAACTGTGAATGAAACGTCCAATTGATAAGGGAGAATGAATTTGAGTGGTCCATGTGGCATGTGTGGCGACATGGCATCCCTCTCTTGGATCGATGAACTGTCATGGATCCCAATGCAGTGACATGAATCCCAAGGAAAATGGTATGGATCCCAATGTATGTAGATATGATCATATATGAGTACATGGATCCCAATGTAGCATCATGGATCCCAATGCAATGTCATGGATATTGAGGCATAATACATGTATCCTAGTGCACAATACCCACTTAAAGTGATGGGTCTAGCCTCTTAGCAAGCCATTAATTGTTAGCACCTGGTGACATCTCTTAGAACAACATAAAAAAAGGGGTTGGTTTTAATATTTTCCTAAGTCTTACCAAGGGGAACAATATTGACCCTTTGTTACACATTATTTTCGTCATCCCTATGATCGTTAATGATGTAAACCTATCTATTGCCTTTAGAGGGGTCACAGTGGCCTGAGTTCCTGAAGAGAGAAGGAAGAAGAACTTTTCCTGAGAAAAGAAGTTGCTTTTTTCTATGTAAAAACCTTATAAA
>JZKD02S1412640.1:546942-559771 GCA_000966675.3 Picea glauca
CTAGTCTCCTATATATACTAAGGAGACATTTTCATTTTGAATCATCTTGGACTTGAACATTTAAGTGGGGTAAAAGGAGGTTGCCCCCTCGAAGAGGCTTATTATCTGAAATTATTTTTTTTTCAAGGCGTTGAGTACTTTTCCTGAGGTTTTTCTATGCTATATTGATGTTTGGTTCTTAACAATAAATTTATCATATAGATCTAAGAAAAAAATAGTAGTAAGGTTGTTTTTTGTTGGATTTGTGCAGATTAGAATTATTATAAGAAATGTCCATTGAAGATGAGGGTCAATGCTATGGAGTAATAAATCCAACCATCAGTCGGTGTGTTGCAAATATTGGGTACTTTAGTTGGAAATATGTCTAAGGCAAGCCAAGAGTAGAACTATACAAATATTAGTTTTGATCAAGACAAGAGTAGAACTATACAAATATTAGTTTTGTTCAAGCCAAGAGTAGAACTATACAATATTAGTTTTGTTCAATCCAAGTTGAAGAATAAGTTAGTTATGGTCATGGTTAACAATAGTGCAACCCACATTTTTATGTAGGAAGTAGTGGTTATTAAACTCAATGTGCAGTTGAAATTGGTGCAGTCTTTTTTCAAGGAAGTAAGATATAGTAGTTAGTTGACAAAGACATGTAGAATTTAGTTAGTTTTTATGCCCTCTGGAGCAATTGGCCAAGAGTCCCTGAAATGGTTTGGGATGTGACTTGCAAATGGGAATAAAATGAATATCGAGACTAAGATCAAGGAACCGTCGACTCTGATGGATTACTGGGATAGGATTTCAGCTAGACCACCCCTCACTCCTCGGTGCCATGCCTCAAAAGTTGCTTTACTCATTGATTTCGACAACTAGTGTTTTTCTCAGTTTGAAGCAATGAAACATTTGTCTTAAGGGGTCCAATTTATGAAACCATGCCTCAAGAGAGGATGGATAATTTTTTCACCTAGTCCATGCCTAAACAAGCTTGCAACATCTCACGGATAAAAAATGTTGCTCTGTTAGTCTTTTATGCCCTGAGCGGGAATTCGCCAAGAGTCCCCGAAATGGTTTGGGATGCGACAAAAAACTAGGCATAAAATGAAAACTGAGACTCGGATTGAGGAACCATCATCTCTTTTTTATTATTGACATAGGATTTTAGCTAGATCACCCCTCACTCTCGGTTCCAACCCCTCATAAGTTGTTTTTTTCATCAATTTCGATAACTAGTGCTTTTCTCAGTAAGAAGCAATGCAACATTTGTATTTAAGGGTCCAATCTACGAAACCATGCCTCGGGAGCAGATGGATAATGTGGTCACCTATTCCATGACTAAAAAAGAATGCATAATCTCATGTATCTCAAAAATGATGCTCCGTTAGGATTTTATGCCCCAAGGATGAATTGCCAAGAGTCCCCGAAATGGTTTGGGATGTGACTTGCAAATGGGCATAAAAAGAAAACCAAGACATAGATTGAGGAACCGTCGACTCTGATGGATTCCTAGGACATTATTTCACCTAGAGCACCCCTCACTCCCGGGTTCCATGCCTCGAAAGTTGCTTTACTCATTGATTTCGAGAACTAGTTCTTTGCTCATTTTGAATCAAACCAACATTTGGATTAAGGGGTCCAATTTATGAAACTGTGCCTCGGGAGAGGATTAAAAGTATAGTCACCTAGTCCATGCCTACAAAACCTTGCAACATCTCATGAAACTCAAAAATGATGTTCCGTTAGGGTTTTATGCCCTCAGGAGCAATTGGCCAAGAGTCCCTGAAATGGTATGGGATGCGACTTGCAACTGGGCATATAACGAATATGGCGATTCGTATTGAGGAATCATCGAATCCTATGGATTCTTGGGATATGA
This sequence comes from Picea glauca, assembly GCA_000966675.3. Lineage (NCBI taxonomy): Eukaryota > Viridiplantae > Streptophyta > Pinopsida > Pinales > Pinaceae > Picea > Picea glauca. The sequence continues at coordinate 548,807 of JZKD02S1412640.1, forward strand.
TTTCATTTATATCACCCTTCACTCATGGGTGTCATGCCTCAGAAGTTTCTTTACTCATTGATTTCGACAACTAGTGTTTTGCTCAGTTTGAAGCAATGCAACATTTGGATTAAGGGGCCAATTTATGAAACCATTCCTCAGGAGAATATGGATAATTTGGTAACCTATTCCATGCCTAAACAATCTTGCAACATATCACGGAACTCAAAAATGTTGCTTCGTTAGTCTTTTATGCCCTAAGCGAGAATTGGCTGAGTCCCCGAAATGCTTTGGGATGCGACTTGCAACTGGGAATAAAACAAAAATCAAGACTCGGATTGAGGAACCATCATCTCTTTTAGATTCCTGGCATCATATTTTAGCTAGAGAACCCCTCATTCCCAGTTCCAACCCCTTGGAGGTTGGGTTTTTCATCGATTTTGATAACTAGTGCTTTTCTCAGTAAGAAGCAATGCAACATTTGGATTTAGGGGTCCAATTTATGAAACCATGCCTCGGGAGTGAATGGACAATGTGGTCACCTATTCCATTCCTAAAAAAGCATGCAGAATCTCATAGAGCTCAAAAATACTACTCCATCAGGCTTTTACGCCCGGAGGAGGAATTGCCAAGAGTCCCCAAAATGGTTTGGGATGCGACTTGCAACTGGGCATAAAATGAAAATCAAGACTCTAATTGAGGAACTGTTGACTCCGATGGACTCTTGGGATAGGATTTCATTTAGAGCACCCCTCACTCTTGGTTCCAACCCCTCAAAAGTAGTTGTTTTCCTCGATTTCGATAACTAGTGCTTTGTTAAGTAAGAAGCAATGCAACATTTGGATTTAGGGGCCAATTTTCAAAACCATGCCTTGGGAGTGGATGGATAATTTCATCACCTAGTCCATGCCTAAAAAAACTTGCATCATCTCACATAACTCAAAAATTTTGCTCTGTTATTATTTTATGTATTGAGTGGGGATTGACAAACTGTCGTCTTTGTCGGATTCCTGGCATAGGATTTTAGCTAGAGCACCCCTCAATCCTATTTCACACCCCTCACTCTCGGTTCACTCCTAGTTCATGATTGGATTCTAGTTTCCCTAAATGTTAGTTTTGAGGCTTCTTGTATGATTGTCCAAGAGGTTGGGAGAAAGAAGAGGAACCTCACTTATTTTCGAGAAAAGGGACACAACACTCCCTATTGTAGGGGAAGGCTAGTATAAGAAGTAGAATTTACCATATAGAGGGGGGATACAAGTAGTATTTGACCACTAATTCCATAATGGGATCATCCTTTTTAAGAAGGACAAGGGCTAAACTATCTTCAAGGGAATTTTATATATTTCCATCAAGGACATGGACAATTCTGATGTGGACAATTTTTCATGGAGGCATTTCTCCCAGACCTCTTCAAGTTACCTCACCGAGCAGTGGGAAACCCTCCAAGGAGCCCGAGTGAGTCTAGCAAACATCGATCCTAGGTACAACATCACCTTCCCTGTGTTGTCACCTTATGTAGGAAGTCTAAAAGATTATGGCCTCTATGGTACCACCTACTATACCAAAGTAGAGGGAGGACAGTTGGTAGTCGACACAAATACCAACAAAGTAGGGTTGATTACTTTGAGGGCTCCAATGCAACCTCATGATTAACCCTTGTGTTAGAAGGGCTTCCCAAAGTCAGTGATATAGAAATGAGATTTCACTCCCTAACTCAAGTCATTATGTTTGTTTAGCATCTTTGGAAAGTTATTCTCACAATCTTATTCCAAAGCTCTATACCTAAGCTAAGATGGGTTTGAAGAGCCCTAGAAAAGTTCCTAGATAAATTTTAATTAGCGCTTGATTTTAGGTTGTTGTTACTCAAAGGAGTGGTTGTGAAACTGATGGCATTTTGAGTCGAATCTTTAAACCACGCAAGAGGAAAATGAAATGCAAGAAATTCAACTTTGATGAAAACTAGCTATGGGAAGGAGCAAGAGTTTTTAAGCAAAGAAATAATTTCTTGATAGATTACTATGTATGCAGTACTGCAAAATGACCCAAATTTTAAAAATACCATGCAAATGTCATAGTTCACTTAGTACACCTATAAACCTACTTGGTTCCACATATCTTGTTGAGGTAGAGGATTTCATGGAATATTTGTTGATCGATGATGGAATACTTGATGTTTCATGGTGTCTTGTTGAGTTTGGGCATGGCATTAGTTTCTTTCATATTTTTGGGCATCTTCACATTTCCCAATGTAATTCACATTTATCGAGGTAATTCATGATTCCCAAAGCATTGATAAAAAATGTTTTTGGCTATTCTTGGTTAACCAAAGCTTCTCATTCCTTGGCACATTTCAAATTTATGAATTCTCACCTTATTAACTCATTTTGAGGCATCTGTCACATCAATTGATGAGATGTCCACCTTGGAGTTTGCATGAAGGTTTCATTTGGCATGTGTGGGTTTGTTCAACCATCCAATGAATTAGAGAGGACATTGGAATGATTTACGGAGGGTGATTACACCTTGTTGGATTCACATTTGACATATTAGAGCTGATTTAGAGGAGGCTATCGATATTTTGGGGTTACATTCATCACTTGTGAAGCCTTCTTCACCTTGAAGAGCCATGTGTCCACTTGGAAGGGGATTGTGAGTCTTTTTTTACATGTTTGATTAGGACATATCATTCACCTCCAAGTGGAATTTGGGCACCATGAATAAGTTAGTTTTGAACCAAGAATGGTTATCAAGGTCTAACCAAGCTCAAAGGAGGGAAACAAGGGACTTGTTCACTAAGTAAAAATTCTTAGGACTTGTTCCCTAAGTGAACATTCTTAGTCTTAACATTCTTAGAGTGGATAAGGTAGTTTTGTTACTATTTCCTTTCGTTGATTGAGAGTGAGAAAAAATGCATAGTGTTGGTCTCTTGGAAAAAAGTAGCAATTCCCAAATCACAAGAAGGATGGGGTCTCAAGAACATCTTTTTTTTCTTAAAGTATTTAGTTGATAAAAATGTTTGGAGTCTCCTCCAAGGTACAAAATTATGTGTGCATGTGATAAAGGATAAATACATAGCTCCAGACTTAGTGGGGAAATAGGTAATAATTCCTGTTAAAAAATACCAAAATTCCTCGGTTATTTGAAAACCAATTATCACATCATTCCCCCTGATTGGAAATTTCCTGGTATGGCATGTTGGAAAGGGAGATAATGTCCAATTAGGGTTGGAATTGTGGGTAGGAATCATAGAATCATTAAATTTACCTATTCCCCTCATTCAATAAATAGATCATAGAGGCTTCAACACTCTGAGGAAAATTTCAAAAGAACCCATTTAAACCTATAGTTGGCAATAAATAGAGCTCTCTTGGAGAGATTTTGGTCTTAGGGAGGATCATGTAGAAATATTGAAGGACTTCACAAGAATCCTTAAAAATATTCTTTATAAGACTTAGTGAGGAGGAGGATCAACTTGTATGGTATTTAAATCCTTTTTTCTTCATCAGTTTCTTGAATGGGGAACTCAAAGATCACAAATTTCTTTTCTCCTTCTTCAACCATGGTATGATGAGATTAATATTCTTGACTATGCCCAATGTCTTGGTCAGCAAAGGGATTCACAAAAATACATAATCCTTCTTGAGTTAACTGAACAAACTCTTTGATGATTAGTTGGATGGTTGCTACATAGTCATCTTGTTGCTATCCTTGCTCACTTGTACATGTTTTAGTCACACCAGAAATATGTTTTCTTGATAATAAAAAAATGAAATATATCTATAGGTTGATGAAAATGAAGAAACATATTGATTTTTCCGTCATTGTTAGTGATCCCTTGAGCATCTTTGTCTATTCTAAGGGTGGTTGGGTCTCCTTTATTTCTTGCATTGTGGTGTAGGGCCTCCTTATATCCTTTCTGGGATGGACTGTCAAATTTCATTGTGGTGTAGGGTCTCCTTGTATCCTTTCTGGGATGGACTATCAAATTTCATTATGGTGTAGGGCCTCCTTATCTCCACTGCATAGGGGTTTCCTCCTCCCTCTTGATGATTGAGTGTATTCCCTATAAATAGGCGTATACAATATGTAGGTCTCCACTTCATGGGGTTTCTCTCCTCCATATCACTCTCCTCCCTCCCGCAGGCTCAAATGGTGTGGTTTCGCTCCACTGCATGGGGGTTCTATCCTCCCTCTCACTCTCGACCTCCCTCTTGCTGATCTCGAATGGTGTGGTTTTGAGGGGTTTCTCTTTTCTAGTAGATGGGAATGACAGGGTTTTGGGGGTTTCTCTTTGCTAGTAGGGGTTTTTGTGTCATATGAATGGGTGCGGGCTCATTATGCAATTCGAAATTTGCTTTTTTCTTTGTTATTTTGTTTGAATTTTATTTTTATTTTTATTCTTATATTTTGATATATTCAATGTTTTTAATATATATGAATTATATATTATTTAATATAATATATATAATAATAAAAATAATCTATTATTTTCTAAACAAATAAAGAAACACTTCAACAAAACAATTAAGCCATGCAAAACAAGATTGTGTAATTAGAAAATAGACAAATTCAGAGTTGGATAATGACACCATTAGGAGGGTTTTTGGTTAATTTTTAGCCTTGTGCATGGCCATTGGTCCCTAGAATATGACATCTAGGTCCTAAATTATTTATATAGAGCCACAAAAAAATTCATGACACGAGGTCTCACTTCAATGTATTTGGCCTAATATTTGGACATGAGTGTCATTTATATGTTTTTCATACTACAAATGGGTCTTGGGGCCTTGAACATGGTTGTAGTAGGGAAAAACACCTTAATCCCTTAACCATGGTGAAGGGAGGGAAACAAGAACTCAAGACCCAAACATATAATATATAGCTCAAACACCATGAACAAGTTATCAGGTCACCACACAAGACCATGGATGGGTCACAAGATCTTAGCTATGATCAAAGAATGAAAAAAAGTGCCTTATAATATTATTGAAGATTCTGAAGATGATCAAGAGCCTTGAACAAGTCCTCAAACCAACATAACAAAAAATTGGACTTTAAGAGGGATATAGGAATCACGATTAGGTTTTGTACATTGAAAATGGGTTTAGAGGCATAAACATGGCAAGTTGGCAATGACGTAAAGCCCTAACTAAACCTTCTTGAGCTCATGAACCACCATCTAAAGAGTATGGTATCTCACATTCTCAATGAAAGTTTGACTATGTTGAAAAAATATAAAATATTCATTAAATCTAAATGGTAATATTAGGAATACCCAAAAAGATTTAGAGATTTGATTTATAATGCCAATACATTGTAGTCTTGATCTATCAACCTCACAATCACATCCCTTACTACTGATGTGACGAAATAATTGGCACATAAGAAACATTGACATATTTCCTTCGATAAGAGCTTGACGTGTCTATATTTTCCTTTGTGATAGTAAGGTTGTTGTCATCATTGATGGTATGTTATGAAACTATCCTATTGATATTCTAACATCCCTTTGTATATTTTATTTGGATTTGTGATAGTAAGGTTGCTGTCATCATTGATGGTATGTTATGAAACTATCTTATTGATATTCTAACATCCCTTTGTATATTTTATTTGTCTTTTGAGATTGCCATTTTATTTTTATTGAATTGAATAATAGTAATTACTGTAATGAATCCTCACTTTTATACTCTTCCCTTACTATATTTGTCGAATTATCTTTGTTGAATTGAAGAATAGTCATTATTGGAACGAATTATAATCTTCCCTTACTATCTTTGTTGATTTGAAAAATAGTTTTTTCATAACATGCTCATTATTTTTTCCTTAGTACACATCATGTTATGAAATTTTTAATTTTTTTTTGATATTGTTAAAAACTATTTCTTAAAATACATGATGGGTTGCATCACAATATTTCAAATGTTTTTTCATACCAATTGTGTAAAAAGAAAGTATTTTAACAATATGATTACTTATTTCTAAACTTTTAATCATTTGTATGACTACAAGTTTCCTAATTATAACGTGAATCCTAGATTTTAATAAAGATAGAAGTAATTGACATTTGCTTGCATTAGTTTTTGATTCAAAATATTATTTAATAATTTTGTATAATTGATAATGAATAGTTTGGTTAGATAGCTTACCTTCAAAGTATTCTTGGTCATTTTTTCCATGGCACTTCAATGTGTTTAGGAGTGTTGTGGTGCATTTCCAAGTTTATGTAAGGGTGTTGGACTCATAATATGGCACTTTTCACCACTTTGTTGTGATATTTCCCCACTAGTTCATATCCCTTCAATCCCTTCCATGTCAAAATTAGGAGGAGACTAGACATGCTCATGTATTGTTTGAGGAATGTATATTTTTTCAAGAAGAGATTGAACCAGAGGAGCCTCCTCTTGGGAAATTTGTAACCATTTCCCTCTCTACTTTCATCATCATTGTAATTATATCCGATCAAAATAACCATCATTTATTTATCAAGGATTTGGAATGGCCTATAATAAAATCCTATATAATTTTCCTATCGTGATGGATTAGAAAGGATCATAACATTTATTGATATATAAATTTGAATGGAATCTATTCAAAACCTAGCCTTGCATTTTCTCTTCTTTTAATGTCTTTTTGACTAGGTTGCACTATCCTCAAAGGATTTCTTGATTGATTACATATGCTCCCCATATTTCCCATTCAATTGGTTTGGAGTAGTATAGAATATGAAAGTTGAGGTATCTTCCATATCCTAAACCCTTTTTGTTCTTGTTGAATTTCAATTCTTCACACGGTATTACAATTATTTTGGAAAACTCATGCTTCACATGTTTGATTCCATACATTCATGAATGTTTTCTTTTATCAATTGATCCATCATTATCACATTTTGTTTCTATAAACTTTCAAATTGTTGGATAGAATCATATAAAGAGTCATGTAACTGATTAATTTCTTGATTGACATTTTGCAAATGTTTTCCTTATTTACCCATCTTTAGATATTCAATTGTGTCATGCTCGCTTACTTTATGTCTCACTTTCTTGAACTTGTAACCAACAACCTTAGGGTGTTATGTGCTACTGATCATGCAACAAAAATAGTTATTATATAATGATTTGACTTTGATGTATCTCACTTTAAGACTATTGTGAAAAGACAATGACCTCATTCAATTTTAAGCAGGTATTGATCTCAATGGATTTTTGAATTTAAAAACACCTTATTAACTTTGAAAGGGTTTATAACTCCACCCTTTGTATAATTTAATGATTCATTTTAATGAATCAAACTTATCTTTTAATTTGTACAATTCAGTGACTCGATAAACTATTGACTCAGAGAATTGTTCTCAATGGATTTATGATTTAATTTCACTCCAATGTATTAAAGTTCAATGGCACTAAATGACACAATCAATAATGTGTTGTTTTTGAAGATGATTCTTGAACCTTATAACATATTTATTGTTGAAATTTCAATTATTTTATGCCTTTTTACTTCATGTGTGTATGGTGTAAGGACTAAGTGCAATTGTAATTTTTAAGTGTCCAAACTAGACACAAATTAACTTCATCAAGCATCCAAGAAATCATCACAACACATGAGTTGAGTTGATGATCCTCCACACCAAATCGTCCCTTGGTGAAAATAAATTAGTAACATGAAGATCACACTCCCTTATATTAGTCTTAGTAGGTATCCAGGGAAACTCAGACTCAAATTGCCCAATGGATTATCAAGAAATATTGTGAAAGTGCTATTATTAACTAGGGTGGAGGAGGATCCACTACGTCCTTGGCTTGATGCTAGAGGAAAATATGATAAATGTGTAGAGTATTTCCCTACTGGTGGACATAAGTGAAAGACATATCTACATAGAATAACAATCACTTGTAACTATTATTGTTGAGATGGACAATGGGGCGAGTTTCTACCAATATGATAGGTGTTTAGGTGTTTAGAGACATTATTTTGATCCTTAAGAATCTAACCATTTTATGCAACTTATGATTCTCCTTGAGCAATTTCTTATTCCTCTTCTACTCGTTTACATGAATTTTAGCTAACTTTTCAAAACCATCTCTTACCTCATCTGATGTGTTCTTTATAGTCTAGTTTTGGGATTTAATAACCCTCTCAAGAAACTTCAGCTCCAATATCTCTTCTTTAAGCTTCTTAATATTTGATGATTTGTTGACCTTGCTTGTTGATGTTTCAGGTATTTTGAGATCTGGAGCTTCAACTTTAGTTTCTTCTCTCTCATCCATAGGTGTTTCAGGCTTAGAATCTGAATATGGCAAATTCAAAATGTTCCTATCAACAACATCACTTTGGACCTCAATTCCTTGATCAAAGTCAAGCTTCTTTTTTTCCTCCTTAAGCCTGGATGAATGAGTTGGCTCTTTTGTCTGAACTGGTGATAGAGCCCTTATCTTTCTCTTTCTTCTCTTTGGTGTAGATGAATTCTTTATAGGTGTCTTCTTACCCTTAGGTTGGATATCTTGCCTGAATTCTCCCCAAAACAGGAGATAGTCCCATGCCTTCTCTCTTCTCTAGAGTTCCTCCATCACTATAAGCTTGATGAGGCCATGATGGAAATTTCTGTTGTGTACCTTATCAGGGTTAGCTTGAACTTGGTGTGACATCTTGGTCAATCTTTTGTGAAGATAGTAGGGTAAATTCATAGGATACTTTCCTGTAAAATGATTCATCAGTTTGAAGTGATAGATCACGACTCTACCATACCGACCTTCATAAGAGATGTAGACTTGAATTGCCTTAAGAAAATTCTACCATTTCTCCTCCAGGTAAGACCTGGGAACATCCTTCTGCCAAATAATGCTTTGAAATTCAGGCTTAAGGTAAGACCTGAACTCAATATCCTTAGTGATAGTTGTTTTAAACCATCTCTCACCTTGCCTAGGCATCTCTATTACTGCTACAACACTGGCCTCATCAATTTGAATTATCGTTGGACCTAAGGTTACTTTTTCTCCATTAAAGCTTCAAGCAAAGGCTTCAACAACACCCTGGTGATACCCCTGCAATTTCTCACAATACCTGTAGAAACTTGATTCTTTGAACATCTGGCAAATCTCAGGATGAGATTCCAAATATAAGACATCATTCATCTCCTTCCTAAGAAAATTCCCTCCACTGGCCATTTGCAACAAATGTTAATTCCCGCAAACAACAAAATCAGGCTGGAGTGGAAGATCAACGATGATGTAGGGCAAAATGGAAGCAAGATGGAGGAAAATGCGCGAGGTAAACTAGTGGTTTGAATGGAAACCTTTGAAATGAAATCTTGGCAGACAAGAAACTTAGATCACAATGCTTATTTAAAACTGACTCAGGTAGTGATGGTTTCTCTCACGAGGAGATGATGGTAATGTCTGTTGATGATGGTTGGGTTTTGAATAGACACCTTAGGCTTTCGAATCCTTCATCATATAATGAATACTAACCAAAATAAATTATTAAGACTAAGAAAATCATATCTAGAGGTGATTTCGGCAACATTTAAGATGATGATGGTGTGTGTACTACCGACGCTTTGAGATTCTGATGGGACAGTATAACTATTAGCAGACTCTGCACTTTCGACAACTAACCGAGAGTTGCGCCTACCTTTTTAGCTATCGAAGCTGGGAACTTTTGGCAACTTACAACACATGATAATTTGACCCTTAGTTGTCGAAAACTATTTCTTGGACACTTTTACACTCAAGAATTCAAACCATCTAGTAAGGATGCAAATGAATCTTTGAAACCAATATCAAAATTAAGCTGTCTCAAAACCTTTGACTGTGCATATATTTCTTCTCCTTGTAAATCATGGGTAGGATGCCACATGATTCGCCACATAACATTTCTGAAGGTAAAATATTAGTCATTTGTATGATTCCTATGAAACATAGGGTCATAACAGTTTCAAAACTATACTGGATTTTGATTTGAGTATTTTATGTAGAACTCAAGTGCCTGAGCTTACAAGTTAAGTTTGTGAAGATATCGTTATTTCCCTATATTTTAGATAGAATGATAAAACCTTGATTAGTTTTTATTATTGAACATGTTTGTTATACTATTCTTTTCAAACATTATATGTATTGGGACAAGTAATTTCACTAATTGCATTTTTTATTTCTAAATTAGGAATTATTCTTACACTTTATGATATTGCACATTGTAGAACTAAGAATTCACTAAAATTTGGTGATGTAATTCAGTGTAGAGAATGCGCATATTGCATCATGTACAAAAAAAATACTAGAAAAACTAAGCTTTCTCATTGATGAATTAAATTATATTCATAATATTACATGGTGCAATTATTTGAGCTTGTATTCTACTCATCATTTTCACTACGACATCACATGGGTTCTTCTTTTAGCTTATCGTTTAATGTAAAAATTTGAATAAAAACAATTTAAGTTGAATACTAATAATACAAATGCCATCTTTGGTCTTTATTCAATGTTGCTAGTTTTGGATTTTTATTCATAAACCATAGTTTGTTTAAATGATGCAATATTTTACTTTGTCATAAAATGATACATACGAAAAAAATTACTATAATTGCCCATGGACAATCTCACTTAAAAAAAACATATTGGACATTTCAACAATATTAAATTTAGTTTATGGACAATGTTTTCTATGCATATTTTTGATAACAAATTTAAAGAACAAACCCATTGATTGTGATGCTTTCATCACAAACCCACCAATTGCAATTAGCATATACTAATCACTTTCTTATTTTGTTAGATATGTTTTCTATTACACTACTATAGGGACATAGCCACTACACAGATCTTGTTAATTTAGGATTCAATATATGACTTTTGGATAAAAACCTATTGTTAAGAACCAAATATCAATATAGCATAGAAAATCCTCAGAAAAAGTACTCAACGCCTTGAAAAAGAGAGAATTTTAGATAATAAGCCTCTTCGAGGGGGAAACCTCCTTTTA
>JZKD02S1412640.1:566466-586635 GCA_000966675.3 Picea glauca
GTTGGATGGGAAAATATAGGATGACAACTTCAGGGTCATAAATGACCTCATCTATTACAAAGGCCGAATCTTTTTAGTTCCTGGATCAGCTCTCAAAGCTAAGATCCTGCATGCAAGTCATAACTCACTAGTAGCAGGGCATTAGGGCATCAATAAGACATACCGGTGGGTGAGAGAGAGGTTTTCATGGAAAGGCCTCAAGGAAGATGTGATGAATCATGTCAAAGAATGAACTACATGCCAAGAAAACAAGGATGATCACACACACCCTGCAGGACTGTTGCAACCCCTACCTATTCCAGAGCACAAGTGGGAAAGTATATCCATGGATTTCATCACCGGGTTGCCCAGAGGACATGGGAAAGATTGAATTTTCCTGGTGGTAGATAGGTTGACGAAGTTTGCACACTTTTTTCCCATAGCCATAGACTTCAGTGCAACACAGGTGTCCGAATTATTTTTCAGAGAGGTGTTCAGACTACACAGCCTACCCAAAACCATCATCAGTGATAGGGATAGTAGATTCATGAGTATGTTTTGGCAGGAGTTGTTCAGATTAGTGGGTACGACATTGACTCCTAGTACTATCTATCACCCTCAGATGGATGGTCAGACTAAGAGAGTCAACGAATGGGTGGAAGCTTACCTCAGAAACTACGTTGCAGGACAACATAAAGCATGGGTCAGATGGTTACATTTGGGAGAATATTGCTACAACACCACCCAACATATGTCCATTGGCATGTCTCCCTTCAGAGATTTATATAGCTATGATCCTNCCCCACGCGGATTGAGCTCTGATTTGGTGTCAAATCGACTTGGGAGCCGATCCATTAGTGGTTGGGAGGCCGACCAGTTTCATAAATGCGCCGTTTAGCAGGCGCACAGGTTTTTCACCCCACAGCCGCGCATCGTGCACATATGCGCGCCTTGTATGAAGTTGTTATGCGCATGCGCACGCACGCCCAGTGGGTGCAGAGCGCCTTGTAATTTTTTGGCCAGTTTGTATAGTTTTGACCCTTTTGTTGTGCTGTGGAATTAACCTTGTGCCATGAATGACTGTTTTTCTGTGTTGACGATGCGAAGTTCTTGTCGCCCTATGTGGACGAAATTTCAGTGATAACATAGCCCATAACTTTAGTAGCTCATTGATAAGAGTCTCGATATATACATTCATATATTTAACCTGATACTTACCTAATTGTTTGAAATTACACATAATTACTATAGGAATGATATCATGTAATATATATAAGTAAATAAATAAACAAAAGATATTATGCAAAAAATGAAACAAATTAAAATGTTACATTCAAAAAATTAATGTCAACAAATACCTGGAACAATCATTGTCAACATTATGTGCTCCCTCTTTATTGACATCTAAGTAGGAATGTTATTGTTGATAACAAAAATAGGATACATTGAGTAAATAGACCTAAGTTGTCCAAATGGATTAACATCGTCAGATGCCAATGAAAGCCTAACATTACGAGGTTCATCTTTCAAATATGCCCATTTTTCCTCAATTTCCCTAAATGCAGAACCATCGGAAGGCATTCAAAGAACACCATCTCCACTTATGTTACGTGCATGGTAATCCATAAATTGGGCTATGCTTTCATGCCTAAACAATCATTGCAAACGTGGAATTATGGGAATATGACGAAGAACCTTTCAAGGCACCCTTTTTGTTACTTAATCGATTTGATATCTACTGATAAGACATTGCGTACATTCTGTTTTTGAGGCATGTTGTCCATAATATATAATATGTTCATTAGGACATGCATCTATAGTTTGATAATCCGTTCCAATGTCTTTCATAATGGCATGCAAACATCCATATGTGTGAGGTAAAATATTTGACGATGGTAACAAAAATTCACCTAACAATCTACAACATAACAAATAACTAGTTAATGTAAGAATATTAATCATAAAAAATGCATTCTTATTTTACACGTTAATTAACACTAAAAACAAATAGAAAAAAATCAACATTTATGTATAATGTGAGATGAAACATATTACATACCTTAGGATCTGTTTCATACAAGTGTTCAACAAATTATTCATAACCTTTAAGTTCACTAGCAACAATGTAGCGGAGATAAGATTTTCTCTTGATCCTTTATAAATTCATTTAGTTTCCTTTTCTAATAGAGGTTCATCATAAATACCAACATTGTCCCCATCCTCATCCGACTATGGAAAAAAATCTTGGACTATTTGATTTTTCCCATCATCTTCTTCCATGGGATCATTAACTTGATTTGTCCCATCATATTCTTCCATGAGATCCACATTTGCTTGGTCATGATATTCCTCAACTTGTACATCATTTCTACTAATACTTGGTGCAATATTCTGCAGAAAGTTAGAGGGAAACTCTAACTTTATAATTACAAACAATCATGCAAAATTAGTGTATACTATAACAAACATTCAAATAATATATATACATATATATAATTTTATATAAAATTGAAAAAATAAAAAAATAGATAATGAATATATAGCTAATTACCATGGGACAATATTCATTCGATCCACCATCAATGTGCCCATATTTCCTACAATGTTTTGTAGTTGTTTCTATTAAAATTATTACAGGACGTATGAGGCAACATTTTTGGCAAGGGCAATAACATCTACCATCAACCTTTTCACCCACTCTAACTATATTTTGCAACATTCTTCCACACAACTTCCGCACAAAAATACCCTTTTGGAACCGTCGTTGTTATAGCAATATTGTCGCAACATCTTTAAATCGTCAAATATTTATAGGTCAATTTAGGTCATCGTCATTGCAATTCCAATGACCGTGACCTAAATATTTATTTTTCTTTACCTATTTATTTGTTATATTTAGGTCACTTTGTCGAAGACGGGAACGGTCAAGTCAAAGTTCATCTCTCTTGCGATGAATTTTTACTATATCAATCTAGAATTTGTTAAAATGTTTAACGGTCAATATGGATAGTATCAAAAAGTGTAACAGTCAATAGTGCGCGCCGCTCTTGCGACTAAAACACAAGTTTGTAGAAATTGAGACAGTGGTCCACCATCTTGATTATCGTCGCAAAACTGACGAAAGTTTGATTTCGTCGATAGAGAGAAGAATATGGGGTGGATTTATATCAAAATTGAAAAATTGAACTTTTTCTCTTGAATTTTGCGACGAAAGAGTACTTTTGTCGCAAGTAATTGTCGCAATTTTTTCAATATGTAGTAGTGTGTGCACTCCGGAGGAAAAAGATGTGGCAGTTTGCGTTGGGTCGAGAAATCTTGAAGGCCTGAAGGCTAGAGTACATATTGATTGTTGCTCCCAAAATACATGCAGAAATAGATCTCATAGTTCGGAGACTTGGTACTCCGGGGGTTTTCAAGTCTCTATGAGTGAAAAGTGTCAAAGATTGAACTCATGAAGGCATGCATACCCCTGATTTAGGATCCCTTTAGGACCTTTCTCAACTATTGGATGAAGCAGTGGAAGGACAGGGTAAGAACTTTGGTGAATTGTCACTCCGGGGGAGTTGAGCAACGCAGGAACTGAATGTCTCAGACCCTGAGAGCACTGAATTAATAGAGGATTGTTCATCCAAACACTTGGTTAAGTCGTAAACCATCGATCTTGTGAAGCCTCCATATGGGGGTGGGGTCGTCCATTTGATGGGATATTGAATCTCCATCATCTGATCCTTGTGGTGGAGCTAATGGATATTTCAGCGAAGGGTAACTCCGGGAGGAAACAAGGGTTGAAAGCAGAGAACTGACGAAGGCTGAAGTCCGAAGGACTTGGTTCTGACATCAGTCCCATGCACAAAATTAAGAGATTTAAACATATAAGATCAGAATGAAGATTCAAGAGATGGAAGAAGGTGAGGGATCCTCTAGTTGTAATAGAGAGGTTGAAGGCCAGAATGCCAAAGTTGGTAATGTAGAGACAAATTTCAATGCATGGAAGAGTAGAGGAGATAAAGAAACATTAATAGAAACTGTAAGAAGCCTAAAAATAGAATTCCAGAGCTACAAAGAAGACAATGAGAGGTTGATAAGAGAGAAAAGTCAGATAAATTCTTTAGTGTTGCAGAGCTTAAATCAATTGCAAAGGAAAAAAAGGAATGGTGTTGGCACAGGGGCAGACCCAGGGTTCATCTCCAAGAGCACACCAACAAGCCCTAACTGTTGGTCCTTTCAGCAACACCTGTAAAGTAGATGCAGTCTCACCCGAAGAAATTATGAGGGGGTTGCAGGACAAAGATGTCTACAACCAAAGGGAATATCAAGTGGATATAGCACAACAAAAACACAACATTCATATATCACTTATCAACTTAGATCTATTCTACACATCTACTTATTAGATCTAAAGAAGTAATGCAATCACAGTATATCAATGACAAACACCAAATACCAATCACACACAACACAAAATATACGTGCTTCACCCTCAGTCTAGGGCTACATCCACAGAACTATGCTATAATATATTGAGGCAAAGCATACCGTTATTATTTGTGCTCTTAGCTAGAAGATCTTCTTTCTTCTCCTCCCTTTATCTTGCTCCTGTATGCTTTCTTGGTAGATTTATAGGTCTAACAAATTCAATGTCCCATTTCTCGAATTCTTGTAGGGTCAATTGTGGTGCCAATGATATTTCATCTCTTCTGGATGGTTTCCCAACTCTCTGTCATACATTGCAGGCTCTAGAATAGTCTTTGGCATCTCTATGTAAGGTAGGACATCAAAGGCCAGGTCTAAAAACCTTCTGCGTAGTTGATTTACCTGCATAATGTCCTCATGCGATGCCTTCATGATCTTCTGTAAGGATCAACAATCGTTCTTCCTTCATAACACATCCTCGCAATATCTCATCTGAGCCCATTTTATATAGATGGCTAGCTATAAGTGAGAAATCTATAGTGCGCACTACTAGTTGTTTCTTCTGTGGAATTGTATACTCACTAGGTGTCATTCCTGTTGACAGGAACTGGACTATTTCTATGAAGTGGTCATCGATATTTCTAATAGCTATTAGTTGTGCATCTGGCAGTGTATATTCCAAATTAGTGGGCTCTTCTCCATGTTCCAACCTCGACAAGTGGTCAGGACCCTTGTTCATTCTTCCTGGTTTTACTATGATCTCAAAATAATACTCTTGAAATAGCAGCAACCATCTGCATATCCTTCCCCCCAACACTGTCTTGTTGACTAGGTACTTCATCACAGAGTGATTAGTAAACATTTTAAAGTGTCCTCCCAACAAATAGTGGTGAAATTTCTGTAATGAGTACACCATGGATAATCCCTCTCTTTTAGTAGTGGTATAATTAATCTCAGTTGTGGATAGCTTCCTGCTAGCAAAGGATAACGGGTGGTCAATGTCTCGTGTTCCTGGTTGTACTAACACATCTCCCAATGCAATGGATGATGCATTGACATGCACATGAAACTCCTTGGTCCAATCTGGGAAAACCATAATGGGCGTAGTAACCATTTTCTGTTTCACTGTGTTGAAGCTCTACTGGCATTCTTCAGTCCAACTAAACTGACAATCCTTTTTCAACAACTTCTCCATGGGTGTTGTAATCTGAGCATATCCCTTAATGAACTTCTTGTAGTATCATGTGTGTCCCAGTGCAGTGTGGAGTTGTTTAACTATTGTAGGAGGGGGTATATCGACTATAATAGTGATCTTGGATGGATCTACCAACAATGCTTGCTTACATACAATATGTCCTAACAAAACTCCAAATGGTGAAAAGAAAATGCACTTATTCAAATTCAAAGCAATTTGACACTGCCTACATTTATCCAACATTAGCCTTAGACATTCAATGTGATTTTTAAACAAAATAAACATAGTCCAATCATCAAAGTATGCTTCTAAAAATTTATGCAGAAATTCCTTGAATGCTTCGACCACCACCCTGGAAAAGATGGTTGGGGCATTCTTCAATCCGAATGGCATCACTGTATATTGGTAGGATCCCCATTCTTTTGCAAATGTGGTCTTATGGAGGTCTTCCTTGGCAATTCAGATCTAATGGTATCCTAAAAATCCATCTGTAAAAGAATATACTTCCTGGACTCCCACATTATATAACACTTCGTCAATGAATGGTGTAGGGAAGGGGTCATGAAAAAAAGCATCATTCAACTTACTGAGATCTACGCATATCCTGATTTCTCCTGTTTTCTTGTCTTGCACCAGCATAGGGATTATCCACTATGATTCTTCAACTGGTTCTATAATCCTTGCTTCTAGCATTCTATCAAGCTCAATCTTCACTTTTTCCTTATATTTAGGGTTCAATATGTAAGGTATCTATTTGAATGGTCTAGCATATGGTTTTAAATGGATCCTCATCTCTCCCATAGGCCCTC
Source organism: Picea glauca (assembly GCA_000966675.3). Taxonomy (NCBI): domain Eukaryota; kingdom Viridiplantae; phylum Streptophyta; class Pinopsida; order Pinales; family Pinaceae; genus Picea; species Picea glauca. Next base: position 572,863 of record JZKD02S1412640.1, read on the forward strand.
TAATTCCCTTTATGTCATTGAACTTGGTTGGAAACAAGTCTTGATATTCATGCAGTAATTGTATAATTTTATCAATGGTAGAAGCATTCTAGTAATCTCCAACATTTGCAAGATTTGGTGTCTTCTCTGTTCCAATATTGACCTTCTTAATCTTGATTGGTTGTCTAATGAATGGAAACTTGACTCCTAGTCCTTCCACATCTCTCTGGCCCTCTACTTCTACGATGTTCACCTTCCTAGGATCATCGTCTTCGTCGGTATTGATGTTGTAACAGCCTTGCAGTTTTTGGAGAGGCGTAGTCCATTCATCCTCTTCTTGTTCTAAGGAAAGGATGGATACCTCCTTGAATACTTGCTATCTCACAATCTACAGTGCTTGATCTATTGAAGGAAATTGACTTTCAAATAAGAATGTCGTTATAAAATTCTAAGTCATACCTTTCCAATCTATGGTGATGAGGCGTAGTTCTGCTTGAAGGTACCAGTTGATAAGTGTTGTGTCCAACATGGTAATGAATTTGTGCACCCATTTTTCTTGAGGAATGTTTCTCTAGGCTTCCTCACAGCTTCACACATGGTCCTTTGGGCAACTTTGACCTATGTAGAGAACTTCGCAGCCTTCTACTTGTGCTGAGAATCACACTGTCATCAGAGAACGACATTGTACCTAATTTGTAATATTAATTTTGTGTGTCCCCCACCATATTTCTATTGTGGATTTCAAGGCCTCAATCATTGCCAACAACCTCTATTGTGTTGGTACAATTTCTTCAAAGTTTGATAGGAAGGCTTCTAACGAATTTAGACCATCAAATGTGAGTAAGTAACTTACTGTTGTGTCGATCTAGCAAACTTCTCTGGTTAATCTAGCACATCTCCTTGTAGATACTTCATACATTTGGTTCTTCCAGTTCTCCAGTGCTTCTTCTGAGTCTGAAAAGCATGCGTTGTTACTTCTCCAGATTAGATTCCCATCGGTTGTAGGATTAATGTAATCATGTTGTCTGGATGTTAGCTGGTATATGTTTTCTAGTGCATATGTGCAATATTCTTCTCTAATGGGTTCTGTGTATCACTGACTTTCATCTATATCTAGATATAAAGGTGCCATATCCTTCAAAATTCATAATTCATTTCTTTAATTCAACAATAGTAGAGTTATTGAAGGCCCAATCAATTCCTAACAGTTCAGGGTAAGGGAAACTGTCATCAACTATTTCAATTACCTCAAAATCTGCAAATGTTCTTACTCCATCAATGTCCACAGGGACATGCTCCAATCATCGAAATGGGCTGACAACTTGCTAGTTAGCCATCTTAAGCCTGATAGGGGAATAGATCAGCTTCAGTTTTCCCATTAGTGCCCAAGTTTTCTTCATTATGACATTGACCTCCAACCCTAGGTCGAGGACCACATAGTCTATCCCATACTCTCCTATTTGAGCGTTCATATGTAATTCCTTATTTGTCCTTATCTTATTACATATTTGGTGTACTGACCTATTTAGTAAAGGATCTATCTTTCCTTTCTCATATTGTCTGATTAAATTTTGTAATTATTGTACAACGCTTTCATCTTGAATCAACTTAATACAAGTGTATAAAAATTCCATGAGCTTGCTTACCTCTTTTCCTTCTTTCGGCGAAGCAGGCTGATCAAATGCCAAAGGCATTCCATATTCTCTCACTTATGGTCTTGTCTTTGATGCGGAGCCTTGGTTTCCTCTAAATTCTTTCCTAGCTTCCTCAAACATCTGTCTTTCCTTCCTTGCATCAAAATTTTGGGTCCTCTCTGTAGCTTTCCAGATTCCTAAATCTTATGTATTCTTCCCTTGTTTCAGTCTATCTTCTCCTATAACAATGCCTCCTCTGGTTATAACAATGAATCTAGGGTCTTCTCCATGAGTTTCAACATAGATCAATTGCACTTGTGGGTTCTTCTGGGTTCCTCTTCTTTCCTGAAGATTAGCTAGTAGTACAAGACAATCTTCTATAACATGGTCAAATGAGTTGCAGTAGTTGCAAGTAGTACAAGGGTTCTGACAATCCCTTGCAAGGTGTCTAGGTTGTGCACAGTTATAATAGATGATCTATCATCAGCCTGTACCCATTCCTCCTCCTTGTCCTCATCCTCTGAATCCACCTCGAGGATTGAAGTTTCCTCTTCTTGGAGAGTTGTACTGCATAGTGTTTCCTTCTTGCTATACTTCTCCTTGGATCTTATATATGTCTTTTGACCTTTCATGCATGAGATCATAAGCCCTACAATCCCTATCATCATTCCCTACTGACTTATAGAATGTACAGTACAAATTTGTAGGTGTATGAACATACTTTTTCATATAATAACACTCACCAGTATGATGTCTGTTTTTGTATACCTCGCACCAGGGTAAGGTGACTTGCTTCAAAGGGCTCAGAGCTCCAGAATCCAAATATTCATTGAATAAAGGGCAGTGTTCCTTTTCATGACCTTCTAATCTGCATCTGACACACCAAATGTCTTCTCTTTTATCATTTCCCTTGTCCTTCTTCATATCTTTGACCTACAGAGACAAGCTAGTTATCTGACTCAGGATCTGACTCATACCTGAACTCGATTCTCCCATGGGGGATGATTCTAGCTTCATGGCGATCTCTAATGCCTCATCCTGTGAAGCAATATTCTTTTGCATCAGGGGAACTCTGATGTGTGGTAGAAGGTCAACAATGAACCATTCCTTGTCCTGCTCGTCTGGGATCTAAAAAGTTAATCAGCCTGTTAAGGTCTTGAATCTCTTATCGAACTCCCAAACAAGTTCAAATACCTTCTGCTTGATCTCTTTCATCTCTGTGATACATTGGGATTCTGACTTAGGTTTCTTGAAAATTGAAATTAATGTGTTCTTGATCTGATTCAATGGCTTAGGCTTTTCAAGTCCTTGGACAAGTTTCATGTACCAACTCAGTGTGCGATCTCTGAGAGTTTCATTGAACTGGGTTCTTTTGATAGCTTCATCTGTGACATTCTTAATGTTCCATATAGATTTACATGGGAACTAGTGCTAATCATTATCTTCAGATCCATATCCCCTAAAGATAGGAAGCCTCATCTCATCTACCATAGATCTTCCTAGGGTTCCTGACTGAATATGTTTGGGCTACTATGGATAGTTCTCTAGACGCTCTAGTGACTGGGATTACTCTAGTTTCTTAAGACTGAATCAACAGGAAGGATAACAATACTTACTTCGATGGTCTGCGCAGTTTCTGAGTTTTTAGGTTATCCTCAACGAAGTTCTTTAGCTTGTCCTTCCCCTGTCTCAGCGGGTTTTGAATGTTCTTCGTCCATCAGATCTTCTTCTTTTCCACTATAGAAACCCTCCACCTCGTATTTCTTCTTAAACAAGTTTGCAAGGTGGACCTCTCGGAATAGGCTCCCATTGTGTGTATGCCCATATTTTGTGTCGTTGTTGCTATCCAAATTCTTGAACATTATCTTTTCTAGATCTATCCAGTCTATTGTATCTTCAATATCTTCTTTTCATGCAATAACATCTCGAGTCTCAACTTTAGGAATTGTAGAAATTTTCCTCTCGGTCCCTTAAAGAAATATCTCTCAGCTTGGTTGTATGACTCCACCCTGTCAAGAAAAAAATTTGTGATGTACCCTCCAATGGTACTATCAAACTAGTGATCTACTACTCGTGATACAGTGTTATCAGATTTCTTGACCTTCTTGATCAACTCTGACGTCCAAACCACATGAATTCTAGATCAGATCTTGAACTAGGTATCAGCTAATCTAGCTAGCCACACATATAGCTCCCGATGGATCCCTCCAAAGAATATCTCATGTATATCAGTGAAGATATATCTTTCTAGACAATCCTCAGTGATAAGATTAGGGTTATTATTCTGGGCTTTAGCAAAATCCTTCTCCTGATCCTCTATCCACTTTTGAATCTCTCTCTTCGATGGAAACCACCTTGACATTCCCTTAAAAAGAATCTGGTCCTGGCAATAGAACCACTTGTTGGCACAGGGGAAGACCTAGGGTTTATCTCCAAGAGTGCACCAACAGGCCCTAACTACTAGCCCTTTCAGCAACACCTGCGAAGCAGATGCAGTCTCACCCGAAGCAGTTATGAGGGGGTTGCAGGATAGAGATGTCTACAACCAAAGGGAATATCAAGTGGATCTAGCACAAGAACAACACAACATTCATATATCACTTATCAACTTAGATCTATTCTGCACATCCACTTATCAGATCTAAACCAATAATGCAATCACAATATATCAATGACAAACACCAAATAAAAATCACACACAATACAAAATATACGTGGTTCACCCTCTCTCTAGGGCTATGTCCACAAAACTATGCTATAATATATTGAGGTAAAGCATACAGTTCTTCTCTATGCTCTTAGCTAGCAGATCTATTTTCCTCTCCTCCCTTTCTCTTCCCTCCCTGCGCACCCAGCTGCAGGGTTGATCTTCACACCTAGCTGAAGATCTTAGAATACCAGAAGACTCCCCCACTTAGAACTTCTCTCTCATAGTACAATAATCACTCACATCAACAATGACAACCTATCTTGATACCAAACTGACCTAGGTCCTCTTGACCTCTATTTATACATTACAATATCTCATTGACAGCCTTAGACCGAAACCTAGGTGTCCAAAACCCTAGATACCAAATCCCTAGATGTCTAAAACCATAGGTCAACTTGACCCATATTTTCAAGGCTTCGCCAACCTATCTTTCCTTCCTTCTCATGCAGTGCTCCAAAGCATCCAATGGTGGATTTTTCCACTTGATGACATGTCCATGATCCCTCTTTCTTGCTTATCTATCATCCCTGATATCCTCGTCCAACAGATTTCTCTCTCGGGCTTCACTCCATATTTTCTTCTCTTTTTCTCACTTCGACCTAGTATCAGTCACTGTGTCTTCCATGAATTTTGCATTTCACCTTTTCCTCCTTGATCTTTGCTTCCTTTAACAACTTGGGGCCAACAAATGCCTCCAAGAAAGGGGAAGAAGGCAGGTATCAAGAAAGAAGAGATGATCGTGGAAGAGATGGTTATTTAAGAAGTGCTAATGGAACTCATAGACATCACTCACCTCCTTACTCAACAAGAATTTTTTATACATATGAAGATTCCATAAGTAGTCAGAGGTGTCTCTTGTTAGGCACCAAAGAAGAAGACATGAATTTGACAGTTTGCAAGGAGATTTGAGGAATCTCAAGCCACCATCCTTTGATGTTGGAAGAGAAAGGGAAGATGATGTTGAGGCATGGTTTCTTGGACTCAAGAAAATTTTCAATTGTATAACTATTCATCAAACCTAGAAGCCATAATTGCCACCTACCATTTACATGGGAAAGCTACAATGTGGTGGGATCAATTGAAGCAAGTTGAACATATTATTGAGAGTAGGATCACTTGGAACCAGTTCAAGAAGTACTTCTAGAAGGAGTACCTATCAGATCATTTCTATGACAAGAAAATGTAGGAGTTCTTTGAACTCAGGCTGGGAAGCATGCCTATGGAAGAATATGAGAATAACTTTTTGGGGTTGTTAAAGTATGTCGGGTTGATTAATGATGAGAATGTGAAAATACAAAGATTTCTAGGTGGACTGTCAACCTTTTATAAAGAAAATATTAGGTATGATGAGCCCAAGACCTTGACTAAGGCTATTGGGAAGGCTAAATACTTGTATGAGCAAGGCCAGGGAAGAGAATCCCTGCAGAAATCTTGGAAGGGTAGGAAGAAGGAGAATTACAATTAGAGGAGGAAAGGATTCAAACCTCCCTTCAATAGGAATGAGCCTAATAGAAACCATCAAGATCAGTATGCTAAGGGTGAATCCTAGAAAGAAGACTCATTGGTAAAAATGGGAAGACCACCAATCCAATGTTGGGGATGCAAAGAAGATCACCTATACAAGGATTGCCCACACAGAAAGGACATAATGAAGATTGTGCACAACGTCCAAGAGGATACAACTATCAAAGATATGGGAAGAATTTATGAAACTTTAGATGATAGACAAGAAGAGTACCAATCCAATATGATCGAGGTGGAATCTAAGATCATAAATCAGCCTGTTGCTATTTTAATTGATTCAGAATCAACTCATTGTTAGATTGATCCTAAAATAGTGGATAAATTACATTTGGAGAAAAGTAAGCTTGTAAAATCAAGTTTGGTTCAGTTAGCCACTGGAACCAAAAGGAGAATCCATGATATGGTCAGAAGTTGTTCCATGAGTCTTAATGGTGTGAATACTAGTGTTGATATGGATGTCATACCCTTGGGGTTTTATGATATTCTAATTGGAATGGATTGGTTGGACAAGCATCACGATGTCCTAGATTGTCATAGCAAGACATTTACCTGTCTTGATGGAGATGGAAAACAAAACACTGTGAAAGGAGTTCCAAGACCCATCTCTAGGGAGATTTCATCCTTACAGCTGAAGAGATGTTTTAGAAAAGGATGTAAATTGTATGTATCTCATGTGGAAGAGCCAAAAAATACAAAGGGTCCAAGCCTTGAATATTTATCAGTACTACAAGAATTTGAAGATGTATTCCAAGAAATACCATTATTGCCACCAATAAGGGAGATATATTTCTCAATTGATTTAGTGCCACGAGTTTCCCCGGTGTCAAAAACACCTTACAGAATGAGCACACTAGAGTTAAAATAATTACAAATGAAGTTGGAGGAATTTTTTAAGAAATTATACATACATCCAAGTGTTTCACCTTAGGGAGCACCAGTAATTTTTTTCAAAAAGAAGGATGGAACCTTGAGGCTGTATATGGAATTTTGACAACTGAATAAGTATACTATAAATAACAAGTATCCTCTACCTATAACTGATGACCTCTTTGATCAAATAAGAGGAGAAAATATATTTTCAAAGATTGAATTGAGGTCAGGATACCATCAAGTAAAGATCAAGGAAGAAGACATTCATAAGACAACCTTTAGAACCATGTATGGGAATTATGAATTTGTAGTGGTGCCATTTGGACTAACCAATGCACCAACTGTCTTTATGTGCTTAATGAATGACATATTCAAAAATTATTTGGATAATTTTGTCATAATATTCTTGGATGACATACTTGTCTATTCCAAGTCTAAAGAGGATCATGAACATCACTTAAGAATGGTATTGCAAGTGTTGAGATAACATTAGTTGTATGCCAAGATGAGTAAGTTTTCTTTTTATCAAAAGAAGATCCATTACGTGGGACACATCATTTCAGAGCAAGGAATATCAATATATACAAAGAAGATTGAAGACATTAGAGGATGGCCAACACCCAGAAATGTTTCAGAAGTCATATCTTTTATGGGATTAGTTGGTTACTACAGAAAGTTCATAGTAGGGTTCTCTAAGATTTCTCATCCCATCACTTCTTTGCAAAATAAGGGAACTAAATTTGAATGGACACCTAAGTGTGAAGATAATTTTAATCTATTGAAGGAATTACTTACTAGTGCACCTATGTTAAGGATTGCTGACCCAAATGGAAATTTTGTGGAATGTACAGATGCATGTAAGGAAGGACTTTGGGGAGTCCTCATGCAAAATGGACATGTCATTGGTTATGAGTCCAAAAATCTTAAGGAACGTGAGAGGAACTATGCCACACATGAATTGGAGCTTGCTACCATTGTCCACGCCTTGAATATGTGGAGGAATTATCTCATGGGGAAGAGATTTGAATTAAGGACAGACCACATTGGCCTGAAGTATATTTTTGAACAACCAACCTTGAATGCCATGCAAACAATATGGCTACAATTTATAAGTGAATATGACCTTGATATCAAGCATATCAAAGGAAAAGAGAATAAATTTGTCGATGCACTTAGTAGAAGAGTGCATTTCATGCATACTATTGTTGTCAGTATGTATCAGTTAGACTTGAAGAACAAAATTTTATATGATCTTGTTACAGATCAACATTACTTAAAAATAAAGGAAAGCTTACAACAAGGAGATGTTCAACAAAAAATAAAGGAGTATGGGATAAAGGAAGATGGATTACTTATGCATAAGAATAGAATCTATGTTCCTAGTTCTGGAGAACTAAGGAAATTGGTATTGAAGGAAATGCATGATGTTCCTTATGATGGACATCCCGGTTACCAGAAAACGATTACAGCAATAATAAGCCAATTATTTTGGCCGGGAATGAAAAAGGATGTTGCTGATTACATCGCTCAATGTATGGAATGTCAGAAGGTGAAGGTTGGGCATAGGCACCCAATGGGTTTGCTGCAACCATTACCAATCCTAGAGATAAACATTGATTTCATAACTAAATTACCCAGAACAAAAAGAAAAAATGATTCAATCACGGTAGTGGTTGACAAATTAACAAAGGCTTCTCATTTTGTTCCTGTAAAAACAACACATACATTGACTAATACTACAGAGGTTTACATGAGGGAGATTGCTAGGTTGCATGGGATACCTAGGACAATTGTCTTGGACATAGATACAAAGTTTACCTCCAATTTATGGAGGGGGTTGTTTAAAGTATTTGGTACAAATATAAACTTTATCACAACATACCATCCACAGTTAGATGAGAAAACAGAGAGGGTCAACTAAGTAATTGAAGATATGTTGAGAATTTATGTCATGGATAATCCATCTAAGTGGGAAGATTACTTACACTTGGTTGATTTTTCATATAATAATGGGTATCAAGCTTCATTGAGAATGATCCCATTTGAATCCTTGTATGGTAGGAAATGCAATACTCCAGTGATATGGGACAACCCAACAGATAGAGTGGTACTTGGGGCAGAGTTGCTCAAGGATATGAAAGACCAGATGGTTAAGATCAAGCGAAATTTAAAGGTATCTTAGGATAGTGTTTAAGGATAAATTCGTGAGTGCGGACACAGACCAATCTCCCCAGATCCACCTGGATCTGGAACAAAACGTGACAGAATACTACTCTTTCCCTAGATCTAGATTATTGAAATGAACTAAGAGAAATGGATGGCGGACATACCTTATGAACGCTCTCCTTTAATCTCTGTTGTTCCTTGCTCTGCTCCGATGCTCTTGCATTGTTCCAATCACAACAACACAAACCAATCACAGCAAATGCAGATTAATATATTCAATACCTAGTCTATACATGTGATCAAGGAATCATGTAATAACATGACATCATCATTATGGGAAAGAGACATATTACTGTATTGCATTAACTGAAAGAGAAACTTACAACCTGAGCCTTGATGTCATAGGTCTCCTTTCGATGGCTCCTAGCTTTGACACACACACTTGCTCATGCATGAAGAAGTTGAACAACATATGATGACCTTGTTGTAGTCTCTTGCTGCTGTAGCATCAATCCTCCATACAGTCTTGCACCGATTCTCCCATCAATCTCTTGCTATCTTTCTTCTTCTTTTTCTAACCATTTCCATGAGCAATCCCCTCAATATATAGGAGAATATTGATTAGTTACTTGGATAGGGAATGATCCCAAGATATCTGGGAAGTCAGTACTTTGCCAACCATTCGAAAGTCAACTCACCCTTCTAGAAGATTCCTTCTAGAAGGATCGAGAACTTATCCATTTTCCTCCTTTAAAAACAAGTTCGCACCCTGGCCTTGAGCACAGTGCGAGAAGTTCGCACCCCAGATGAATGCAGCTTGCGAGAATCTAGTATTCTCGCAGGAGAGTATATATGCAGCCTGCAAACTATCTTTTAAAATATGATTTCTGGAAGATGACAAGTGTAACCTTTCTCATAGAAATGTTCTTGGTAAAGAGCTTGATTGTTCTATCATCATGTCATTATCATATCATCATCTTAATGACCAAAATTGTGGATAACAGAATGCCCCCCAAAGTCTGAGAGTGGAACCAGTGACAGTCGATAGACTTTGTAACCTGCATGTGTGTGTCAAGAACCAAAAGCACATCTAATCGGAACCCTGCAAACATCCAAGCATCAACAGAATATCATATATATCAATTCTGAGGTAGGAATTCCCATACTCAGATCACAGACTGATGACATCATCTTGAAAGTCATGGCCACCAATCATACACTGTGGATCCATGTAGTCATAACATAGCACAACCACCTGAATACACTGTGGATCTGTGCGACAAATTTTTAATCAAGACGACATAGCCACAAAACATACACAGTGGATCTATGTGTCACAAATAATACATACTCCATCGCAACCTGGATCATAAAGATAATATCCAGGGTCTTCAATCTCATCACCCAAAGTACGAATCTATCCATGTGATTACATGTGTCGAAGTCGAACACGGTAGAAACCACTTGATTACCGGTCATTGATGTATACCGTTAACAAGTGCGAGGGAAATCACCATTAATGTCAATGACTCCCAAGGTACTATAGTACAATCCGTCGAATGTGAATAAATGAGTTGATGTCGAACAACCGACAGAATCTTTCAATCAGGGGTCAATGATGTAAACCCACTGTCGAAAGCGAGAAACTTGCCATTGAGGCATGCAAGCTCCAAGGTACTAAAAAATTTCTAAGCCTTAATCCCGGATAATGTGTTGATGTAGACAAAACAAGACTCATCATAGGAGGGCCTTGATGTATCCCCCATCAGTGACACGAAATGAGTAATAGAGTTTAAAGAGTGAAACATAGAATATGGCAATTGGACTTTGGACACAGGGAAGGTCGACACGGAGTGAAAGGATAACTGCAGATGGACGACTCAAATAGAAGTTTCAAACAGAGAGCTATTGAAGATAGGGATGACACGACCAATGATTTGGCAGCATTGACTCAAAAATGACACATGGAAAGACCTTGTAATCAAATCAAATGAGAGACAAATGGATTTCCCAAACCGGCTTCAAATGATGAATAGGGGGTGTCATGTTCAAGAGTGACACTTACTGACAATTAACACAAAGAAGAAACATATCCCTTTCCCAAATTTCCCCCAACCATTTCTGGCAAGTACCTCTTTATTTTTACGCAAGCTTGAAGAGGATCACATATGCTTGTTGATATAATCTCATCCTTCGGACGAGTCCCTCGGAGTATTTTTAACGAACCCTAAGAAGGAGTGGTTCGGTCCCATCACAGGTCTGTCAATGTTTGTTTAAAGAGTCCAGAGATAGAAAACTCGAAGGTTTTTCAAGATTATAGAGTTTGGAAAAACACTCAAAAGAGAAATCTCTCGGTGCCTTTTTCGTACAATAGTCCAACGAGATCGAAAAAGGGTTAAACTATCCCTCGAAGGACGCATAACTTCAAATATTTTAATGAGCGTGAAAATAGCAAGTTCGCTCGGCAATCTTTTCATGTTTAGGGAGTCGTGAAAAGGGCTTAAAGTCAACTCCAGGGGGGTTCCTTTTTCGTGTAACCGCATCGAGCCCAGAAAAGGGATAAAACAACGCTCGATCACGTTCTAAGTTTTTAACAAGTGCTAGAACGGATAAAAGGAACTTGTGGTTTTTTTAGATCAAAACCATAGAAAACCAAATAAACACACCATACTTCAAAAGTTTTTAGGTCCATAATCGTCATATTAAGTGCCTGCAAGTCATTTACTCACTTTAACATTAGTAATTAGGGTTAAATGGGAAAAATAATGAAATAAACATGAAAAACCCCACTTTTAAAATAGTAAAAAGTAAATAAAACATTTTTACAACTCATTTTCACCATATGTTTTACCCATTTCCCATTTTTAGAGCAAAAACCTCCATTTTACCTCCAATATTCTTCATCAATTTGTGGGAGCTTCGGGGCATCATTTCGCGAATCGTCCAAATCAAAGTGGTAAGTACTCCATCCTCTTGCTCTGCATGGTTTAATTTTGTGATTTGAATGGTTAAAAATTGAATTTTATGCTGAGTTTTGAAACCCTTTTGCACGTGAAAGGGTTCTCGCAGGCCACCCATATGGGGCCTGCGAGAACTCCCAATTCTCGCAGGCAGGCTTAAAGTAGGGTGCGGGAGACCCGCACTGTGTGTTATAGCTAGCCTGCGAACGGCGCAGAATTAAAATTTGGCATAATATTTTAACCAATCAAACTAATTTTTTTTATTTTTCAAGATTATTAATTATCTTATATGGTTGCTATGCAGGTGAATAGTCACACAATGGTGCTCGAATGGAGGGAACGAGAGCACGAAGAAGATAATGCCGCCACCAAAAACCATCCTCAAACTATTGCCGCTTTGAGAGACTGTGGTCTCCTAAAGTATTTCCGTATACCGGGCATGATAGCCCAAGTATGATTGTTGGAACATTTAGTCCAGATGTGGGATCCGGATCAGCAGTGTTTTAATGTCGGTGCCCACACTCTGACGATTGATATTGAAGACATCTATTTCTTGACCGGGTTGTCACGACGGGGTTCATATGTCAGTTTGACTGGTAACCGTAGGGGAGGTCTAAAAATGAGCGAGTATTGTCGACTGTATTGTGTGCCCGAGGCTGAAAACCGAGATGGGAAGGTGGCCATTTGGGGAGTGAGAGATATCACTCTCCGTACCATACTCCTCACCATAGCTCGGATGGCGGGAAGTACTGCCCCACACATGGCTCTATAGAGCTATTTTCAGTATGCTCTAGAGTGTGTCGAGCCCCAAGTCTTCAACTGGGCTGACGCAGTATTACGTAGCCTCAAGAAACAATTAACCAAATGCAGGCGTGGTAGTCTAAAACAATTTGGTTATGGATTGCTGTTAGTGTCCTTCTGCAAGAGGGTTCCAGTATACAGGCTTCAGGCAGACTGGCACTTTTCGGGTCCCAGGGACCCAAGGATGTTACGATGGTGCCAGCTCATGACCAGACATGTGACAGGACTGATCGTCAGATATGACGATCGCTTTTTCGATTGGCTCCAAGGCCAAGTTTTGATGATAGAAGATTATGCGTATGCTGGCCTAGAATTTCGAGGTGATCCTGACCTTTCCCTTCTTGAAGATGCACAGTGGGGAGATATTGGTAAGAGGTACACCAACTTTTATCTTTTTAGATGTTTTTGTATTTTCATCATATTAAATGTTTTTGGTTTTTAATATTTCAGCCGAAGACTAACACCAAATTTGTATTGATAACACAGATGTTGGGGCATACAGACTAGCTGGTAGTTCTCTTGTTCAGCGGTGAGGAGAAGCAGTAGTTCCAGTCCCCCAGTTTGCCGAGGACTACCTGACAGTGGAGCAGAACCTAGAGGGTTTGATGCATGATGTTCCAGATATGCCTCTGGAGGAGATCCCACGACGAGATCAACGTCATACTGTGGGAGTCTCTGCCTCTATGGGTCGTTTGCTCCGCAGAGTAGCCAGGACTTTAGCATGCTATCATGAACATCATTGATGTCATGATATCATTTTGTAGAAGCTATGGGCTTCCATTTTTGATCTTTTTGGTCTTCAGACACATTTTTTAAAACAAACTTTGATCGTTATATATATATACATGGTTCTTACCAGCTTACTTTACACTTGTGTACATGTGCTTGATTTATAAATTGTTCAAATGCCTGTCTAATACATAATTAGCTAACGCATCTGTCCCTGTCAATGAGAGGGTTCCAGTATACAGGCTTCAGGCAAACTGACACTTTCTGGGTCCCAGGGACCCAAGGATGTTACGATGGTGCCAGCTCATGACCAGACATGTGACAGGACCGATCGTCAGATATGACGATCGCTTTTTCGATTGGCTCCAAGGCCAAGTTTTGATGATAGAGGATTATGCGT
>JZKD02S1412640.1:612721-635504 GCA_000966675.3 Picea glauca
TTAACTCTGCTAGAAGGTTATTTCTCTGTTCACAATTTTTTCGACAAAGAAATGATCACCTTCTCACTCTTTAAAGCTCTCCCTCATGTCAAACATTGGTGGGAAACTTACTGGGAGCAAAGTTCCATGGAGGAGTCTAGAATATACGAGGCCAATCCCACTTGGGATTTTTTTGTGGATGCAGTAAAGGAAAAATATTACCCGGTTGGAAACTATGAGGACCAATACATGAGATAGACCACACTATGGCAAGAGAGGGGTCAAGTGGTTCTGGAGTTCACTGATACCTTCCATACCTTGCGCATCAAGCTGGGTATCAAAGACTCCGAGAGAAATTTAGTTCTGAAATACCATGGGGCTCTACACAGATACATCTAGACTGAAATGGATTTTCTGGACATCTCATCACTCGGTGTTGCTAATCGATATGCTGTTAAAATTGAGAAGAAATTTAAGCACCAGAACAAACGAGAATTCGGGTCTGTAAATCTGCAACAACCAAAGTATGAAAAAGATAGCCCTAACAAACAATCTCCTGAAAACCAGTCCAAGACACAAGAAAAGAAGGGTCACGGGAAGACAAAGAAGGACACCGGAAAATGGTGTGATTTCCACAAAAGCCCTTGGCACAACACCGATGAATGTTGCTCAAAATAGTCATTGGTGGCCGAGATCAAAGACAAGGAGCCAAACCCTGATTCAGAATCTAACTATGAAAATACTGGTAAATGACAGATCATTGATGCAGACCCCACTGCTATTGTCATGACCACAACAATTCAGCCGGAAGAACCAACAGATCCTGAAGAGGGGGAGCACCTTTTTCATTCAAAGATGTGGGTGAAGGGGACCCCGCTGCATTTAATTGTTGATAGCAGAAGCCAAAAAAACCTCATCTCAGTAGAGGTCATCAAACAGTTGGGATTTTCGACAACACCACACCCACAGCCATACAACATTAGGTGGCTTCGGCAAGGACGAGATCTCCATGTTAGCCAACAATTCCGATTGTCATATGACATCCAACCCTTCAAGGATGAGGTATTATGTGATGTTTCCCCACTACATGTCTATGATGTTCTCTTGGGCCAACCATATATGTGGAGATGACATGTTGTTTATGAGTCTCAACCCCGTAGTGTCATTGTTACTTTGGGGAGTCATCTCTACATAATACCATAGTTAGTTCCAACTATTGTTCCACCTAAAAAGTGTCACAAGGTAGTATCTCATACTGCAAAATTCAGCTTCTTTGCAATCTGTTCAAAAGGGGAACAGAAGGACACTGTAACCACTAAAATCTCGCCCCCTACACCTTCTATCCAACATAAGAAGGTTGACAAGGTTGCAACAAAGTGCAAAGATTCCTTCTGCACACCTTCCTCTCATGTAGCTCAACTTTTTGAACAACCTCAGCTTCAACAAGTTCATGATAGACTTCCACAAACTAAGTAGCACGACGTCTCCAACAATACAACCAGCTCACGAAGATGAAAATCCAACAAATGATTTTCCCTCACCCCCGGGAACTCAATGCAATGGATACCATTGCTTCCTAAGGAGGGAGGATTGATCCAAGTGCATATCGGTGGCCACCCACCTTTTTCGACTGGCTCAAAACAATTTTCTGGAAATTTTAGCAATTTACTATTTTTAGTAGGTTTTAACATACGGGGCCATTTTGAGGGCCTAAATTAATGTTTTTCAAGATAAATGTTTTCAATGATATCTAAATGCACGATTGAGCCCCCAAAATGAATCTCCCTGACAATACCTTTCCAATGAGCTATCACACGCCTAAAACAGAGATCGTATGCAAAATTTATGACCCTGGGAAGTTGATGTACTCACTTACCCCAATGGGGCCCACATGACTTTTGGCACTTCATCTCCCAGGGTTAGGTTTTTGGATGTCTAGGGTTTTTGGCATTCCTGCTTATTGTAAAAATGCCTTCAGAGCCTCATTGTAATCATCTTCTTGCGAATGTGAGTAGCCATCACATCTCTTCTCAGAGATAAGTTGCCACCATTCTATCGAGTCTTTCACTCTATATTTTATAGTCTCTGTACATTTATTTCATTAATAGAAATCGTGTATTACTATATATCTGTGTTTATGGTTTCATCTATGATATATTCCTATTATATTATTGAATATCTGTGATATCTCTGTGCATTTTTTTATTATATCTCCTCTCGCATTTCGTGCCGAAAATAATCCGGATCCTCACTTCAGAAATATAACACTCTGGAGGATTGTAAGTACTATACATTTATACACTCCTAAAGCCCGAAGTCCTAGAGACACATGGAGCTCATTCTCCTAATACACATGGCACTCATATGTTAGGACACATGGAATTCATCTCAGACTGCCACATCACTCCGAGAGTTATACAAAATTTTCATCTAAATTGGTGTTGCCGCTAAATCAGATAGGGGAGTTCTAATATGGCAGATGGATAGAACTCTAGTACGGGCACTAAAGTAGCAGTGCCACCTAGATCACATATTGCAACAAGATCAATGACCACACTTCATTGTGGGGATGAAAAATGTCCGAATGTTAACATCCTTGAGCAGTCCTACAATCAAAACCATGGTATTGTTGGAAAGGTACATGGCAGATTGTGGGGGATTGCAGTGGTCGGAGCAGTGTGGACCCAAATGACCCTCAAAAACTTCCGCAATCACATGCTTATATGACATCTAGTCACCGCGTCACCTCCACTCACCTCCACTCACACTCCTGCTACCGCTCAACTTTCGCCACTTGTTCCCCCGACTACTCTCCATATCACCTATCACCTCCACGTAATCCACATCTGATCATATCATCCCCTATTGGACTCTTAACTCCACGTCTCCTTCCATGACCATTGGGCCAACGAGCTTTCTAGAAAATATTTTCGAAAGTATAGATGGCAGCTGACGAGTTGAAACATAGTGCACTTAATGGCCGAGAGCTCACACACAAAGGGAGGGTTATGTCTCGGTCTTAGTTACAGATCACTCCAAAAATTCAATGAAGAGGAAGATCAAGTGGATATCTTCCCATGCAACTAGTTACCCTCCAGAAGAATAAAACAAATCACAGGCATGTGAGGGCTCGATACAAAACTTTGTTCTGTCACTCCTAGTTTTTCTACCAATTACAGTTCATCCAGTGCATGCATCAGTTCAGTCTCAGAGACAATAGTAGTTTTTATTTAATCAATTATACAATCATCTTAGATTAAATTAATAAGTGGTCTTTTGTGTGTGATAAGAACCACTATGTTGATTAAGTCCAATGGGAAGTATACATGATGTACTCCATGCAATGTTTTAGTTAAATTAATACTTTTATCTACAAGCATTTATCTAGAGTTAGGTCTCAATCCCATACGAACAAGAACCTCTGCAACTCTGTTAAATATGCAGTCTTTGTATGTTTTGAGGGGGGGGAGTTCTAGAAGGAAAGTGGAAGAAGCAAAAGAATTGGACATGCTTAGTTAATTGTAAAGTTTTCTACCTATTGAATATATGTTGATGACAGTTGTGTTCTCTTACTCAAATATTTATGTGTTGATTCGTATCTTGAATGCAGATTTTGTGATGTGTGCAATGTAGATTTCCTTATTCTTTCAACTATTGTTTTAGTTTATCTTTTTCTAATTATGCAACCTGTTATACATCTATTTTTCAGTGACAGATCCACTATTTTGCAACCTGTTGAATGATTTTCATCTAGATGTTTGTCTAAGTCTTGAGATATTATTTTAAATATTAGTTTTCACACAACAAGTGATTCATTGCATTGTTTGTTGTTGTTGTTTGTGTTTTTCTTTTCATACCCTCAATTGTCATTTAATAACCATACCATTAGCAAAGGAGAACCTACTTTTATACTTTGTGGCCTATCCTACCAGTGCACCATATTTGAAATCTTGTCCTTAAACTTACCAACAAAACCTACTTGTAAAAAACCAATCATTACAAACTTGAGGTGGCCTAGATTTTCCCTTTAGCAGTTAGGTGCAAACCTTATGACCAATAGGTTCTACACTTCTGGGGTTGTATGAATCCCTACACATCCTCTAGGTGGATATTGGTGGCCTCTCGCCTAATCCAACTAACTTATTTTGTATGTTTTCATGTCAACACATCTTGTTGTACTTCTAGGGCCATTTTGGGGCCCTAAACATTGTTTTTTTGGCTCGCCATAGTCAAATTCTAGATAGATTTAGAGTTTGACAAAATGATGTGTATCTCTCTGAAAGACCTTTCCAATGGGCTATCACATGCCTAAAATTGATTTCGTATGCAAAAGTTATGACCTCGGGAAGTTGAGGTACCAAACTACCATTGGGGCCCACATGAATTTTGGGGTTTCACCTTCTAGGGTTAGGTTTTTGGATGTCTAGGGTTTTGGAATTCATGAGTAATATAAAAAAGGCCTATGGACCCTCATTGTAATCATTATGCTCAGAAGGATGCATGTAGCAGCCACATTTCTTCTCAAAGATAGATACCACCATTTGAGCAAGTGTTTCAGTTCTGCAGTTTTATAGTTTTATCATATTTCATTTATTTGATAGAAGATATTGTTCACTGGATATCCATGTGATTCTTCATATCTCTATTTTTATTGTATTCATTCTATAATCAGTTTGTTCTGCTCCAAAATCACGATCATAGACTCCAACAATGTGTTTTATTTAAGTTAGTAATTTATTTAACAACCGATGTGTAGAGGAACTCTCAGTTCCACACTGGTCGAGGGCCTCCACATCTATGATAAGTAGGCATTCTTTGTATGTTAGAGGGGTTCAAGTTTATTGGGAGAAAAATATCAATAAAACAACTGGTTGGACCCATTCTGGACATGGATTAAGGCTCTCTACATGGTGAAGATACTATTGATGATAGTGTGTTTCTGTCCAAATTCGTATGTGTTTCTCTTATATTGAATACAGTTTTGATTTTGTGTGAAGTACATCTCTTTTCCTTCATCTATTGTATAACTTGTCTTTATTAATATGCAACATGTGATAACAACTATTCTTTGATGAATACTTGTTTTTGTTTCAACCTATGGGAATAACTGTGTTTTTGGTACATGTTTAATGCTTGAAATGACATTTTAAGACTTAAACTTTTAACAACAAATTGTTCATTGAATGGTTTGTTGTTTTTATTTTTTTCTTACCTTTATTATCTGAGTTGTCTATCCTTATTGTGCCACTAGACAAGGAGTACCCTCGTCCATGTCATTTGGCCAACCCAACCATCCTCATCTATTGATAAACCAACCCTCTAACTGATCCATAAACCAAAAAACCAATCATTCATAACTTGAGGTGGCTTAGATCTTCCCTTTAGCAGTCACGTGCAAACTTTAGGACCAACAACTATAATTACAATAGTGTTACAGTAATTCAAGTTACCATGTCCTCATGATTACCAAATTGGAACACAAAATTTGTGGATGAAGATGCTTCTAAGTGTGCTATTCATTTCATATCTAAGAAGAAAAAGTTGAAGACCATTCTTACTAACCATCATGCAAAGTCTTATTCATTTGAAAGTCTAGGGGTTAAGAAAAGAAGAGAACTTGATATTATCAATGGCCATTATAGATAAGGGGTTGATCCATTTCATATGATAATCCAAGGAACTGTAGGTACATGAAAATCATATTTTAATGAAGCTATTAAAAATGCCCTTGAAACCGAGTCTCTTCCTGAGAAGAGTCCGTTATTCTGAAGTATACTTTTGAATAATACTCATGAAGTATAATTTTGACTAATAATCTTGATGTTCTCAACAAACTAATGAAACTGACTAAATTTAAAATGATCAGATTCATCTCAAACATATACATACACATAATTTTGATCATCTACAAATTATGTCACTATACTAAAACCTAAAGAAGATAGATTGGCATTGATACTTCTTGATAATAATCTCTATACTTTCAACCAACTGAGCAAAGTGAGTAAATTCCGATTGATTAGGTTAATATTAAACATATTCATATACGTAACATTGATCATCTACAAATTGTGTCACTATAATACAAATTGAAGAAGATAGATTAACATTGATCCTTCCCGATAATACTCTCTATACTTTCAATCAACTAAGGAAAGTGAGTAAATTTCAAAAAATCAGATTAATCTTATACATATGCATATATATAATGTTTATCATCTACAAATTTTGTGTGACTTCCCACGACCGAAACCAACCTAGATCCATATTAAGCTAGGATCTATCAAGTGCGAAGATGGATGGAATATCTCAATGTGCAAACCTTTCCTCAAGTTTTGCACTCTAAAAGAGGTTTGCAACTCAACATATTTAATCCTTCTTGGTGTTTGATAAATCCGAGGTTAATATGGATCTATGTTGTTTAGTAATAATATATATATGGCATAACATTGTATATATTCGTCATAGTTGCACGAGAACCACTCCCAACTTTTAGGAAACTTGTTTAAGGCATTTTGATGTTTTAGGGAAGTTGGGAGATGGAAAAAAATGTTTCAAACTATGATGATGTGGTTCTAAGAGCTTGGGAACGATTTGGGAGTGGTTGGTGTGAAAAATCAAGAGATGGGGAATGAGTTTCTAGAAATAAGATCTTGTACAAGATCCCTTCCGGAAACTCATGCAACATATAATTTAAAATTGAAGAGGTGGGTTAAATCATATAAGTCAGGCGATGGCAATTTAAAGAAAATGAGAGAGATAATATAGTGCAATTGACCAATGAAGACGACCATTCAGATTTTAATCATAAAATTTGATTTATTTTGTGGGTGTATGCTGGTTTCTTATCTTAGTTATACCTTTAAAATGATTTGACCTAGGTTCAGATCTACTGGTGATCCAACAAAGCCTATAAAACTATCGGCCCTCCTGGTAAACCAGAAGGCAGTACAACGCATAGAGTGGACTGTGCAGTCTCACCCAAGATAGTATTAATGGGTGACTCCAATGATGAAATGCTTCCAGTCCAGGACTGAATGGGGATCTGTGAATTGCACACTGTGAATTCTATCTAATTATTATAGCAATATATTGTCATTCTCATTCATGCATGTAGCATAATTAGATCCATTAATTCATTAATACATCATTCTAAAACCTAATCAGTAAATGGGACACAAACATTCAATCAAATAACACAAGTGTTACTGTGGTTCACCCCCTCCTGGGATACGTCCACAAATATCTGGCTCTCAAGCTCTTTTATTATGGTGGTTTCAAAACTATAGCGCCACATGCTTTAGAACTCGTCCTCAGTCAGGTTGAGATCTATTATGAGGCAGAATAGATCACACCAGGCTCATCAACCTGTGATCTAACCCTCAATATCTACCATTCTGAACCTCTACAGCTCAACAAATTACAAGACTGGATCAGATTACAGTGATGTTACCGACCAGTTATTCCTTCTCACGCTAGTAACACTCTATATGCAGAACCTCCTAGGTATCTATTTATATGTGTTTTTGGCTCATCAACCATTACATTATCTTACCAAAACCCTAACCTAGTTAGGTCTTCTTGCATTCTGGCCTTGCATGATTTCCTCCTCTGCATGCGTGTTTTCCTTTCGTCCACTGCTTTTCCTGCCAGTTGTATTTCTTTCCCATCTTCTTGCATGTGCACCTCACATGCCTCCCTTCCAACTGTATTTCCTCCACGTCATTCCTTTTCCCCAAAATGGTCATGTTCCCAACATTCCTCCAACACTGACATTGTGACTCGTCCTGAGTCACTTCCTGACTTGTGCAATTGTCACTTCCTGCTTACCGTGTCTGTTACTACCTACTACAGTGCGTCTGTTACCACCTGCTATAGTGTGTCATAAATTTTTGTTATCTGTTGGCACTGCTAGTGAGCCTAAATTCTCTTTTCAGACATAACAGTGACCACCAACACGGTGATAGGATATTGTAAAATCTATCCTCCCTTGGACCCAATCTGTTCAACGCTCCACTTAGTTGCATCTCTCTCCATGACCAGTTGTTCCACCTTTTCTTGCAGGGGCTCCAACAACGCCTGTCTTGTTGTCTTCCATGCTTGCATCAATTTCTCTTCCAACTGCAGAGCCTTCATTTTGGTGGTAGTCCTGATCTTCTCCGGTAATGACACTATTTTCTGTCATTGTTTCACCTTCGCCATTGCTGCGTGGAATTGTTTTTCACTCTCTTGCAGTTCTTGGAGGATTTCATCCTCTATAAGGTGAGTCCATAGTTGTGCACTCTTTTCTAATAGATAAGTGACTCTCTGTATGATTCGATCGATGTCTTCAGTAGTTGGTTTTGCCTCCTATTCTCACTGTGCTCTGAATTCTGGGGGAGTAGTAGGTGTGATGCGCTTCTCCATCTCTTTAATTTGCTCTTTATAGTGTTTTATAGTCTTCTCTATCCTTCGCAAATTCTCTTCCAAAGACACTGCCTCCTCATTTGTGTTATCAGGGATGACTTGAAATAGTATGTGGATCTGAGTCTCCATCTCCTACACTTTTTGTTGCGCTCTCTCTTTCCGTTGTTCTTCGTGGTTGATGTATTCCTTCATTGTGATGTTTTCTTCCTGGGTTACATGTAGATTCGTTGCGTAAACTCTTTCTCTAAACTAAATCTCCTGTGTGACGCTTACCTGAATTTTATGTAGTGCCTTTGTTGGAATATTGACCAATGCCACATCCAATGCTTCAATGTACTTTAGGTGTTTATGTGTTGTATCTTCATCAAGAAACATCATTGCAGGCATGATGATGAAACTAGCACTCCCCTGTGCTACAAATTGCATTGTTTTAGGCACTGGCACTGCTTCCTTAGCCTGCATGGGTGTTATACTGCCCTGATCCTTATCTACTCCAACAAAGTTTTTACTTCTTGCACTTGATCTGCAATTAAATCCATGTGCTTCTTTGCATTCTCCTAAACCCAGGGCAGTCTTTCCTTGATTTTTGTCACCACTAACTTCACATCATTCGGTGTTAGTGATATATGGCACTGTGGTTTGTGGGCCTTCACCTTCTTTCAGCCACCACTGGTTTTCTCCCCTAGCCATTTCTCTTGGGTGTTTGATGGCTCAGGAATAGTGGTCATATGAGTATATCCAACAGTGGTTGGCCTCGTTTCTTCTGCCACATGAATCTCTTGTGTCCCTATCCCTGGTTCTTCCTCCTCGAGGATATCATGTGTCCCTGTGCATGTTTCTTCTGTGTTGGAGCCTATGTAGGTCCCCTTGGTGGTATGTTATGTGTTCTAGGTTTCTTCTTCGTTGGGGTGCTTCCCCCCTCGTGACCTTGCATACTCCTCTTTTTGGTTTCGGCCCCATTGGTGCCTATTTGGTGCATTGGGGTTGGTCTTCTCTGCATTTGCATTTGTGGGATTGGTACTGTGGTTGGAATCACCGATACCCTCCATTCTTCGGGCCACTCCTAGACCTCTCTCTGGATATCTTTCATCATCACACAATAGTTTAGTTGTAGCCATTCCTTTGCTTTGTCTCTCTTTGCTTGCAACCATAAGCTATGACGCATTTCCCTGAAGTTAGAAACTTCTTCAAAATCCTGGACAGTATCTAGTGAAATGTGCCATGTATCCGCAATGAGGTCCTAGATTTCCATGGCATACCTTGAAAATATGTCATTATTTGTCTTATTTCTCTTCAGGTCTGCGCTGCTGCAAAATGATATGTAGTGCGTTGCGCCAGACTTTCCTGGTCTCTCCAGATACTTACTGTAAAATGGTTCCTTCCATCCAATGAGGCCAATGAGGATGAGTAACCATGAGTAATGGAACTCAGAGCCCCGATCCTGTGTGTCCTTATAGTCCTCTAAAAATTAGTTCAATAGGTATGGGGCCCAACTCATCGAGCTCCCCTTTTCACACTGCATGATAGCAACGACCACATCGACCGATACTTCCTCTTTGTGACACTTGCACATCAATTTGCATCCGTGGAGTCTGGTGGAAAACCTTGTCGCAAGATTGTTTATGTCATTGATCTTGATGCCCCTGTTACCATGCTTCGCGCCATCCTTGGCCTTGATCTCATCCGAGATGGCCTTGGCTCTGGTTTATCCTCCAGTTATTGTTCTGGCTTTTCCCCATCTGTGGGTAGCCCCATGATTGTTGTGATGAGGTCCACAGTGATAGTCACCGGCCTATCCATCCACAAGATCTCACCATGTATTTGCGTAAGCAATTACTTGACGTAGTCGTTAATGTGATTTCCCCACCCAAAATATAGGACATCCATCAATTTCATGATGTTGATGTTATGGAGCCCAAGAATCCATTGTGCTATCTCTAACAAGTGCATGCCTAATGACCCTTCTCCCCTTCTTTCTAGATAATTTTGGGGTGCAAGGTATGGAAATTTGGCAGCATATGTCACGTCATGGTTAGAATACTTGATGGAATTCATTCTGCTGATCATATCATCATCTGTGTGCACCCCTTTCAGAATGTTTTCCAGAACCATTGTCCCTTCTACTTTTGGTTGTGACCCTCCTTGCATGATACTCTCAGCGTTATCCTTCTGTTTGACTTGTGGGGATGATCCCCCCATCTCTGGTACATCCTCGTGTACTACTGCCTATCTTGCTCCTAATTCATGGCTCTATGGAACTGAGCCCATGGCCTTCTCGACCTGTCATGGCCCTAGTCCCCTCGATGTGTCAGATTTGGTTCTCTTTGTTCCTCCTTCAACTTCCCGACCTCTTTCCCTAGGTTATGTTCATCCTATATTGTCACTGGGTTTTCTTTGTACTCAGGTGTGTGGAGGTCATACACATCCACCACTATGGGTATCTCTTTCTCCCTAGTGTCTTTCGATTGAGTAGTACTTCTCGTGTTCATGTCTTCCCTACCTGACGCTCCAACTCGTGGTGGTGACATTGTGACAAGATCTGGACTATAAATCTTCAAACTCAATGGATGCTAGATCGAAGTCTCACTCTATCACTTGCTCACTCAGATATGAATTCTTCTCTAGATTAATTAACACAATCATTTTCTTTCCCCCCTTTTTATGACTTTATAGAGGGACAACGAAGTGACAACTATTCCGCACTGACAATTGTCCCTTTTTCACTTTTTGCTGTGTGTCCTACGTGTGGTAACTTTGTATGTGTTAATTGTTATCTTGTGCATCGTGTTTTCATACTTTTCCCTTTTCGTCGCACTAAGTTATTTACCTATGCGTACAGACTTATGTGTGTTTGTCACAATTTCAACAACCACTACCCGTTGGCGCCTGAATTGCATAGCCGTCATTTTCCGAATTAGCGTGTTTTTCGATCGTCAGTCCTTTTTCTGCTGCGTTGGGATTTTTTAGCATGTAGAGTCCTTAGAATAGATACCCTTTTATTTTGGCATGGTATTCTTATTTTTTTGCGCTGAATCAGTGATCAGGGGATCAAATTTGCTCAAATTTCAAAGTGCTCGGATTGATACGAAACCAGTACCATTGTGTCTGTCTCGTTTTCCTGATTCCGGCGGTATATTTATTTTCGCAAATGGAGTCCGTATGGAGGAGATATCGCGATTTTACCGTCAAGTCAAACAGGTCAAAATTGGTGCTGACTGTACATGTCCGTACAGTCCGTACGGCCACGTGGAGGGCCGTACCATGATGCTGACATGGCAGAGGGGTGACGTGGCGCACATTGGTTGGTTGTTCGTGGTCCAATTATAAGCTGACACGTGTCACTTCATTTATGTTTAATTTGGCTTTGTAAAAGATATTGGGAGTCCGCGGGGTTTGACCCCGGGACCTCCCCCCATTGTAAAGCTTTAACATACACGCGCTAGCCAACATGCCCGAACTTGCTCCTTGATATATGAGCGGGCGAATATACATTTGAATTTGCGTGTTGTATTGTATGGAAAGGGGGGGGTCGGGGCTTAGCCCCGACCCATAATATAATCTTTAAACCATATATAAACATATGCCATGTAACATATATATATTCGCGCGGGAAAAACGGTGGTATATATATTATGTGGGCGCGCGGTTTGGAACCCGCGACCCATAATATGTATGCACGGGATTTSTTATATGTGTTATACATTGTGTTAGCACGCGGTTACACCCGTTGCACGGTTTTAAAACCACTTTTATGCYGCGCCTTTGGTCGTATGACCATATGACCCAATGCTAGGCRGTTGGGGGCCAGAGGCGCCCAAACCGTCCTACAGTTTGGACCGTTTTCGGAACCGCTCAGTGCTGAGTTTATATGCGCGTTTGGAGCGTGTTCCAGGTTCATGTACAGATTGTAGAACGAGAGACAGCAAAGAAGGAGGGAGACTTCAGAGGAGGCTATCTTCTTCATTTTTCGACCGTTTCAGGTGCCGTCAGAGCCTAGACAGGGGTTTTGGCACGCTGCGGAGCCATTGGAGCAGTCATTTTNTTGATTTGAGCACTGTAAGACTTATTTTTAATCACTTTGAGAAATTTAATATAAAATATCCATTTGGAGGCTGGACCAGGAGATGTAGCCCGGAGTGGGGTGAACTCCTTTATCAAGTTGTTGTGTTTATGTCTTATGTTCAATCAATTCCGATGCTGTCTATGCTTATTTCTACATAAGTAATCTTTAATTATGTGTTGCAAATTGATCCGGTTGCATTAAACACATAACATTTAACTTGCAATTTAATTTAATCAAGTTTATCAAGTCTTCGTCATATTTTTAGATCAATCAGTGACCTATGCACGCAGAATCTTTTATTTTTCCTCATGCTGACTTGCTAACCTATGCGTGCGAATGACCTTTTTTTTTCTACATCGGTTGTTGCTACACAATAACTTTCAAGTTGTGAGTGGTCGAATGTCCTTATACAACTTCATTCGACTCCCATTGATCATGCCCCTCAATTCTGTTCCTTCCAAATCCTTCAAGTGTACAACTCCTCTATCCATGAGAGTCTTGACCTCATATGGTCCCAACCAATGCATTCTGAACTTTCCTAGATGTTGAAAAAACTTGTTGTCATACAGTAGGACTAGGTCTCCTTCCTTGAAAATTTTTCTCTTGATATGTTGCTCATGCCAAGATTTGTCCCTTGATTTTTGTACTCTTGGTGAAAACCTTCTAGAATCCTATCTTCTTCCATGCTCATCAGCTGACTTAACCTTTCTTGTATTGCGCCTCGCTCTATCATGTTTGTAATTGTTGCGACACATAGACTTGGTACCAAGAATTATAATGGAACCATTGATTCTTTTCCATACACCAATCTAAATGGTGTCTGTCCTATCAATTTCTTATAGGTAGTTCTATATTCCCACAGTACCGCTAGTATCTTTGGGTCCCAGTCATCCCTATTGACATTTCAAATCTTGGTTAAGGCATTCTCTAGAATCTTGTTGAAGGCTTCCACTGTTCCATTTTCCTGAGGATGGTATGGCATAATATTTTGATGGTAGAACTCAAATTATTCACTCAGAGATATGATAGTGTTATTGATAAAGTGAGTGCCTTGGTCACTCATCATAATCCTCAGGCATCCAAATATGGTGATCATCTGTTCAAATAGGAAGTGTTTTGTTGTCTCTGTGCTACAATCTTTAACTAGTGTTCTAGTGTTGCCTCTGCCCGTATTGAGAGGTATTATGCCACAGTGACAATGTATTGCGTGTCTGACCTTCTTGCGGGTGGGTGAATTGGCCCAACAAAATCGATAGCCCATTTTTCAAACACTTGTAGTGTTACCCATGGGTGCAAGGGCATCTCATCCCGTCTGTTTGGTTTTTCAACCCTCTGACAAACATTGCATTGTTGGTAGTATTCATTTCATCTCGATGAATAGTTGGGCACCATAATCCTCTGCACAGTACCTTCTGCGTGGTATATTTTCCTGCATAGTGTCCATCATCTATTCCTTCATGGGATTCTGCCAATATCCTAGGCCTTTTGTGTTCTAGTGCACACCTTCTCATGATGTCGTTTGCCCCCATTTTGTATAAGTGTCCTGCGATCAACTGGTAGTCGACTACTCTGACAACCAGATTCTTCTTCTATGCGGTGTTAAGTTCCTTTGGCACAGTCCCTGTACTTAAATACTCAATAATGTCAACAAAGTAATAATCCGTGACCTATACTGAAAATAACTATGCGACAGGGAAGGTATCCTCTAAGTTTGTAGGCTCCTCGCCATTGGTGACCCTTGATAAGTGATCAGGTCTTGCGTTCAACTTCCATGGTTTAACTATGACTTCAAAGTAAAATTATTGAAACAACAGTAACCATCGATAGATTCTCCCCTGCAACACTAACTTGATGACTAGGTACTTAAGGGATGAATGATCTATGAACAACTTAAAATTTTTTCCAAGTAGGAAATGCCTGGAATTTTGAAGTGCATACACCATTTCCAGACCTTCTCGCTCTGTAGTGTTGTAATTCTACTTATATTCTAACATTTTTCTCCTTGCAAATGCTATGGGATGGTCCAAATCCCCTACTCCTGGTTGTGCTAGAATATCTCCCAGGGCCATGGATGATGCATCTACATGCACAGGGAATTTCTTCTCCCCATGTGGAAAGACTAATATGGGTCTTGTGACCATCTTCTCCTTGAGGGTTTCCAACCCTTGATGATAGTTCTCATTCCACTAGAATTTAGTATCTTTCTTCAGCAATTTCTCCATCGGTCCAGTGATCTGTGCATACCCCTTTATAAATTTTCTGTAATATCATGTATGTCCCAATGTGGCTTGCAGATGGCACACTAATTTTGGTGGTGGTAAATTCACAATTACTGCAATCTTTGCAGGATCCACGATCAAACATTGTCTGCATACTATGTGACCCAATAGAATTTTGAAGGGTGTTCCAAATATACATTTATTAATGTTGAAGGATTTTTGGCATTGCCTACATCTTTCTAACATCACCCTCAACACCTCTACATGATCCTTCAAGAGGATGTACACTGTCCAATCATCCAAATGTACCTCTAGAAATTGATGGATGAATTCTTTGAAGGAAACAATGACTACTATGGAAAAAATTGTTAGTGCATTCTTCATTCCAAAAGGCATGACTGTGTATTGGTAGGATCCCCATTCTATCCCAATGGTAGTCTTGTATTGATCTTATGGTGCTATCTTGATTTGGTGGTAGCCTGAGAATCCATCGATGAATGAGTACGCTTCCTGATCTCCCACATTTTCTAGCACTTCATCTATAAAGGGTGTAGGGAAGGGGTCATGTAGGAAATCATCATTGAAATTTCTCATATCTACATAGATTCTTATGCCTCCTTGCTTCTTCTCCTAAACTACCATGGGGCTTATCCATTCTGATTATTCTACTGGTTCTATGATTCCCTCTTCCAACATTCTGTCGATTTCTGCTCTTACTTTCTGCTTGTATATGGGGTTCGGTCTATAAGGCCTCTGCCTAACTGGGCTTGCCTCCAGTTTGAAAGGGATCTTCATCTCTCCAATTTCTCCTACAATACCTTTCATTTTTGTGAAGGTCATTGGGAATAGGTCATTGTACTCACATAGTAACTCTGTTATCATGTCCATTGTTTTCTTGTCCCAATAATCTCCAATGCTGGCCATTTTGGGATTCTCAACTGTCCAAATGTTGACTTTATTCACCTTGATCGATGCAACAATAATTTATGATTCTAGAGGTGGACCTTCCACTTATATTTCACATTCAACTTCCTCAATATGAATATCGCGTGGATCATCTTCATCTAGTCCTTCTTCTTGCACATGGTAGCATGACAACAGTTCTCTCAATGTTTGTCTGTTCTGTTGTTGTTCTTCTATTATAAATTCAAATTTTGGTTCCTTAATGAATATCACCCCTCTTATTTGCTTAATTGGTTCATCTATGTTGGTTTTCTCATGCTCAAATGAGAAAGTGACTATAAAGTTTTGTTGTAGTACTATCCAGCTCATAGTTCCTATGCACAGTTCTAGGTCTGTATACCAATTTGCTGGAATTCCCTCTAATGTGTGTACAAAATGATGAGGCCATTACTCCGGGGGTGTCATTTTCCACAATGCTTTGGACTTCTCCAAGTGTTCCGTTGGTTCCCCCTATCCATCATATTTATGGTGTTGCTTTCTTCTTTATTTTGCACCAAACCTAATGTGCAATAACCGCTTACATTGGTACCAGTCCTTGATTGTTTCTTTGTGTGTGCCCCACCATATTGCAGGTGTAGCCTTAAGTGTGATTTCGAGGGATAAAAATCTTTGGTTGTCTAATACTTCCTCCTCATATCTCATTAGGAATTATTCCAAGTCATTGATTCCATGGAAACTTGGAGGTTCTCTGATTTTTGTCCCAACCCACCTTACGATGCAGTCGATTCATGCACATCTTCTGGTTGAGACCTCATGTAGGTGCTACTGCCAATTCTCCAGACTTGTGTCTGAGTCAGAAGAACATGAAGTGATACTTCTCCATATAAGTACACCATCGATAGTTGGATTAATGTAATCTTCGACGCGCGTGGTGTTCCAGTACAGCTGGTTAATTTCTTCCATATCTAGACATGTTGGTTCCACAAATATTTCAACTTCAAATGGATCTAGGGGAATGATAACTTGTATTCTCTTGACTCAAATGTCATCTTCCTGGTCTTCAAGTTGATTATCACCTGATTGTCAAATTCCCAATCCAATCCCAGTCACATTGTATATGGTGTTGTGTCCTCCATGATTTCGATCACTTTGAAGTCTTCCTTAGTGCGCACTCCGTCCAGATCTACTGTCATTCCTTTCAGCCTCCCTATTGGCATAACTTTGTGTTGGTTTGATAACTTCAGTTGGATTGGTGAGTAGCCTAAGGGATGTTCTCCCATGCATTGCCATGTATTTTTGGGTAATGCTTTCACTTCAGATCCCAAATCTAATATCACATCGCCCATGTTAAAATCTCTGATGTTGGAATTCAATCTAAACTCTCTGATGGTTCTCCTTCTGGCATGGAGGTGATTGATTGTCCTCTATTCTAAATTTCCCTCGACATTTTTGGTACATCTACCTAACAGATTGTGTAATATTATAACATATGATGGATCCTAAAATAATTGAATACATGATTGCAAGAAATTTTTAATACAACTTACTTGGTTTCCGAGGTGGACTTCACTAGTATTGTCCAATGTTGACGACATTTCATACATTGGGACATCTTAGGTATGCTGCACAGTAGATGTAGATGCAACATTATGCTTGATAAATTCTTGTCTGGCCTCCTTAAAGGTCTCCTTATCCTTTCCTGCATCAAATCACTTGGGTGGCTCGATATTCTTCTTAATCCACTGGTGTTGTACTGGTTCCTATATAGCCGCATCATCTCCTATTTTAGCACCTCCGCACATAACTATGTTGATGTTCATGCCATTTTATCTGGATTTTGTAGAGATACATTGTACGTTCTGATTATTCTGATTCCATTCTTCCTCTATCTTCCCCAATAGTGTTGTGCAATCCTCTGTATCGTGATCTGTTGCACGATAATACATGCATGTCGCAGGTGGTAGTGGACATTCTTTCGTATAGTGCCATGGTTGTTGGAAGTTATGGCACACTATTGGACCTCTTCCACGTCCAAATCCTCCTCTACCTCGTCCTCCTCCTCTATACCCAACGTGATCTCTACGCAGTGTATTGTATTGAGGTACCTGATTATACTACATAGGGTTATATTGTGGTTGCGTAGTGTTATACTGTGGTTGCACATTGTTATAATTTTGTGGCACAATATTATACTTCGATGGTGGTTGATTAAATTGAGGTGCAACTTTCCCTGTCATTATTTCGTCTTGCACCCTATATGTGTCTGACATCCTTTCCCTCATCAGATCCATTGTTCTGCAGTCTTTTTCATCATTCCATACTGACTTGCGAAAAGTGTAGCATGCATTCTTTGGTACTTTGTAGTATTTCTGCATCATAGGACAATGATATGGATCATGCCTATGTGTCTTGCAAATTTCACACCAAGGTCCTCCTCTTGGAAATGGATTTGGCATCCCTATTTCCATATACTGCGTGAATGTTGGACATTCATTCTTATGGTGCCCTTCTATTCTACATGTGGTACACCAAACAACTTCTCACTTGTCCTTGCCCTTATTCTGATTGAATTCAAAGGTAAGATTCTTCAGATCCTCCTTCAAATCCTCTATAGCTGGATCTGTCTTCTGGTATTGATTCTCCTCCATATGTAAGGCTGCCTGTAGAGCCTCTTCTTGAGATTGGATTTTTTGTTGTCTAAGTGGGTATTTCAGGTGTGGTAATAGAGAAGTGACAAACAAATGCCTATGTTGCAGGTTAGTCATGGCATACCTCAATTTCCCTTTCAAACATTTAAATCGCTGGTCAATTTCCCATAAATATTCTCTAGGTTTCTGTCGGATTTCTATCATCTCGTTCATGTATTGATCCTCTAAGCTTGGCTTCTGGAACTCATTAATCAATAATTTCTTGACATTTTTCTGTTTTCTTGTCATCCCAGGTGGATTGTTTATGATCCATATGGATGTTGGTGTGGTCTCCCACCTATTCCAACTGGTTCATTTTGGCAGTTTTGAGTTTAGCAGTTTATTTTTCCCAGTTTTTGGGTCCCTAACTTGCGGGGCCGTTTTGAGGCCCTAAACAACATTTTTAGGGCTCACCATAGTCGAAAATTCCTATTGATAGATTGCAGCAAAATGTGTAGTCCTCAAACAGACCTTTCCAACAGGCTATTGTGTGCCAAAAATGAAGATCATATGCAAGCGTTACGACCCCAGGAAGTTGATGTACTAACTTACCCAAATGGGGCCCACATGACTTTTGGCGCTTCATCTCCTAGGGTTAGGGTTTTTGGATGTCTAGGGTTTTTCACATTCCTATTTATTGTAAAAAGGCCTTCAGAACCTCACTGTAATGATCTTCTTGTGAATGAGCACAACCGTCACATCTCTTCTCAGAGATAATCCTCCACCATTCCAACAAGCTTGTTTTCCACTGCATTTTACAGTTTCAACTTATTTCCTTATTGAATAGAAAACCAATTTTACTGTATCTATGTTATTCTGTGTTAAGCATATTTTAATAATTTGTATTCATTTTGTTCTTCTCATAAAATCTGGATAAGTTTACGTCTAGACTCATGTACCAATATAGTGCGTGGTCTCTTAGCATGATAGCTAGTTGTGCAAGTTTAGTGTCTTCACGAGTGATATTTTTTCTTCCCAGATCTTTGCACAAATAAATAAGTGTTTCTCAGGGTCTGTTGTTTCCTCTCCTCAAAATTCTCGTAACCGAATTGTGGGATCATGTCCTGCCATTGCAAACTGTGTCAAACTACTACCTCTGTGCAGTGTAGATCCTTGACTAATATTTCCTGAGTTGGCTCCTCTAGTTGATGCACTGTGACTAGATCCTGGTCCTATCATTCACCTTCCACTAAAATATAGTTGTATGTATGTTGGTGTTCTTTCGAGTGTACTAGTCATACATGTGGTTGTGGGTTCCACCACTGATATTAACATGGATTGGAGTGCTTCCTTCTATTCCTGCCCTTCGACCACATGTCTTTCTTTCATAGGTTGCGCACAGGATTTCCTCAATCTTCTCCATAGCCAGGAGATCCTCTACCTCTTCTTCATCACTGGCCAAGCCTTCCCGCGCCGCTATGGATCTCTTCTTATTTTTAATCTTGCATTGGTAGGGTACTCCACTGCACGTCCTTCCAGCTATCGCCATGATCTGCTTGATCTAGTTGTCATCCATCATAATTGGGTCCAAGTCCTCCTCCTTCTTTTCTTTCTCTCCTTCTATTTCTCCTTTTCCTGTCAGTGCTTCCCCCATGCACGCAAGGAAGCTTAGCTATCTGAATCCATTTTCATTACACCTTTGTTATATAGCAATATCTTAATGGAAGTATATAATGATCCAAGATACCTACCTCGATGTCCCTTCAAGAATTCTTGTTTAGCTGCATTGTATGACTTTGTTGTGTCTATTGGAAACTCTATGATAAATCCAACAATAATTTTGTCTAACCAAAAATCTATTGCGTGGGTGAATTTGTTATTCACCTGTTGTAACTGTGTGATTTGAACTGGGTTCCACTCTAATTGTCATATCAGATTTGTTGCGTGGTTGTCTTTCAACCTCAATATCCACTCCTGTAATAAGTGTGGAAAATCACAGAAAAATACTTCATGCAGATCAGTAAACACATATTTCTCAAGATATTTGTGTGGTGTTACTCTGGGGTTTTTGTTATCTTCTTGCACAAACTCTATCTCCTTTTTTTTCAACCATCTCTCTATTTCCTCCTTCAGGGGTCTCCAGGGTATAAACATTCCCTTCTATATTTTCATTCTTTTTGACACTACGGTCCCATATCTGACATTATTTTAATAGTTTTTCAATAGATCAAGCATTCTTTTAATAGATCTTCAACATATCTCATCCACTCAATCCTATGTCATTCCAACTGGCAATGGAACCATTTGTTGGTTTCTTATCTTAACTATACCTTTAACATGATTTGACCCAGGTTCAGATCTACTGGGGATCCAACAAAGCCTATAAAACTATCAGCCCTCCTGATAAACCAAAAGGCAGCAGCACATAGAGTGCATTGTGCAGTCTCACCCAAGATAGTCTTATTAGGTGACTGCAATTCTCAAATGCTTGGAGTCCAGGATTGAATGGGGATTTTTGAATTGTACGTTGTGAATTATATCTAATTATTATAGAAATATATCATCATTCTCATTCATGCATGTAGCGTAATTAGATCCATTAATTCATTCATAGATCATTCTAACACCTACTCAATAAATGGGACACAAACATTCAATCACATAACACAGGTGTTACCATGGTTCACACCTTCCTCGGCTACGTCCACAAAGATCTGGCTCTCAAGCTATTTTATTATGGTGGATCCAAAACTACAACACTACGTGCTTTACAACTTGTCCTCAGTCGGGTCGAGATCTATTATGAGGTGGGCTAGATCACACCAGGCTCCTTAGCTTGTGATATAACCCTCAAGATATACCCTTCTAACCCTATACAACTCAACAACTTACAAGACTGGATCAAATTACAGTCGTGTTACCGACCAGTTACTCCTTCTCATGCGAGTGACACTCTATATGAAAAACCCCCCACCTAGACCTCCTAGGTATCTATTTATATGTGTTTTTCGCTCATCAGCCATTAGATTATCTTACCAAAACCCTAACCTAGTTAGGTCTTCTTGCATGTTGGCCTTGCACACTTTCCTCCGCTGCATGCACGTTTTCCTTTTGTCCACTTATTTTCTTGAAAGCTATCTTTCTTCCCCATCTTCTTGCATGCGTGCCTCGCATGCCTCCCTGCCAACTGTATTTCCTCCACGTTGTGCCTTTTTCCCAAAATTGGTCCGTGCCCAACAACGTATGAAGTAGGGTGTGTAGAGAATTGTGATAGAGAGGTTAGTTCAAGTTATGTTTTAGTTTACAATATAAGTGCATCTATCGAGTCAAGATAAATCTCCTCTCCAATCATGTTCTTCCATGTTTCTTGCTCAAGTTGTTTCCCGTCTTGCAACATTGAAATATTCTTATCATTGAAGGTGTCTCTATTAATTCACCAAACTCTCAAGGTGTCTAGTTCAAGTCTCAGTGACACCACTTTCTTAAGCCTGTAGCAATCATCAAATTTAAGTTTGGTTGGAGCACCAATTTGTATGTACATAAATAACAACCTTTATATTGTCTCTTGTAATTTGGAACTCCATATCTTTATCAATAGAAATTGCAAGCAAAACATCTAAGAGATCTCTCTGGACATTGGGGTCATTATGCCCAACATGTTGGTCTATTATTTTCTCTACCAAGGTAGAGTAAAATATAAAAGAGATCCACAATTTTAGCGGATTCTATCCTTCTATCTCAATTTCCTTGGTCGCTAGAAACGACGAGATGGTAAAAGACTAGTTGGGAAAAAGGCCTAAAATATATAATAGATCTACTATTTTAACAGACCAATGGTGAAAGTCTAGTTTAGAGATTAGTAGGGAAATTTTAGTTTAAAAATTAGTTAGGAAAAATGTGATTGTGTATATATCTCCAAAATAAAAAATGATTAAATATAACCATAACATAGGGATTAACTCATTTTAAATTTTATTGGATTTGCTATTAAATTTTTATCTAAATTTACTCATGCATTTTTAGTGAAATCATAATTTTGATTTACAATTTCATTAAGCATTTAACAACTCCACACTTCTTTGCCTTTAAATTTAATAGATAAGTATTTAAGTATAATAAGCTTGCAATTCCTTCACCCAATCTCATATATATTTTTTTAATTTCTCATTTTAAATTAGTGGAATTTGGTTTTGAATTTTTTTAAATCCACTCGAGAAGGCTCTCGTAGTCTTATACTCCCTTAATAATTTATGTTAGCCATGTTTTTTAATAGGATAAAGGTGGCAACTTGAAGTATATTTTCAATTATTATTATTATTTAAGATTTTTTAATTATTTTATTATCGGAAACTTGTGCAACATTGATATTTTTTTTATTTTTAAAAATATTACATCAATGATATAGGATTAAGTATGAAGTTGGCGATGTTTTTTCTAAAGTAGGAGATTTGATTTTAGGTATTAAATGTCGAGTTAATAATAATAATAATAATAATAATAATAATAATAATAATAATAATAATAATAATAATAATAATAATAATAATAATAATAATAATAATAATAATAATAATAATAATAATAAT
>JZKD02S1412640.1:635554-662492 GCA_000966675.3 Picea glauca
AATAATAATAATAATAATAATAATAATAATAATAATAATAATAATAATAATAATAATAATAATAATAATAATAATAATAATAATAATAATAATAATAATAATCTATTTTTAAGGTTACAACATCAAATTGGTGTATGAGATCTCCTTTGCTCAATGACTTGACTGGTAAATTCAACATTGTTCGAGTTTCATAAATTTAATAATTAAAATAATAATGATAGGAGTCTATTTAATTTAAGTTGTTTGAAATTGTTATACTTTCATAAATTTAATATTTATAATAGTAATGATTTCCAAAATTTTATACATTCAATAAATTAAATATGGATACACTATCTTGGGGAGGTCACGAGCTCAAGCCTTGTGTCCCTGGGGTTTTGGTTTAGCACCCATACCATCCATGAATGTGGGGAAGTATTGGTGAGTTTCCCGTGCCTATGTTCCCCACTAGAAAAAAAAGAAGTATTTTCCATCTTTATTATTATTTTTTATGTAATTATATTTTTATATTGTGTAGTTTAATAATTGGGATGGAATATTATTATATAAACAAGGGAAATGACTAACACCTAGTCCTTACTTTAAGATTATCTTTATTTTTGTTTAATTGACAAATAAATCAAAGGATTTTTAGCTATTTAGTGTAATGACATTCACTCTTTGTATTTAATGCTACTGTAAGTTCCACCAAAAACCCAATTTCAATTGTCTCTTTAGTTTTAAATTTGAAATTTGTTCAACCACTCAAGCCATCCCCACACCAACAAATGAACCTAATTAAATTTAAATTTGGAGCCACCATATATATGAATTTAGATTTGGAATTCTTCAACCATTCAAGCCACCCCACACCAATGGATGAACTTAATTAAAATAAATTTGAACCCTAATTAAACTACTCTAATATTTATTTCTATTTATAAATCTCTGTCAATGATAGAAATGGGTATTTGACCTATAAGAATTTAGAAATATGTTTAAAAGCATTCAATAAAACTACGAAAAGTAAGTTATTGAATGATATTGTATGCCATTGTTCTTTCAAAATCCTAATATATATTCAAAATCATGGAGATCCATATCCTACCCCTCTCTCTTTATACAAATGCCAAAATTTTAACATTTTTAATGGAAGATAAGTTGTTGAATGATGTTGCAAATGCCATTGTTGTTCAAAATACATATGTAATCCTCTCTTTGTATAGATGTCAAAATTTTAAATAATTTTTAATATAAATAACTAGAACAAAGAGTATATGCCTATTTTTGTAATTGTTATTATTTTTTCAAATAAATGTCACATCTAACTAGATCTATTTAATACAATCAAATATTCTAACTAATAAAAAAATATTTTTTAATTTAAAAATTTAATAAACATTATTGTTGCATCGAAAGGAACTTTCTATAACCCAATATGAGGGAGATGTGTAATTCCTTCCATGCTTGACATGGAGTTGAGAAGTGGAATTTAAAAGAAATTATTAGTAACAAAAAAATAATTCAATGTCGACCATAAATAAAATATTTGAATATCCCCTTTAAGTAAAATAATTTCAATATCGAGCTTAAGCAAAATAATTCTATATCAACTCTATATAGAGAGAGGAAATTGAAAGTAAAAAAATATGTGTAATTCCTTCAATTCTTAATATGGAGTTATTAATAACAAGTAAATATTTCAAAATCAAATGTTGTCATTCGCTCTACATGTAACAACTCTTGTGGCTAGGGTTTATCCCTAGCCGACCATAGGAATGCTTGGGTTCATTTCCTCCTCATCTATTGGTATTTCCTTCGTGATGGCCCCTCCCTTCTCCAATTGTGTGGCTCCACAATTCAAATATGATATTCCTAAAATCAGATCTTATCATTTCGATTCCTCTAATGCATCGTCAGGGTGCCTTCTCAAATGCTCGTCCTCTAGTTCTACTTCTTTTCATGGAAGCTCTTTTAGTTCTTCTGTCTCGAGGAATGTCAATGTTGTTCCTCCATATTGTTTGGTGCAAGAAGATTTGGCTCCTTCCATTCCTACGAGGAAGGATTTTATTTCCAGGTTACCTCATCTCATCTCCACAACGCTTATCTATTGTTTTAATGGTCTTTGGCCTCATCTTGTTAATCTTCAGGACTGGATGTCAAGATTTTGGTTTCCATTTTTAAAAGGTGAAGTTTTTATTCACCCTTGTGCTCAAGGGTTTTTCATTGTTGAGTTTGATCTTCAAGAAGATAAATATTTGATCTTTAGTTCTGGTCCTTGGTTCTGGGCCTATTTTTTTTTATGTATGAAGCATTTGTCTCGTTCTTTCAATACTTCAAAGGATTCATTATCTTCGACACATATTTGGGTTAGGTTCCCAAATCTTCCCCTGCATTTTTTGGGTTTATCCTCTCTTCATGCCATCGGTAATGCGTTAGGAAAGTTTCATTATAGAAGACCTAAAACATAAAACTATAACATCTGCACTTATGATTGGATTTGTGTAGAAATGGATTTTAGTAAAGGGTTCCCAGTAGAAATAAACTTGATAGGGGATAACTATTTGTGGAGCCAAAAGATTGATTATAAAAAAATTGTTTTTCGGTGACAAGCTTGTTTTGGTACAAGTCACTTGGTAGTGCATTCCCTAGGGGTCCTAAAAAATATTGAAAGAAATGCAAACCAACTTAGTGGGTTGGCTCCCACATTTATAATCAACTTATTTCCAAAGAAGACTCTACAAGTGTGGTCCCTCCCAAGGAGGTTCCCAAAGGAGATCCATTGTTTCCATCTAATGTGAACTCTCCAGATATGGACCCTCCATTGGAAGTCTCTAAATATGAAATAGAGGATAGGAAGGTCACAACAAAGATTATTGAGTAGTCTAAAATGCAACAAGAAACTCCTTGGAAGCTCGAGGAAAAACTAGATTCGACCTCTCTAGATATGAGTAAAGAAACATAGGTTCACCCCAACACCATTGCTTTGGTAATTTGGGCAGATGAGGTAGATGAAGCTAAGGCATCAGAAAAATAAGACCCTACAGATCCAGGAAATGAGGGAATGGAATGACTTGCATCAACCCCTCTATCTCTAAATATAGTTTGGAATATATTTAGAAAGAAGAAAAAGACCCCTTCAATATCCCAACCAATGGTGACAAGAAGTAGGGCTTGAAATCCAACATAATCATGTATTTTTTTTTTTTGTATGTATTCTGGGTGTTTTCTACTGGATATGTTCAGTGAAATGTAGTAATAGTATCATACAACTTTGGTATTAAGAAGTAGAAATGAGTCTTAGATAGTAGTTGGAGTAATGGTGCTGGGTTATTTTTATTTATATACCATCCCACTTTTTGTACCTAGTGGCCCTAGCCGTGCCCTTTTTAATGAATAAAATTTCCCATTTTTTGTACAAAAAAAAGTAAAATATTCCTATATATATATATATATATATGAAAATGATTGAGATGATTAATGTCCTCTGAGACCAAATCGATCTATCAAAACTTAAGAAGGTAAGAGATTACTTGCAATTCCTTATAATTTTGTTTCTATGCTTGAAAAACATTAAGAGAAGCTTTCCAAGATCACCATAGTTTTGTTGAGTTAAAAGGTTAGGAAGGATGGTAGTGTGACAAATATTTTGAAATTGAGATGTAATCTAGGCATAGGCTGGACGATCTAAGAAAAAGTGATTTTCAGCTTCAACCCTTTTAGTGTCACAAAGGTGACACACTCTTTCATCCCATGGCATTTTAGGAATTGACCAATGCCTAGTTTCACTATGGAGCTCATGATAAATTGTTCTTATTTTAGCAAAGATTATTTTTTCCTTTACACTTTTCAAAACAAAGAGATTCTTTTGCTATTCTAGATTAGGGTTGATTACCTCCTTATACTACCTTGATTTTTTGTTTCTCTAACTCTTTATCAAGCCACATTTTCTCTGTAAATTTTTATTTAATAATATTTTTAATAGTATCTTTATTCTGCAAAATGGTCTCTTCCATGATTCTCCAGTGGCTTAGCCAACATTGGGCATCTTTATTCCATCCCCACTTGAGTCGAAAGTGGTTATGGCTAGAGTTTGAATCAATTTTAGGAAGCCTCTTGGAGTCCATGCTGTTTAACTTGTTCTTATACATTAAGTATCTAGTCATAGCCATTCTCTCAATGGGGGAAAGGATTTCCTCTAAGAGGAGGCTAGGATAGGGCATATTTCCTTTAATTTTGAGATTATAGGTTATAAAAGGATAATTGCAATAAGGTCATGGCCGAAAAAGTGGAAATCCATGTAGTAGGAATGCACACTCAAAATAACGTGTTCATGTTCTTAGGAACACACATGCGTTCTTAGGAACATGCACACGTTCCTAAAGCCTTAGGTTTGGAGGCAACCGAAATTCCATGAGGCATGCCACATAGGTTTAGTGGCAAGAATGGGTGTGTGTTCTTAATAATGTGTGTGCGTTGTTAAGAACACATGTGCATTCTTAGGAACGTGCACACGTTCCTACTGATATTTTTTTAAAATAGGTTGTGAGCCGATTTGTGGTCATTGTGCACAAACCATGCTCACATTTCTACTCTTATGGAGCGAATTGAAGAGCTAGAGAGGAGCTAGAGAGGGAGGATATTGTCTAGGTATGTTTAATTTATCATATTTTAACTCAATTTAGTCATTTCCAATTTATTTTTTGGCTTCCAAGAATCAAAATTAAAAAAAATAAAATTGTAATTTTGTATTTTAATTAAAAAACCAACCTAATTTAGATGCCATGGCTGTTAAATTGCAACACATATAATATAATGGAACCCCAAGACAATGTAAAAAACTCAGAAGAAAACCAATAAGATAAAAACACCAACCCACCACAACCACCCAATGTAAACATTCAAATTGAAGAGGGGTTGACTATATTAAGAACCCTTGAGAAAAAATTAAGGGACACTAGAGAGCCTAGCAGAGTCTCCTTGGCCACTTCTTTTGACATGATTGTGAATTCCATTGCAAGTGCCCAAGGGAAATTGACCTCTATTTCTAATTATAGGGAAAGAATGTATGAGCATTGTTATGACTGAAATTTCTTCTGCAACATTGCACACAAATGGTTACAGAAATAAAACAATGCCAACAACAATAAGTTCACCTACAGCCCTAAAATGCATTCCAAAGGAAAAAACTATACAATTGGGTCAAAAATTGACATGCACAAATTCACCAAAAGAAGCGTGTGCATAATGCGCAGTGTGCACGGGCCAATAAAGCTCTCAAAGTGCACAATGCACCAAGTGCGTGACTGTGTATGAGAAAATCCACACACTTCTATGAACGACACATTTATGGATCTTGTTGCCCCCCCAACCACTTATGGACCAACTCCCAACCTAATTTGGCCTTCATATCTAAGAGAAATCTGAATGGGGGGTTGGTCAAGGACTAGAGGGTGCCCTAAAAGGCCCCTTGTTCACACCAAGAACCAATTACATTTTTCCTCAAATAATTGATATAAATAATAGCCATGGGTGCACTAATAAACCAATATCTTCATAGTATTGTTATGTTGCCTCAATTCTCCTTTGAGAATCCTCTTTTCTCTTTGGAGCCTTCAAGCATCATTGTAATAGGCCATTCCACTCGCCTCTTGAGGGAATAGGCATTGATTTTCTTCATCATTTTCCATTTTTCTTCCATTATAAGAAGAGCTCACCATTAGGGAACTCAAGAGCCCTCCCAAGGAGGAAGAGGGGAATCATAAGTACTCATCTTTCTCTACGGTGTTTTACCTACTAATATAGTTATCCATTGGTAGCATTATATTGGTCATTGGTTGATTTTTTATGGTTTTAAGTTTCTCATGCATTCTAACTTTTATTTATTATTTGTTTTCATTTGTTTATTTATTTATTTCATGTGTTTGTCTTGTTTAACCCACTCACAAACTTATGTCTTGTCTAGCAAGCTCATCTAGACATGCAAGTGTTGTTGTTTTGCTCACCCATGTGACAAAACCAACACAACAAATTGATGACCATACTGGGGATCAATATCAAATTCCACCCTATTTGAGCTTAGAGAGCACTTATTTTTAATCAATTTTTCTTGCAGGTACCAAAACTAGCCTAGCGTTACCTACCAAAGGCAAAATTATAAGCTGGAGGAGGAGTATTTCACTCAAACATTTCTTCCCCAACACATAACAGGAAGTGCGTGGATTTTCATGCCCACGAACACATACTCTATGCATTGTATGCACCACAAACTTCTTTTCTTTGCACATTGTGAGCCCTCTGTGCACCTGTCAAAATTGTAACCCGTGCACATATCCATTCTTTTCAAAATTGTAAGGTTTTTTGGATAATTTGAAGGACCCTAGCCTTCATATTTTTTCTTTCATGCACTTCGTAATGTACATGCACTCAACTTAGACTCATTTCCCATATGAAAATATAGCTAAACATAGGAACTTAGGGGGTAAAAGAACTGAATATTCTCCTCTTTTTCTTTGGTTTCCACATGGATGGCTTGTTTAGTTTGTAAAATTTTAAGTTGAGGTTACGTCTATCATACATAAAACACTTACATTGGGACCAGAAATCAACTTTGATCATTGAGTATGCTCTTCTCTTACACCCTAGTGTGATCTTGAGAATATGAAATGTGGCTAAGGGGACATTTCATCTCCCTTAAAAAAATCTTTAGGAGAGGACAAAGCTCCCCTCAGGCTCCTCTTAGTTTCTTTTGAAATCATCTTAAAGTTGTAAGGGCCCATACATGCCCACATGTTGCAAACTCAGGATAGTTTCTTCAAATTTTATTTCTTAGTTTACATCACCAAGGAAGTTTAAAGATCAAAGTAACAGGCCCATATATGCACACATGCTTACAATCTAGGATAGTTTTCAATCTTTCTTAGTGTAAAAAACATTTAGGGAGTTTAAAGGATTTGTAAGGAGCCATATGTCAACATGCTAGTTCTTTAGGGATTTTAAAATTCCACAAGGTTGTACCAATGACACTTAGTAATATAAGTAACAAAGATTTGTAAGGACCACAAGAATTCCACATGTTGCAATCTCACACCTAACTTATTAAAAACTTGACACACTTTTTCACTTGATCACACACAAAGTCACTCCTCACTCACATAATTTCCATTTTTTATTTTGGAGGTTGTAGTAGGTTTTCTCCAAAATAATTCTGAAACATCCCACTACTTCTTTGTAAATTATCCACACCCACTTAATTCAAACGAGATTGGTTCAAATCCCCAATTTCTCAGCCCACCACATCTAAAAATTTTCTAAAAAACTCACTACGTTTTCCTCCATAGGAGGTGCCAAAACAATTTTTTTAGTATAGGTAGGATCTCGAGGGTAGGCATCCAAATAACCCCCTGTTATCTAGTTCTCACATGTTCAAATATTAGAAGTTGACAAATATGGAATTTTCAAATCCTCCAAGTCAAGTGTTCCTACACCATAAGGTAGGGAGATACCCATGAAGGGTTGAAGGACGAGGTTTGGTTGTTCTACATGTCCCCCCTTGAGTCACCCAACTCTTGGAAGGGATCCAGCCAGTGACCCATTTCTTAGGCCGAAAATCTAAATGTCACACTTTGACCGAGGTACCTAGTGAAAAAAATTTAGGACATCTACCCAGGTGGAAATTGTGGATTGCAATTTCACCTTGATCAGATTTTGTGTGGCTATTGGGAAATATCGCCAGCTCTTTCGGAATATGCACCCTCTACCCCTCATTATAATTTATTGTTTCAACCTTCATTGATTCCTCTTCCGGTGGTTTCAGACCCCATTGTTAAGTGCTTTTGTAAGAACTAGTGCTATTTGAGAGGAAGGATGATAAATTTTTTAGGACACAAACATTTTCTTTTATTTGTTCCCCCACGTAGACAAAATCCACCTACCCACATGTTTTCTTATTTTACATTTGATTTATGTATGATGCTCATTTTATTACATACAATTGTGAGTTGTATTATCTTGTGAAGGTCCAAATTATACAAAGATCGTGTTCATTTATTTCTCTCACCATTTTCACACATTCAATTTGCTAGTCGAACAACATAGGGGACCCACAAAATCCTCAT
The DNA here is from genome assembly GCA_000966675.3 of Picea glauca. Lineage (NCBI taxonomy): Eukaryota > Viridiplantae > Streptophyta > Pinopsida > Pinales > Pinaceae > Picea > Picea glauca. The sequence continues at coordinate 643,651 of JZKD02S1412640.1, forward strand.
CATTCCAGACGCTTGCAAAATATGCATCCTATTCTAGGAGGAGTCCCTAGTCTTTCCAACTCATCGTCTCAACCATATCACACCCACGTGAGTGCTACTATTTTCGGATCAACATTACTTGGTTCAACTTTGCTTGGGTCCAATTCCTAAGGATATCCATCCACTATCTCTCCTTCAAAAGGAGGTGGGGGAGAAACTTCTTCTCAAGGGAGAAGTACAACCCCACCAAATCCCTTCCACGGGTCAGGTCCACTACCTGCTCACATAATGGTTGGAACTAATCCTCCACCACATCCCCCTATGCCATACTTGGCCTCTCCCAACATTCCTAATTTGACCAAACTCACGAATTACCCCATTCTACATAACCCCACATGGACCAATATGCCTACCAAACTACCTTCAGATATTCCAAAATTTCAAGGAAAACTAGGGGAAGATCCCACCAACCATGTTATGGACTTCCACTTATGGTGTTATTCAAACAATATCACGGTTGATTCCATCTGCTTAAGTTTATTTCAAATAACACCCATTGGTCCATCAGCCAAATGGTATGTGGATGAAAAATCAGGTTCCCACATGACTTTTGAGTCCTTGGCCAAAGCCTTTTTGGCATTTTTTCAACTACTAGTTAGTCATGACACTGATTTAGAACTGCTCTCTGAGTGAAAACAAACCTCAACTATGCATATTGTTGACCACATTCACAAATGGTATTGGTGACGTAGTTTTTGTAAAGCAGAACCCACCGAAGAACAATTCCTCGATTGGTTTCTTAAATCACTCATCTCTATACTTTCCAAAGATGTAGCATCCTGTTTTCCTCAATCAGAAGAGGAATCCATCATCAAGGCCCAATAGTTCAACCTTATCTATGATCAGTTAGGTTACTTATACACATTGTTACCTGATGCACCTAGACCCGTACCATTTGGCCATGACTGTTATAGCAAGATTTGCCTCACCCTATGAAATCTTGCACATAAGGCCTTTTTCCATTTCCCTATGCAGACTTGTCATCCCTTTTTGCAAATCCCAGAGCTAAAAATACATTTGTTTCCACATGTACGCACTTTTCCTACTATACAAAACACATATACACAGGCTACACCACTACATCCCACGTACATCTGGATTTATGCCCAAAAATGAAAAATGAAGTCGAGTTTCCATGTCACAACAAGAGATCTATGATCCTTTGCCTTCCACATACTAGAAACATTCTGAATCGGCCCTTCAGTTCCATTTGAAGGCTATAAATTGACCAATTCTGAGCTATGGAAAAGAGGAGAAAGAATTCAACTTTGAGAGCAAAGTTACTCTGGAGAAATTATTTACTTCATATTGAGTCTGCATCCCTTTTTCCTTTAAGTCTAAACATAGTATTCAACCCCCAAGCTCTTCCATTATTGATTGAGAACTTCATTGTCTCTCTTCTATGAGCTTTCATTTGGTGGAGGATTGAAGTGGTGGAGGCCCAGCTGGAAGCAACTTAGTTTCTCAGTTCTGAACCATGCTGACACGGAAGTCTATAACATTTTCACTTCTGTTGATCATATATTAATAGAAATACTCTTTTCCCGTCCAATTGATATATTGAAATTATTTGAATTATTATTCCATGGGTGTATTTGTCATGTTTATTAATGGATTATGCTATTGAATGTGCTAACATACTTTATTGTCACCATATGCTTTCTTTGCTTGGTTGTTCAGAACTAGTTGCAAGTATATTGCTTTGGGTCAAGTGCTCAACAATGGACTTCATCGAATGTCTGGATGAGGTAGGAATTTTATCTTGTCTTTATAGCATATTAATTTATATAACATACTTGCGAATAGAGTTGATTTCTGCAGTCATTTCTGTCTATTGTGGTTTACCCCTAGCCATAGAGATATTTTCTTCATAACAAAATTGGTGACCATACTGAGGATTGAATCTTATTTCTTGGGGTTTGGAGTGTTTTTATCCTCAGATTTCTCTCATTCCTATTGTGTTTCTTTTCGTATCATTGCTTGGCAGCCTCTGTTCACTCTGGGTCTTATTTTTTCAGCCTTCTCCCTTGTCTAGTTTTGTTTTTGAAACATATACACGGCTTTTTTCTTGATAGTCACGTATATACACGGGTTGTCCTTCTGCAAGCTGCGTACATATGTTATGTTTCCTTGAACAGTCGCGTACATCAACCTCTTATGCTTTTTTACTGGGTTTGGTGGTTGTTGGGTGGGATTTTATGTTTGCTGAGTCTTCTTGGGTCTCTATAGTGACTGTTAAGTGCCCGTGGGATGACAGGAAACATGTCTGGGGTTGAATTTTTGGGTGGAGTATTTCTCATCACTTTTTCATTTTGATTGTCCTTGTACATTGGGCTGGGTGTTTTGATCCTTGGTATTTTTCTTGAGTTATCTCTTTCTATATAGAGTAGAGTTTTATATATCAAGTTGTTGTTCAGTCCATGCATTTTCATTTTTCTTATATTGAAAATACAAAAATATTAGGCATTTTGCATTGCTTAGAATTTTGATCTTTTGAGTCTTTATCATTATCTTAGTGCATTAAAGAAAGATTGCATTTTTACTTTAGAATTGAAGTGTTGAAATTGAAAATTGCATTTGTTTTAAGAATCATATCATTCATTGAAAATTGAAGTTAGGACTTTGCATTGTATTCATATTTACTTTACTTGTTGAGTCATAACATCATGAGTTTCACTACCATACCTTTTTGAGTAAGCACGACCACTAAAATTAATGCTATAATTTAAAATTGATTAGTCACGATTTTATTTTCTAGGGTACACAAACTAGCTTAGGATTTAGTGCCTTGGAATAGGATTTTGTGAGTAAAATTCTCCAAGGAAATTAAATCAACATATGTGTCTGACAAATTGAGTGGAGAAATCCATTGTATAATTGGTAATATCATGAGGCTCTTCTTACACTGGAGTTAATCACAAGGTCGCGTGAGGTTGGTTGAAGGGATATACCCTCGATACCATCTTAGTGTCAGTTATATTTCTGGGGATCTATTCATATCTGGGGATCTTGCTAGTTCCTTTACCTCCGTGAGAGGTGATACTTTCAAGGTTTTGGGCTTTGCTACCCTGCCCATATGGTGGACCTGACTTACGACTTCTTGCATGTGCATCGGTTATACATTGCTTTCTTATTTTCTTGACTTAGATGCCACATAGGTTACTTGCAAGGGTTATTTTGCAGGTACCCTGGGTCAGATAAGGGTTGGACAACACACAACCTTTATGGAGGGTTACCTCTCCGGGGGGATCTGACCGATTGGTTTTTAATCCCACGAGGTCCCTTATAACTGATTATGTTCCCTCTGATATTTAGCAGGGAGTCTCAGGCCCCTCTTCGGCGAGACATACCTTCTTTAGCGAGGGAGGCCACTTTCAACCACTTTACCTCGTTTGTGTGCATATTGGCCATTTGATTTTTGGTGTGATCTTTGATTACTAGTTGGACTTAGGATTTTTTTATTTTATTTAGAGTATTAAGTTATCGTGGAGTCAGACCAACGTCCCCACTTGTCTCATCACTTGTTACAGTAACCGCCAGATTTTGAGTATTTTCCTTCCAAAAGGCGTAGAGTTATTAGATGTGGTACACACACCTCCACTATTCAGAGTTGTGATTCTATAAGGATGCGTACTCAATCTAGTCTTTAGAACACTGGGAGACCTTCGAATCCCACAGCTACTATAGTTAATGACACCCCTTCAACTCCTGCAACCACAATGGTTGTAGTGTCGGAGGCACCTATCATTACTATTTCCTGTCCTATAGTAAATGCTCAATCTCTTGCCTCAAAACCTTTTGGGTCTCTTGGTCACTCACCGGGATATAATGTTCAGTCCATCCCTATGGCCTCTAGTCCTTTTTCCTATGGTATGTCAAATTTTACTTCTCATTTTTTGAATGCCATCTTAGTTGCTGGCCCTAATGATAGCATTGGACTTGGGGGAACTACACCTCCTTACACTCCTTTTTCATTTGGTGGTTCTCAAATCCATCAAATGACTCCTAATATGGGAGGCATTCCTTATTTTAACATCAGGTCTAATCCTCTTTCTTCTGGGTGGAGCAACTAACTTGGCAGACAAGCTTCTACTCAAGTTTTGTCCTATACCCCTACCTCCTCAGTGACGATTCCAACCAACATGTTTGGCATGACGAATCCACATCTATCCTTCATATTCACACCCAGAGGAGGTCAGTTTCATGCTTTGGGAAACCCCCAACCCAAATCCAATTCGGTTGGGGGAAATTTTTATAACCCCCATTAAAACACTCCTACTGGAATGATTCCCAACCAATCTTTTATGAATCATCCTGGAGGAGGGTATTACAATCCCGGACAAGGAAATGGTTCTTACTAGAACCCTAGATGCACTACAGTTCCTTAAGCACAATCTTTCCAGGGAGATTGGGACCATATGCCACAACCTCGTCTCCCTTTTCTGGCCACACGTAGTCTACCAGACTTGTCTAAGTTGGTGAACGACCCTATGATTCATGATCCTACATGGCCCCCCATCCCCACCAATATTCCTTTGGACATTCAAAAATTAAAAGGTAAGAATGGCGAGGATCCTGGTGATCGCGTTACTACCTTTCACCTATGGTGCTCCTCGAATTCCCTTAATGACAATTCCATTTGGTTAAGATTGTTTCAATGTACCCTCATTGGGGTCATTGCAAAATGGTATATCGAGCTACCTAGGGGGGAATATGGGACCTTTAGTCAGATGGTGTTGGTATTCCTTAACCACTTGCAATTGCCAATTTGTTACGATGTTGGCCTAGAACTTCTGTTGACTTTACACTGGGACAAAACCACTCATATCTCGGATCATATACAGGAGTGGAATAGACAGAAGAGGTTGATTAAGACCTCCATATCCCCGACCTTTATTTTAGAATGGTTCCTTAATTCTTTGCAGCCTCCTATCTCAAACGAAGTTTTTACATCTAGGGTTACCACTGAGGAAGAATCGATCTTCAAAGCCCAACAGCTAGATCTGATATATGCTTAGTTTGCGATGTTATACCACATTCTTCCAGATGCACTGCGGTCAACTTATGACCCTAGAAAAAATCCAAGATCTCATGCTGATGGCATTGTAGGCTCCACCAATGTAAAATACGTAGACTCGTTGACAACCCATTTGATTTTTTTTTCTCTAAACTGGTTTGCAGGAGGGACAACTTCGTCTGTGTCTTCCAATCCCACTTAGTTGGTAGATGTACATTCTATGCAATCTTCGACCGACCCAAATGGTAACCAACAACCAGCCAGGAATAAGAAGAAAGGACATAATAATAATCGTAAGGGTGGGAAAAATAATAATAAATCCAAGGACAATGGTAATAATGAGAAGATGAATAATAATGTTGGAGGGGGAAAGAAAGAAAGATGTAAGGTGAAATTTCCTTGTAATCTTTGTACAAAAAATCACCTTATTCATTTATTCCCCAAACTTGTGGAAGTTGCAAGGCTATAATCTCTACCGTCGGTCATGCTGACGAATCCTTTCCCACATAACTAGCTCATGGCCTCAAGCTCCTCAAATGACAAAAGTGCAGATGGTGGGAGTCAAAATACGTCGTTGCAAAATGACAATGATTTGTGTATCAATATGGTTGATGCTAAAGTTCATGTAGCCACTCAATCTCGATATTATAGTTCTTCATAAAATATACCTGGTCTAGAATCTCCTCCTCCTCTGTAGACGACTTTACAAATTGAAAAACCAGAACCATCGCCTCGTATTCTTAAAGGAGTACTCAAGCGCTCCACCCACAATCCAAATGCTAGAGCCGCCCATAACTACTCTATTGTTGAGGACCTGGGTCAAACCCCTTGTGCGATGTCAACTTTGGTGGTAGTCTAGACATGTCCTTCATAGAGGAATTCCTTACTATATATGTTAGGAGCTCTAGAACCCAGTGGATCAAAATTTATCAAGTTTGACATCACAGATGTGAAGCCTCACTTGCATTACTATGTGGCATTCCAAATCCACGTGGGGTACTAAAAGTATACCATCAAACATGAGGTTGTTGATCAAGGCGTTGCTACATGTGTGATGTTCCTGATCTCTTGGAAAGATCTCGATTCTATGACTCTTTCTAAAACATAGAACATGTTGACTACTTTTGACAGTCATTCCTTCCTCCCTCATGGTATTCTTCTTGCCTTTCTGGTACATTTAGGTGGGAAGATGGTAGAGGTGGAGGTTGAGGTATTTGATGCATCTCTTGATTATAAATTATTACTAGGACGCAATTGGACCTATGCTATGGTCACCATCATATCATTCGTCTTCCGTACTCTTTGTTTTCCTCATGATGGGAAGATCATGACGATCGACCAGTTATCCTTTGTGTATGCTATTCCCAATGCATCTATTGGATCGTCGATCCCTATGATCGACAATTCTCAATCTAGAACTGAGAATATTGATGTCAGAATGTATTCTTCCCTTATGGGCACTTTCGACTTCATGGCACCGATTCAGCACGTTTATGCCATGTCCAGTAGGCCTGTTTTTTCAGAGAGGTCCATTCCTTTCTGCACTTCCTATTTTAATGATCCTTGGACCCTACCTTCCTTGACTTTGTCTTGTGAGGTTCAGTCACATGATGGAATGGCCATGCCACTATCAACAACATAGATTGTGTATCAAGTTGTTATTAACTCTTCCATCGATCACGATCCTATTACCTCACCGACGAACAAGGAGGATATCTTTCTTAAGTCTATGTGGGCCACTTCGTTGCCTTGTTCACATGACTACCTCAATGGGAATTTTCCCTCAGAGGAAGCTATCATCAAAGCCATGAATGGTTTCAACTAACCTTGGTATGATATGCACCATCGCTCTTATTTCCTCCTAGATATTGAAAGAATCAAATAAGATGACTTTCAATCTACTTTGAGTGAGATAGTCATTCAGACCATAGTTCCACTTGATACACACGGCATCTATGCTGAAGGAAATATGGAGATTATTTTTCCTACTGTCACGATTGATATCTCTCGTACCCCTGGCAAGATTGAAAACATACATATCAGTGTGGATTGTTCTCTAGAAGAAATCATGATCTACACTGAACTCTTCAAGGAATTTCGAGATGTATTTTCTTGGTCATATGAAGAGATGCCAGGAATCAACCCTCATATTTTCGAGCATGATATTAGAATGCATCTGGGTGCTAAACCTGTTCGGAAACATCTTAGAGTTTTCAATCCCTGGAAGGCCCCTGCTATTAAGGTAGAGGTAGAGAAAATACTTAATGTTGGCTTCATCTACCCGGTTCCCTTGATGGAATGGGTATCCAATCCCGTTCCTGTGAATAAGAAGCAAGGAATCATCCATGTGTGCATGGATTTTTGTGAACTGGGCAAAGCCTTTACTAAAGATAACTTCCAGACACCTTTCATCGATCAAATTCTCGACGAGTGTGTGGGAAGCAAAGTGTTTTCTTTTATGGACGGATTTTCAAGGTATAACCAAATTCAAAATAAATCTGAGGATCAACACAATATGTAATTTATTTGTCCTTGGGGTACTTTCACATATCAAAAAATGCCTTTCGGCCTTAAAAACGCCGGAGCAACCTTCCAATGTGCTATGACCTTCACATTCTGTGATCTTAAGAATATAGTTGAAGCTTACCTTGAGGATATTGCTTCTGACTCTCGTAAGAGAGCGAATCACTCTATGCACCTTCGACTTGTTTTTGAAATATGTCGTTACTATAGAATATGGTTGAACCCTCATAAGTGCATCTTTTGCATTAGGTCTGGCCATATTTTGAGATTTCTAGTTTCTAAGACGGGGATCATGGTAGATTCATTAAAGGTTGAGGCAATACTTCAATTGCCTCCCCTACGCACTATTAGACAACTTCAAGGTTTCCAGGGGAAAGATAAATTTCTACATCGGTTTATAGTCAATTATGCCAATATCACTAAGTGTTTCATGTGTCTTTTGAAGAAGGACACCCATTTTATCTGTGATGAGTGAGCCCATGAGTCCTTCGATGCTTTGAAGAAATCCTTGGTATCAGAACCTCTGTTGAAGTCTCTTGACTACAGTAGGGATTAATTTCTTTATATTGCTACATCTGAGGAGACGATTGGTATGGTTTTGGTTCAGGAGGATGATGATATCTACAAGCACATCATCTACTATCTTAGTCGAAACTTAGTTGGTCATGAGCTTAATTATTCTCACGTTGAAAAGCTAGCTTTGGCTGCCATTCATGCAGTCCAAAGTTTACACCATTATATATATTTTTTGAAAGGATACTATGGTGGACGATGTCAATCCATTTCAATACATCCTTACCAGGTGTATCATAGGGGGGAAATATAATAAATGGATTGTCATTTTACAAGAATTTGATCTTGATTTTGCTTCTACGAAATCCAATAAATAATTAGTCTTCGCGGAGTTAATATATGACTTTCCATGATTAGATGAGGATGTTATCCATGTCGATTCATTTTTAGAAGAACACATTTTCCTTGTCTTGTCGTCCGACCCCTGGTATGGAGACATCGTTCTCTATCTTCAAACTTTGAATTTCCCTCAACATCTCTCGCGACATGACCGACGACGTGTAAGATACCAAGATAAGAGTTATACGATCATCGACGACACTTTGTATCGCCGAGGAATAGATAATATCCTACATCATTGTTTAACTCACGGGGAAGTTGAGTCAGTCCTAAACGATTGCCACAGTGGGGCTTGCGGTGGTCATCTATCTGGGCTTGCAACAACCCATCAAATTTTGTGACCTGGATATTTCTGGCCTTCTATCTTTAAAGATTATGTTGAAGAGGTTAAGAAGTGTCACCCTTGCCAGGGATTCACTCAGAAAATGTGCTCGCGTCCAGCCCCTCTTCACCTAGTCATTACCGTTAGTCCCTTCACCAAGTGGGGGCTGGACTTCATGGATTTTAACCCAACTTTGGCTAGGGGGAATCAACACATTATCATGTCCGTAAACTACTTTACTAAGTGGTTTGAGGCCATTCCTACAGTTAAATCCAATGGGAAGACTACCACCTTCTTCGTATTCAATAAAATTATCGCCCGGTTTGGTATCTCGAGTGATATTTTCACTGATCATGGCAGTCACTTTCAGAACTAAATGATGGAAGAACTAGCATATAAGCTTGGGTTTAAACATGGTAATTCTTCTCCTTATTACCCCTAGGAAAATGGATAGGTAGATTTCATTGACAAGTCTCTGAAGACCATTTTGCAAAAAACTGCAAGACAGAGTAAGTCTGATTGGCACATTATGCTATATCATGCACTCTGGGCATATCGAACCTTGGTCAAGACAACCACTAGTTTTTCCCCTTTCCAGTTAGTACACGATGTGCAGTCGATATTACCTATTGAATGCAAAATCCATTCTCTTAATTTGACATTCACACTCCTACCTGAAACTTTTTATCTCAAACAAAGCCTTGTACACCTAGAGAGTCTTGACGAGCAGCGTCGAGACACCTCTACGGCTATCGAGGCGAACAAAATATTTGTCAAGGTCTGGTATGATAACTCTGTCCATCCTCGGTTGTACATTGAGGGTGACTTGGTCCTCTTAAATGATCAATCCAAAGAACCACTGGGGGCATGCAAATTTAAACCCATGTGGCACAGTCCCTATATTGTGCAACATGTCTTAGAAAAATGAGCTTATGAGTTAGAATATTATGAAGGGAATATGTTGGTCGAGCCTAGGAATGGGCTCTGCTTGAAAAGATATTTCGCTTGAGCACCAAGCTTGGGAAAAACTCTTTTTATACAAATGTAATTTAGTGTATATTGGGCCTGAGATATGATCGATTTTATGATGTTAATTAGATACTTTTGTCGAATGTATATATGCATTTTCATGTTTTGGAGATGTTTTTGAAGAGATTTTGTGCCAAAACGCTATGATCCACACCAGATATGTATAATTCATGTTTTATGATGATTTTGATTATAATTCAGTATGTTTTTATGTTTCCAAGGATCTAATTTGCATTTTTTAATGTCACAGGGAAAAATCACAGCATGTTTTTGCTTCCAGCACTCAATCTAGTACTCCACCCGACACTCAGTCCGGTACTCCATCTGACACTCTATCCTGCACAAAAACGATGGTTGATTTGGTGGTTATGGTATTGGTGGCTAGTGGTGGGAGAATCAGAGACATGGGTTGTGCTCGTGCTCATGCCCTCCAGCTACTGAAATCTTGACAACTCAATTTGGGTTGTTATGTTGGGAGATTATTGGCTCGCTTCATTTCAGCAGTTAGGGCATCATTAAAGTAATTTACTATTTTTAGAAGAGGTTCGACCCTCTAGTGGTCGACCTCTCAGTTTTTAAATATTATAAATACCACCTTAGTGGTTAGAGAAAACTTACGAAGTCGTGTGCTAGATCCAAAAACGATTTTAGCTCTGTTTTTCCATTTTCGTTTTGCCAGACTGTGTAAACCTGCATTTTTAAGTTTTAATGGTGAAATAAATTTGTTGAGTTCATGGTGTGCATTTGAGGAGTGACCACAACTTGTTGGGGGGGGCACCAACAATCTGGGTAACTATCCTATGAGTTTTCTTGTGAATTGAGTAGCATAGATGTCTTTTTATTTCATTTTTTGTACATGAAGTGTTATTTTGCTTCTTTGTTTTATAAATTCTTGTTTATGATTTAATTGATTTAATTTAGTTTTGCAGGTTATTATGAAGGATAATGTTGATATGAAATGAGTTTTTAGTTAGTAGAAGCAAGCTTACAAGCTTAGATACTAACTGTGCATGTAGCTAGATGATAAATTAAGTTTTCTTTTATGCTGAAATAGATGATAAAAATAGAGCATTAGAACAAAATTTTAAATCGTGCTTTCCTTGACAGAGCTTCAGTGGATGGACAGTATTAGTTCTAGTTTTCATTTTTATATTGCTTATTCAATTGTTATTTAGTATTTTCTCATCTAGTTGTTAATTAAATTTCTCATTTGATTACTTGTCATATGCTAGCATAATGTTTAATTCATGTTTAGAAGAATTTCTCTTTTTGCAATTTGAATTGTCAAATAGAACTATTTTAGTTTACTTCATGCAATTTATTTCTTAGATTTAGGTGGCAATTTCAAGTTGCAGTTAATGATTGAATTTAATATAGTATGAATTTGCTTATGCAGTATAGAGTGCAATTGAATTTCATAGCATAATCTCTTTGTAACTGTTGATGATTAATGCATGATTAAATAATCACATGGATATGCAGGATAATTGATGTTGTTTTCATAATGGCTAAGTTCTCACTAGATCACCTAATTCACACTTTTCATTTTTCTATTGAAGTCAATATCGAGTTTATCCCTCTTGAATTATATTTCATTGTTAAGTGCCATCATGATATTATAAGACACTGGAGACATTCACACAACCATCAACACTATATTTGAGTTTTCATAGATTAGAAGATAGTTTTCTTTCTTTTGTAGGATATATAGTCTTTTTATTTGGTAGGTTAAAGAGTAGTTTGTTTGTCATAGAGATTAGTTGTTAATTGCTTTTATTATCATGATGCTTTCCATTTAATAGATTTCCTTTTGTAAATTAGAAATAGTTGTGAAGATCAGTTTAAGAATAGTGTGCACTTGCCTCTTAGCTTAGTAAGTTGCTTATTGAGTAATCTTAATTAGTTTACTTGTTGTAGAAGTTATCCTACGTTAGTTAGCTATTTACTTGCTTTAATAGGCTAGTTGCTCACTTGTTTATTCTTTCTTTTATAGTGTAGTTGCTTGTTTATTTACTGGCTTTCACAGGATAGTTGTTTATGGAATTTAAGTAGGCTAGTTGAAGTAGTTTGTTGTTGTTATTTGCTTATTAGATGAATAGTTTTCATTTTTCTTATTGTTATGATTGAAATGGTTTTCTTTAAGTAGGGCTTTTGTTTTCTTTCCTAGAAATATCCATCGATCCTCCATTCAAAGGTTACTTAGGGTACATAGTTTGAATTCCTTAGTAGGGTTTGATCATTAAATAGTTTTGCTTGAATAGATTAGCCCTTAGATAGCCACTTCCTTAGTTAGACTATACTACTACCAACCCTTCTACCTTGGCATATATTTTGTTACAACTCTAAGTTTACTTACCCTGGGTTGACAATTTAATTGAGGGTTTTAGTGTGTTTTTAGTGCATATAGAACACCCATAATTTTTGGCACCGTTGTCGGGGAGTTGTCTCAAGGTAGGAAATAGTTAGGAATTAGATCATTTCTAGAGCTTAGCATTATATTTGTGGAGGGAAAAACTCTAAGACGAGAGGTAAGAACCTGTGCATCTGCTATTGCAGGCTCCCCAAAACCCAATGGTGGTTTTTTTTTTTTTTTAACTTTCATGAATAGACCTAGAGAACCAAAAGGTAGATACATTAAATCTAAATCAGACCTTTCAACCAAGGTCCCTTATGATCTTTTTGTGGGAAGGAACATTCCACTCATAAGCTCCACAGACCGATACCAAAAAACATGAGCTATCTCAACTCGAAGAGATAAATAATCTCTGGAGAGACTAACACAGGGAGCACTATAGAACAAGAAATCAAAGCATCAGTCATATTGGGACAGGAGGCAAGACCACTCAAGCCTTCCGCAAACTTTTATTTTAGACCACCACTAGGAGATCCTAACTTTGAGGACATCATAGACCCTAAACATGTGAATATTTTGTTTGGTATTTCAGCCAGCGTAATTATCTCTGAGATTGACATAGAAACTTTGGCACCAATAATATCAACCGAGTCGAGTAGATTCCCATACATCCAATCAGTAGGAAGACCTTTCCATCAAAGGGAAACCTTTCTCTCTTCAAAGATAAAACCAATATGGATGATCAGGAGGACCATAACAATGTAAAACACAGGGAGGAAGAAGAAACTAGAAACCAAACAGAAACTACCTTCAGGTTTCCAATTTTGGACACCACCCCAAATGTCAACATGAAGAATATTCCTCTCTCAACACTACCCACTTTTTATGGTAAAAAAAGTGAAGATACAAACACCTTCCTATTTGAATTTGACATCTTGTTTAGGAGCTACAACTACATACAATATGCCCAGAAACTAAAACTCTTTCCGTCCACCCTCAAAGACTCTGAACTAATATGGTTCATGGGGTTGGGAGAATCCAGTATTAGATCTTGCGAATCCATGAAAGATATCTTTATTAAAAATTACCAATACTATTGCAAGACCAAGGAGTCTCGTAATGACATCTTTAAAATCCAATAGTTGGAAGAAGAGACCCTCAAAGATTATATGGAACGATTTGGTTATATCTCCCAGAAGTCAAAATACCATGACCTCCCAGAGCATGCAGTTAGGGATCTTTTTCTTAAGGGAATTTTAGAAGAATATCTAGAGATGATTAACCTGATGGCATCAAGTAACATCTCCCATAAACCATTTTTTGAAATATGTGAAATGTGTAAAAATTACTCAAGGAGTGGAGCCAAAACAGTAAAGAATGTTCGGGACCCTTATAATAGAATCTTAAAACCAGTTAGTTCAGGTGGTATCACAAGAGCAGAGATAGGGAACCTTTTAGAGAAATTCAAGACATATATCTTAAGCACAATAGGTTCCCAGTTGGACACCCTAAATATTAAAAGAAGTAGGAGGAGGAAAATGAATCAATGAGCATATATTGCCCAAGATGAAGAAGGAAGAATTCCTCAAGGGAATGCCCATTAGATAACATTTCAGTTTGTGGCTTCTACATAGAATACCATTCAACTGAGAAATGCCCATCTTTGCCCAATTTGTTAGCCATCTATAGAAGTGGAGATCATGGGGACTCTTCTTATGCACTTAGGAGGCCATGGCTGCCTGAGAACCAACCCACATACCCAGATCTACAATCTCAAGTTCCACCCTATTATCAACAACAACAACAGTGAAACTCACCAGGTTGGAAAAACTGGTCTACTCAGTACCAACATCCTTGGCTTCAAGGATGGAGAGGAGGACATAACCAAGGAAACCATCAAGATCCACCTATCCCTATGTCCAACCATCCTTATCCTCAGTTCCCACTGAACACTCTGTAGCTTCTGCCAGGTTTTGTTTCACCACCTTTACCTCATATTCCACAACAAAAACCACTACAATATCAGAATGCAAGCTCCCCAAGACCAACACTATTACTAGAACAACCAATTTTGAATCCCAATAATAAGCCCCCTAAACCTCCTTATAATGTTGATATGTAGGCCTTCCCGACATATGTCATTACTCCTGTTCCATTACAGGAAATTCAACTTATATCGAGAAAAGTTCTGGATAAGCAGAGACCTTAAGTAGTCATCCAGGAAGAAGAAGAAGAAGAAGAAGAACAAACCACCAAAAAACCCACGGATGAAACTAGGTGGGAAGATGTTATTATTCCTAAGAACCAAGAACCCAAGCTTCCCCAAATTGAAACTTCACAAATTACGAAGGCCCCTCCTTATCTAGATAGATTGGTAAACGAGAAACCTACCACCTGACCGAATTTGACATCTTGAATGAATTGAAGAATATTTGTGTTCCCCTACTTCAAGAAATTAAAGACATTCCAATATACAGTAAGGTATTCAAAGAATTGTGTATTAAGAATCTAGGTAGGAAGCAAAAGGACCCTCCTATAGTACATTTGGTAGGAGGACTTTCTGAGTACATATCTGAGTAGCCAAAACTAGCAAAATATGGGAACCTAGGAAACCCCGTAGTGACTGTAACCATTAATGAGGTCTCCATTGGAAACACTCTCATAGACCTAGGGGAAGCCATCAATGTTATGACTACCACTACCTTGTAACAATTACAGTTACAACCTCTTCTTTGGCCTACCCCAACCATTTTGGAATTAGCAGACAAGACCAGGGTCATACCTGAAGGAAATTTAGATGATATCATGGTTACTTTAGCCTCATGGGAGTACCCAGTATATTTTCTTGTCATTCAATTAAAGGATCCTACCAAAGTCCATCCCGTCATTTTGGGAAGACCTTGGCTAGCCACAACCAATGCATTTATTGGTCGTAGAGAGGGATAAATGACCATCTCAAATGGACTCTCTATCCAGAAGCTCACCATTTACCTTTCATCTCAACCTATCATGGAAAATCTATGGTGGCTTGAATGTCCATACGAGAATAAGGACTGGGAAGAACGAATATTACCAAGTGACCATGCATGGGCACTTCGGGAGCACACAAAGGAAAATGTGCTAAACCAGTTTATTTCTGCTATCACATTTGTGGATTTTCCACAATATTTTCCCCAATTTGAGTACATGTTTGGGGAATAATTTGAGGAACAATTGGACCCATCTATTTTTTCTTTGACATCTTTTATCTTCGAGATAGATGAGTCTGCCATGTCTTATACTATGCCCTACAAGATTAATCTAGGAAAATTTCTACATATAAACTCCGAGCTAGATTCAGACCAACATAAACAATTAGTAAATATCCTTAAAGAACAATCAAGATCATTCACCTGGGAATACACTGACATGAAGGGTATACACCCTGACACATGTATGCATCACATATATACCCAAGGGGAAGTAACACCTGTTAGGAAACCATAGAGAAGGATGAACCCAACACTCAAAGATATAGTAAAAGAGGAGATCCAAAAGTTATTAAATGTCAGATTTATTTATCCCATCTCTGACAGTAAGTGGGTATCCCCGCTTGTAGTGGTTCCAAATAAAGTGATCAGGAAATGGATAATTTGTGTTGATTTCCAGGAACTCAACAAAGCCACTCTAAAAGACTACTTTCCTCTTCCTTTCATTGACCAAGTTGTGGATACCTTGTCTGGAAACAAGTATTTTTCCTTTTTAGATGGGTACAACGGGTACAATCAGATTATTATATCCCTCAAGGAGTAGGAAAACACTACCTTTACTTGTCCTTGGGGCACCTATGCCTATAGGGTCTTACCATTTGGATTATGTAATGCTCCTTCCACATTTCAATGAGCAGTACTAGGTATATTTTTCGATCTTATTCATGATTATATGGAGGTCTACATGGATGATTCAATAGTTTATGGAAACACTTACCAGGAATCCTTAGACAACTTAGAAAATGTCCTTATCAGATGCCAAGAAATGAACCTATCTCTAAGTCATGAAGAATGTAAAATGTTGTTAACTGAACGAGTGGTTCCAGGACATCATGTTTCATCTGAAGGGATAAAATTCGATCCTGCAAAGATTGAGGTCATCGTTAGAATTCCACTCCCCAAAACTCAGAAAGTGGTGAGAAGATTTCTTGGACATGTCGAATACTACCGGTGGTTTATTGAAAATTTTACAAAGATTGTTGCACCTATGT
The DNA here is from genome assembly GCA_000966675.3 of Picea glauca. Classification (NCBI taxonomy): domain Eukaryota; kingdom Viridiplantae; phylum Streptophyta; class Pinopsida; order Pinales; family Pinaceae; genus Picea; species Picea glauca. Next base: position 660,086 of record JZKD02S1412640.1, read on the forward strand.
TTGGATTGTTAATAAAAGATGTTGATTTTGTTTGGACTGAGCAGTGTCAAAATTCCTTTGAAACCCTGAAAACTAAGTTGCCTGTGGCACCATTTCTTAGAGGGCCCAATTGGACTCTCCCATTTCACATATCTATTGATGCCTCTGAAATTGCAATAGGAGGAGTATTAGGGAAGAAAGAGGACCAACAATCCTATGCCATTTATTTTGTGAGCAAGAACTTGTCCCCTGTCGAGTTAAACTACACAGTCACCGAGAAGGAATTCTTGGAAGTTGTTCATGCTATTAACAAGTTTCATCATTACATTATAGGTTATGAAGTATTTGTACATACATATCATTCCACCATTAGTTTTCTCATGAATAAACCCATAACTAATGACCAAGTGACTAGGCGGCTTTTGTTATTGCAAGAATTTAATATCACTATGCTTGACCGACTCAGAAAGGATAATGTGGTAGTTGATTTTATTTCATGAATAAAAAATGAGGATGATGATATCCCTATAGATGATAGTTTCCTAGACGAATACCTTTTCTCCCTCTCTATGAATACCCCATGGTTTGTGTATATGGAAAACTATCTGGCTACTAGAAAGTTACTGTCTCATTTGTCACCTCATGAAAAGCGTAAAATTATTACACGGGGTGATAATTTCTCTTGAGTTGGCCATGATCATTTTCGCACAAACCATGATTTGATTATTTGTAGATGTGTTTGAGAAGACAAGGTACCTGAAATACTACAAAGTTGTTATGATGGACCATGTGGTGGTCATTTTTATGATAAACGCACAACATATAATGTGTTAAATTCAGGTTACTATTGTCCTAGCATTTTCAAAGATGCTTTGAAGTATGTGAGAAGTTGTGATAGTTGCCAAAGGATAGGAAGACCTACATCAGCTGACGAAATTCCCTTGCATGCCCAAGTTATTATAGAACCCTTCGAAAAATGGGCCCTTCACTTTGCAGGACCAATTTCACCCATGTCCCGTAAAAACAACTATATTTTGATTTGTACGAACTATGTCACCAAGTGGGTAGAGGAAAAATCCCTATTTAGGGCTACAGAGAATTATGTTGTCGAACTCATCTATGAAGACATATTTACCCACTTCGGTGTCCCTCGTGAAATTGTTATAGACTAAGGCACTCAATTCACTTCCAAGATGATGAGAGAGCTAACAGAGAAATATGGGATTAAACACTACAAATATTCTCCATACCACCCGCAAGCCAATGGTCAAGTAGAATCTACAAACAAAGTTCTGGAAGCTATCTTGACCAAGACTATTCAATTACATCACCATGATTGGGCTGATAGGCTTCGAGAGGCTTTGTGGGCATACCGGACCACCTGGAGAAATACCACTGGGCATACCCCTTATGAGCTAGTGTATAGGAAGCAAGTACTTCTACCAATAGAATTCCAAGTAAGGACCTTCTGTATTGCTGCAGAATTGGGATTGAACTTAGATGAGGCTCAGAAGCAACGAGACCTACAATTGAATAAGTTGGATGAAATCAGGCAAGATGCCATCCAACAGACAATATTAGTCCAAAACGAGAGGAGCAAGTGGCATGACAATATTATCAAGAAGAAACACTTCCAACCTGGTGATTGGGATTTGTTGTTTGACTCTCGATTAAAAACCTTCGAAGGAAAAATCACCATCCAGTGGTTGGGCCCTTATGAGGTAGACATTGTATATGACAATGGAGCTGTAAAAATCAAAACAATTGACAATGGACAAGTCTCCTTTGTAGTAAATAGACACCGACTCAAATTTTATCATAAGCCTATTTCCAAAGAGGATTTTCTATAGGTCATTTCAACTGACAAGGCATTGGCCTTAGTAGATGGGGAAGTTCCCCCTTGTTCTTGAATTTTTTTTCTGAATTTTCTACTATACATATTTAAATAGTCTTTGAATTTTGTTAATAAGGAAATTCTAGAGATTTTGATAAGTATTTATTTCACCTGGAGTAGACAGTTTCAAGGAAATATAAAAGAAGGATTTTTCTTCAAAACATTGTTACACCTGAATTTTCTTGTCTGCTAAGCATCATATGAATATTGACTTACTGTACTTAGCCATATTCTTGCAAAACTTTTCATTTTCTTAAGGCATTCAAAAGAAGTTGATCTTGAAACTCTTCGCCACTGTATAAGGAAGTGATACCATAACCATCAAGCTTAGAGGTCTCTCGTACAATTTTTTTCCAAGAAACCTGAGTAAGTGAGTAAAGTGTCTTTATTAAAGAGTAACAAGGAGTTCTAATTAGCAGTTAGTCATGGAAACATCACAATAACTACAAAAGAAGAAAGTGAGTTGAGCCTAGAGATACCTTTCTATTATTTCTCAATGGTACCATCCACTACACACTAAATAGCTTGATTATA
>JZKD02S1412640.1:662542-673801 GCA_000966675.3 Picea glauca
AAATCTTGTACTAAAATCTTAAAAGATGGAGGGCTAGTCTCTGAGGGTGTAAGAGGGTAACTTGCTAGGATACTAAACAGGTCTACTGGTAGCGGGTATTGACCTGTGGTATGACTAGGTAAAACCGCCGGAGTACTAAATAGGCTTGCTAGCAGTGGGGCCTTCTACCTAGTGAGGATGGTAATCTGACAAAAATAAATAATAAATTTAAACATGTCCTGATGTACGACATTACTTGCAGAAAAAGATAACATGAAGTATGTATGGTTAAGGTAAGGTTAATGGACTCCCTAAAATTTCCATTGGGAACTAACTCTAATACTATATTGAAACTCTCTTGCCTACCTCTTCTTATCTATATATAAGATCTCTTATCCTATAGGTGGGTCCATATTCTAACTATCTCGTAAGACCAATCTGTGAAATTTATCTTTACACTTGACATACTATAAATCTTCGGCTATTGGGGGAACTGACTGGTTTCCTATACTTTTGATTGTGAGGTGTCGCAATACTTAGGTGTGGGGGAGGGGTTCATGAGTTGACAAATGATCATTGCCTAGAGAAATAAATCTTTGTAATATTTTTTGTATTATTTTCATGATACAGGTTATTACATCAACAGTCATTTTATTTTTGAAGTGCTAAACTCATGTCTGCTATAAATTGTTGAACATATACTTAACAGACCACTCTATCAGTTTATTTTTGTTACAAGTTGTACATTGTAGGTTTGACATTACATGTCCTATGCTTGCTATAAGTTTTTCATTGTAGGCTTTGACATTACATGTCCTTTGCAAGAAGATTGAGTGAGCATGGTGGCAAAATCAACAACAAGGGAGCATTTTTCCTATGCTCTTAACCATTGTGATTGTCAAAAACATTTCAATATTGCAGGTTATCCATTACAGTAGGTAAAAATGTATTTAACATAGAGGTGTCGTATGAAGTGTCATATGAGGTGATGTATCAAGTATCGTATGAGGTGCTGAATGAAGTGCCATATGAATTTACACACCAGTAACTGTCCAAAATTCTAGGTAACTAGGAATCAATGATATTTAATTGAATTGGTTGTAGGAAATTAAGAGTGAGGATGAAAATTTAGACATGCTCATGATCAAATGTCCAAGTCAAAAGACTTGGACATTGATCTAACTGAGCATCATTAAGCTTGCCCCGAAAAAATGTGCCTTTGAATTTGAAAATGCCCACACATGGCAACTCGTGTGCACATGTGTTAAACCAACTCCACCATAGGTGCATTCAAAAATGGGTTGGGTTACCTATTATCCCAATTCACCTCTGTCATTTCCCTTGCCCCTGTCTTAGAGAACACACTCAGCCTTTGTCATTCCTTCCCATGTTCAAATCGCGCTCTTCCCTTGCTCAATTCGTGCCATTCCTTGGCCCAATCGCACCCTCTCTTGGTGAATTTTTCCTCTGCCTATTTCTTCACCTCATCACAATGCCCAAGAGGTATGGACTCTCTTCCTATGTATATGTTTTCTCCATTCCTGAGTTTTCACAGTGCAGAGAGGTGTTTTTTCATGCAGGCTAGGGCCCATATTTATCTCACTTGGCCATGATGATGGCATATCCATGCAATTGTCCCTCGGTTTCAATGGGAAGACAATGTGTGTGGGGTCTCTTACCTTTGGGGTCTCAGAAGGGTCCATTGTTGCACCCACAAAGCTTCCAAGAATGGGAGATAGATGGTTCAAAAACCACCAGCTATTGCGCTCAAGTTATAATAGGGTTTTTAAGCCCAAATTCCAGAACATTTCATGAGAAAAAGGATATTCTAAGGAATGGATAAAGGAGGAATTGATCAACCCTCTTATTGTCATCACTAGGTTGATCACATGCGAATGTATATATTCCACTTTCAAAGCCTGTCATTTCAGATTGCTAGCTCATTTTCAATTCAACAAACATTTTAATTTTCCCTTCTACTTTCTAAAGAGCTTGGAAAATATGTCCTCTCAAGTGAGGAAGAACGTAAATAATTCCCACAAAAGCCTCTTTCACCATGGCTTAATCAAACTCCTTGTTCTAGGCGAATTAGAGAAACAGGGGCAAACTTGGGATGCATTTATCTATCAATTTGCAAACCCTCACTTGACAATTAAGACTGGAAAAAATCCACTTGGCGTAAGGACTATCTCTCCATCCAAGCCCCGCTCTCCAAAGACTCCAAAACCCCCTGCACAAACCATTTCTTTACCGGAAAAAATCAAAAAGCTTGTTGACACCCCTGCATCCTCATCCGGTAAAAAGACCAAGAGTAAAGATCAAAAGAAGCCTATTTCTAACCTTTAGATACCTTCAATATCTCTTGATCCCACACCTAAAAATATCCAAGAAGTGATTCAACAAGCCTTTCCTATAGTTCCCACAAAGAAGAGAGGAGCCAACCAATTTGAAAAAGGGCCCTTTCGAAAGAGTACCTGGAGCACAAGAGAAAACCTTATGCAAAACCCGTACCTACTTCGGACCCTATCCAAGTGTGCTCCGATCTTGAGAGCCCTCACAAGAAACTTATGGAAGTTTCTGCAGATGGATTAGAGCCACAAAGAAAGACAAAATTAGATCCTACCACTCCCTATCAACCCCCTATTACTCCTACTTCACCAATTTCTACCCTATATCCTAAGAATGATAGATTGTCCACATATTTCGAAGGATCTAAGCCTTCCTCTGAGATTATTGATTCTGCCCCAGCCATTGAGAAGCTACAAAAAGAGATTTTTCAGCTTATGCAACAGTTGGAAGAAAGGAAGACAATAGATACACACCTTCATCATGATAATGTAGTCCTCCAAGCAAAGGTAAACTCCCTTCAACGGTTGGTTGATGAAATGAACAAATCCAACCACAGCCTCAGAGCACAACTGAAGCAACACAAGAGGCATAAGGAAAAGTCTTCACAGCAAGAAGGAGAAGCTTCTAAAGCTGATCCTCCTCAGCAAGCTTAGTCACGAGGGGTAATTTCTTTTTGTTTGCAATGGGACCTATAAAATCATAAGTCTGGGGGTAATGTTGGGCCTGAGATATGATCGATTTTATGACATTAATTAGATACTTTTTCCGAATGTATATATGCGTGAAGTTTTTGAAGATATTTTGTACCAAAACGATATGATCCACACCAGGTATGCATAATTCTTGTTTTATGATGATCTTGATTATAATTCAGTATGTTTTTATGTTTAAAGGGATCTAATTCACATTTTTTGGTGTCACAGGGAAAAATCGTAGCATGTTTTTGGTTCCGACACTCAGTCCGGTACTCCATCTGACACTCTGTCCAGTACTCCATCTGACACTCCATCTGGCACTCTATCTTACTAAAAAACGATGGGTGATTTGGTGGTTATTGTATTGGTGGCTAGTAGTGGGTGAATCAGAGACATGGGTTTTTCTCTTGCTCATGCCCTCCAACTACTAAACTCTTGACAACTCGATTTGGGTTGTTATGTTCGAAGATTATTGGCTCGCTTCATTTTGACAATTAGGGCATCATTAATGTAATTTACTATTTTTAGAAGAGGTTCAACCCTCCAATGGTCGACCTATCGATTTGTAAAACTTATAAATACCACTTCAGTGATCAGAAAAAAGTTAATAAGTCATTTGCTAGAGCCGAAAATGATTTTAGCTCTGTTTTGCCATTTGCATTTTGTCAGACTGTGTAAACCTGCGATTTTAAGTTTTAATGGTGAAATCGCTTTGTTGAGTTCATGGTGTGCATTTGAGGAGTGAAAACGACTTACTAGGGTCCCACCAACAATTTGGGTAACTATCCTATCTATCTTGTGAATTGAGTAGCATAGATGTCTTTTTATTTCATTTTTTGTACATGAATTGTTATTTTTCTTCTTTGTTTTATAAATTGTTGTTTATGATTTAATTAATTTAATTTAGTTTTGTAGGTTATTATGAAGGATCTTGTTGATATGCAATGAATTTTTAGTTAGTAGAAGCAATCTTGAAAGCTTAGATACTAATCGTGTGTGTAGCTAGATGATAAATTAAGTTTTCTTTTATGCTTAAATAGATGATAAAAACAGAGCTTTAGAACAAAATTTTAATTCGTGCTTTCCTTCACAGAGCTTTGGTGGATGGATAGTATTAGTTCTAGTTTTCATTTTTAGATTGTTTATTCAATTGTTATTTAGTATTTTCTCATCTAGTTGTTAATTAAATTTCTCATGTTCTTACTTGTCATATGCTAGCATAATGTTTAATTCATGTTTATAAGCATTTCTCTTTTTGCAATTTGAATTGTCAAATAGAACTAGTTTAGTTTACTTCATGCAATTTCTTTCTTAGATTTAGTTTGCAATTTCAAGTTGTAGTTAATGATTGAATTTAATATAGTATGAATTTGCTTATGTAGTATAGAATGAAATTGAATTTCATAGCATAATCTCTTTATAACTGTTGATGATTAATGTATGATTAAATAATGACATGGATATGCAGGATAATTGATGTTGTTTTCATAATGGCTAAGTTCTCACTGGATTGCCTAATTCACACTTTTCATTTTTCTATTGAAGTCAATATCAAGTTTATCCCTCTTGAATTATCTTTCATTGTTAAGTGCCATCGTGATATTATAAGACACCAGAGACATTCACACAACCATCAACACTATATTTGAGTTTTCATAGATTAAAAGATAGTTTTCTTGCTTTCATATATTAGAAGATAGTTTTCTTTCTTTTGTAGGATAGATAGTCTTTTGCTTTGGTAGGTTAAAGAGTAGTTTTCTTGTCATAGAGATTAGTTGTTAATTGCTTTTATTATCATGATGCTTTTGATTTAGTGGATTTCCTTTTGTAAATTAGAAATAGTTGTGAAGATCAGTTTAAGAATAGAGTTCACTTGCCTCTTAGCTTAGTTAGTTGCTTATTGAGTAATCTTAATTAGTTTACTTGTTGTAGAAGTTATCCTAGGTTAGTTAGTTGTTTACTTTCTTTAATAGGTTAGTTGCTCACTTGTTTATTATTGCTTTGATAGTGTAGTTGTTTGTTTGTTTATTTGCTTTAACAGGATAGTTGCTTATGTAACTTAAGTAGGCTATTTGAAGTAGTTTACTCTTGTTATTTGCTTATTAGATGAATAGTTTGCTTTTTCTTATTGTTATGATTGAACTATTTTTCTTTAAGTAGGGTTTTCATTTTCTTTCCTAGAACTATCCATCGATCCTCTGTTCAAAGGTTACTTAGGGTACATAGTTTGAATTCCTTAGTAGGGTTTGATCATTAGATATATTTTCTTGAATAGATTAGCCCTTAGATAGCCATTTCCTTAATTAGACTATACTACTACCATCCCTTCTACCTTGGCATATATTTTTCTACAACTCTAATTTTACTTACCCCGGGTTGACAATTTAATTGAGGGTTTTTAGTGTGTTTTTAGTGCATATAGAACACCCATCATTTTATACATATATTCCCTTTCTTTTCGTCTTCATCTTGTTATTGAGTTTCCCCTTGGTTGGTAGATGTCAATGGAGTCTTCGGTATACTTAGGATTTTCAAATAGAGCCAGTCATCATACACAGAACTTGGCTTCCACCGCTTGGGTGGTTTACTCACCCGAGGGTATACTAGTGTCTTTAGGTGGCATTAGCCTAGGGCCATCCACGAATAATTTGGCCGAATATAGCGTCGTTATAGAAATTTTGCGCGATGTTATCGCACATGATATTCTCTCTTTAGAGGTTCATCTGGATTCCTAGTTAGTAGTATGTAAATTGAACATCAGTTACTGCATGTGTGATCCTACTTTACTTCGATGATTCCTACAGGTGCATCTTTTAGAATGAAATTTTGATTTTATTACTTATTATCACATTCCTAGGAGTTCTAATCATGTATCCGATGCTTATGCTAATTTCGTTTTAGATTGACATTTGTCACAGAACTAAAGAAAATAAAATCATCTCATCAATGTACACATTGTAATATTAGTAAAGCCGAAGATCAATGTTTCATATATATTTCAAAAAATATGGTGTTTATAGTACAAATTGGGGCTAACACCCTCAATACACATATATAGCTGATAATACAAAATCCATGACATCTACGCTTGTGGCATCAGATGTGTGTCATGATAACAAACTACAGTGTTTGCGAGACACCGAAAGAATCTCACCCAAGCTCTGGTCACACCAACCACTTGTCGATGCATGGCTTCCAGCAGATCCTGTACTTGAACCATCAGAATCTTTTGATTCAAACGAGACAGGTTCCACTGCATGTTTAGAAGGACTCTCTCAAATTCTCCTCCCGCCGCCTCATCTCCTTGGTGCCTCTGACAATGTCAGGGAAGCTCATTCAGTCGTCACGGACCCACGTCTGTGTGACACAAGTTTCTAGTTAGTACTTAAGCATCATCCAAAAATATTTTTGTTTTACTATAAAAAAAATACAAAAAAATGAAATATTTAAAAACATTTGACATACCTATGTCCTCGTAGGAAATCCATGGTGGGAGTGGCATGTTAGGGTCCCCTCTGAGGTTGATCCCTGCATAGGGGTAGTCATCTAGAGCAATGACTTGTCACCTCCACCAGTAGAAGAAATCCTCGTTGTAAGGTGTGGTAACCCTACCTCCCCCCTACCATTTCATTACCTCAGCCCATCGTGCCATGGATGGATCACGAGGTCCTCTCAGAAGAATCTCAACTCTAGGTTCCAAACCTCGAAACCACTCGAAGAAAAAACTGCATAATATAGAAGAAAACCCAAAGTTTGTCTTACTGCCATGTTTGCACTCTATCAACTGTCTCTTCATCTTAGCCAGTAGTGAGGTAGACCAATCATATACTGTGGGTCTCAAGAACTCTACAACATAGAACATGAGTGGCCTCGATTACTGGTGTAATGAAGCCAATCCTGTGATTCTAGTCAATATGAGGACAACAATCTTGAGGCTGACATTGTTTATCACTGAGATGGGGAGTTGACTCCCGACCTTCAGAGTCCCTGCTACATAGTGAGGATCTATGTACTCCTCTATTTTCATAACTCTCCCATCTCCCCAGGATTTGAGGCTCACTACCTCATCATGTCATGATAACCCAGTCAAAAAGTATATATCCTCGACTTTAATCCTCAATGGTTTCCCATCGAGGTTCAAGCTCTCACTGTCAGGATCCTAGTACTCCACAAGCATCTCAAGCAACTTCACTTGGGCCCTCATCCCTTTGAGTTCCAAAAATTTATATAAGCCAAATATTTTCAAGGCCATTTTAGCCCCCGAATCTCTACCCACAATAGCATCTACCTCCTCGTGCTCCCTTTCCCTCCAATCTAGCACCATCCTGCCAGATAAAAGTCAAATTTTGAGTAAGAAACCATACAAATCATTGCTTATGGACTTGTATGTGGGTTGCTTCATTTACAGTCATGTATAGGGCTGAGCATATGCACTCTGTATTTTTCACAGTCGCGTATAACCTCATGTATCACGTGATAAATGGTAGCCCGTGTACACTGAGTTACCCAATTTGTGCCCTAATTTACTGAAAATTTGAAACCTAGTTTGAAAATTTAATCCACTAGAAAGAAAGAATAGGTGAAGAGGAATTTACTGGTCCATACAGTTTCTGATTTTGTCGCCTAATGCTCCCATAATCACCAATTGAATATCGGAGGTAGTTTGGTCCAATTTTCACTATTTGTGTAAAAATTCAAAATGACACAGTCATTTTTTGTTTTGTTACTATTTATAATAGTTTTTACTCACTTTCTATAGTTTTGAGTCATTTTTCCACCTAATGGACTAATATAGCAGTGGATTGAATTGGTTTTTGTAGTTTTTTCTAGGGATACTTACGGATTTCAACGTTATGTTGACCATTCATGACCACAAGAAGGTATTTCCAGTACCTAGCATATAGGATAGGTATCCATTCCATCATGCATTTTTGCATTTTCCTATAACTATCACTTTTACGCCTTAGGTATGAAACCATTTGTTGCGACACAAAACCCTCCATCTGCTATAAAACGTGTCATCTTCAAGTGGTAGAGACTTACCAAAAATGGGTGCCCTAGTTAGATCCTCTATTTTGTTTGGTGCCCATGTAGAGTTTTTTTTTCCATAGGACCGAGAGTCCATTATAGTTAATACATGACTTTATGCTGAGCCTCATTTCTCTCTCATAAATATGTTGCCTTATACCTAGAGGACTCCCAATCGAGTTTAATTTAAGCTCTTTTCCAACTCGTCTCCAAAAAAGTGAAAATATTTCTGAGTGAAATTGTCCCTTTCACACTCGTAAATTGGATTTGAAAGGACATCTATTTGGCACAAGGTTATCCATTTTTCATACAAAATAGACTAAAGATCATAAAAATGACATTTTTTGGCATTAAGCTGTGATTGCATCTCATGCCCTTGCTTGCAGTATTGAGCCTATAGTTGGTTCTTGTTTTGCATTATAAACCATTTTCATTAGCATTTTTTCATCCTCAACCAAGTAGATACTCATTTATATCCTTCTCAATTTGACACCCTATATCTAGGAGGGAACATTCCCCCAAGTGTCCATCTCCGACATGCATCTCCTTGCATTGAGCATAGGTATGTTCCACTACTAGAACCAATTTTGCTTACTTGTGACACTCATTTCCTCCTCTATACCATAGCATTCATTTGGCTATGAAAAAACAAAAAAAGACAGCTGGGAAGGGAGTATTATATTATATTGGCAGCAGCCGTGTCTCCTTTGAACATAGCCCAAATTTATTGAGTCCATTTGTCACCAAAATTTTGGGTTTAGCATGGCCTTAGGAAGCTAATATTGTTACAAAGAGTCTTATCTACCGATTGGTTACTCTTCCAATCTCTATGGAGAATTTAATTGATGCCTCTTGCATGTCATGGTTTCATCATTGAGTCTATGCTGCTAGAGTCTTCCATATGTCTCTTGCTCTCATTCAAAGGAATTCTATCAACCTGTGTTGGCCATACCCTCACTTGGTCTCAGAATCACATGATACTATAGTCCTATCACACACCCTGGCCCTACTTTCACCATTGGTAGGTAACCTTGAACCCAACAATCAGCATTCCATCATTGGTCGTTGATTGGGTGGTTTCCCTTGTGTTCAACGGCAAGAAATATATCCACACATTGGGATTCATGCAGTGTCTTGAATGACATTATCCTTATTAGTGGTTTCCTCACCTTTTTCAACAATTTACCTCATTGGCTTCTATTCTTAGGGTCTTTTTTGTGTATTTATTACACTTGGGTCGTTGGTTCGTGAACATGTTCTTCATTCAATTTCCTCCAAATCATGAATCTCCTTCTTTGTACCCCATGCTGAATGATGAGAGATTCCTTAATTCTGTCCTTTCAACAGCTCTACTTCCATCAACTTCAGCTCATCTATTCTGGAAACAGGACCTAGAGTCTTATGAGTACCTTGAGGCTTGCAGTCATTAGTGGCACGTTCTCTCACCATCCATAGTTGGGAATACATCAATGTCTCTTGATCGATGGATTCTTTAGGTGTTCGACCCTGACTCCTTTATTCACACTTGTAAGAATGTACTCGGTGCCTTGATACCTACTATCATTATTGGTAGGTTTTCTCATGTTTCTTAATGGTATACCTCAATGATCGGTAATCAAACGATGTCTCATTTTGTTCGACCTCAACTCCTTTATTCACATGATGTAGACTTTCAACCTTAGCAGATTGTGTAGAAGACTTGAAGACATCAGTATGTGGCCGCAACTTTCCTGAGTTGTTTCTTCCTTTTCATTGGACCAGTACCTATACGACCTCAGTGATCATGGGAGATCATATAGTACTCCATTGTATACAGATATCTTCAGATTGATTTTGAGACTAGTTCTACTAGACCTTGTTCGTGACTATGACAAACTTTGGCATGTAATCACATTTGTATTTCCTATTCATGGCCATGGATAGTTGTTTGGTATATTTTCACATGGATCTGTAATGTAAGTCAAATTGGTAGCCATGTATGCAAAGTCAGTGCAGAATGTAATGAGAAACTAGTTCTTCTAGATGGTTCCCCATCACTCCACTTCTAGGTTATTTATAATGTATTTTGGCCATTGCATATACTCCTCTAAACTCACACATTAGGGGGCATATGTTATAGAAATATTTTCCTCACCCTATGCAATCTTGCATAGAAGGCCATTTTCCATTTCCCTATGCAGACTTTCCATCCCTTTTTGCAAATCCCAGAGCTAAAAATACATTTTTTTCCACATGTATGCACCTTGCCTACTATACAACATGTGTATACACAGGTTGCACCACTACATACTACATACATCGGGATTTGTGCCAAAAAATGAAAAATGAAGTCGGGTTTCCATGTCATGACAGGAGATTTGTGATCCTTGGCCTTCCACATACTAGAAACATTCTGACTTGGCCCTTCAGTTCCATTTAAAGGCTATAAATGGGCCAATTTCGAGCTATGGAAAAGAGGAGAAAGAATTCAACTTTGAGAGAAAATTTACTCTGGAGAAATTATTTACTTCATATTGAGTCGGCATCCCTTTGTCCTTTAAGTCTGAACACAGTGTTCATCCCCCAAGATCTTCCCTTATTGATTGAGAACTTCATTGTCTCTCTTCTATGAGCTTGCCTTTGGTACATGATTGAAGTGGTGGAGGCCTAGCTGGAAGGAACTTAGTTTCTGGGTTTCGAACCATGCCGACACATAAGTCTATAACATTTTCACTTCTTCTGATAATATATTAATAGAAATACTCTTTTCCCGTCCAATTGATATCTTGGAAATATTTGAATTATTATTCCATGGGCGTATTTGTCATGTTTATTAATGGATGATGTTATTGAATGTGATAACATCATTTATTATCACCATATGCTTACTTTTCTTGGTTGTTGAGAACTAGTTACAGGTATATTACTTTGGGTCAAGTGCTCAACGGTGGACTTCATCAAACATTTAGACGAAGTAGGCCTTTTATATTGTCTTTCTAGCATATTCATTTATATAGCATACTTGAGAATAGAGTTTATTTCTATAGTCATTTCTGTATTTTGTGGTTCACCCCTAGCCATAGAGATATTTTCCTCGTAACAAGGAAAAACCTGGGATGTCCCACACTGCGGATGGGTTGATATGTACCATGACACATCACAACCCTTACAACCAACCACCACCTATGTATGGTGCACCTCAATATCCACAACCAAATGGAGGGCCATA
>JZKD02S1412640.1:681920-708069 GCA_000966675.3 Picea glauca
CGACTGGAGGTTGCCCCCTCGAAGAGGCCTGTGAACATTGCTTTCTGAATCAAAGTGCTCTTTCTGTTGCTATTTCGTATATCATTTCTGTGTATTGTGAAGATTATGCTGGATACTTTACTGTTATTCTGTCATTTCTAGCATTTCGTTTTCTATTCTGCATATTTTATATATCTGGTATCTTGCAGAATTTCAAATTGTATGAATTTCATGTGTATTAATCCCTTAATTTTTTTCTAAAGTGATTATAAATAATTATGTTACACATTAACAAATATCTTATGGTGGAAAATATTGCTAAGTGCTAAATCCATAACCAATTTTTGCTTCTCAAGTAGCATTGTTTGTTAATCAACCATGTATCTCTACATCATCGATAGATCATTCCTTCAAAATTATTTGCATGAATGTTGTGGATATCCATATTCTAACTCACAACCAACAAAGCATGGACTACCATTTGGATTATATCCATCTAAATCCAATGAAAATCCACACTCAAATAGTGGTGACTTGAAAATGTTGTGACCTTAAAAATGGCATATTACAATAATTTATCATAGAAATAAATTTTCTCATTTATCTTCTACATAATTTGAAATCACTTAACAATCTCAACTCAATGTTATGTAAAATTAACCTCCACAACTAGCAAGATAATTACTCAATTACGAAGATGACATAAGCTAAAATTCAATTATGCAAGTACTCAACATTTGGACAACCCAAACACTTTGTATATATTTAGAATATGAAGTACATGTACCTATCAATATCTTACTAGGGGTTTTCAGAAGTCGAGATCTTCAAACCCTAGCAATGGAAACCATAATATAACATTAGCCAATATCTCACTCCATTAGAGATCATCAACAATGTAGCATACATAATGGTAAGTCCTTTTTGTAACCCACATTTGTATCCCACACTTGTACGAGATCAACTCCCTCTATCTTCTCGATAACAAGAACATTAGGTAGCACTAGGGTTTTAAAATGCCACAAAACCCTAACTTATTCTCTTACCAGAGCTACATGTTAAAATTATTTCTTTCCTCTTGTGAATATAAGTCCTAGTATTCCTAGTCTCCTTAGGAAAAAAATTTGACCCTAGCTTCCCTTGACATTCCTTTGAGAATTCTAGGAGTTAGTTTCTTAATTGATTCAATCCATAATTTGACCAATTTCTAGGGCACACACATTATTCCCCTTTTTCTATCCATGACATATATAAAATAATTTCATTTATGTGTAACCCTTCATAATTGCCAAAAAGACTAGTCAATGAATCATTAATGCACTCATGTTTGTTTATCTTGTGTAGTGGGTATATGTAAGAATTGTTAAACCCATCAATTATTAATACAATTTATTCATTTTTCCATGATGTCTACTATACTTATTTATTTTTATCAATAGAATGAGAGAGTTCACATGGAAACCAGATCTTAGAATGGGTATCATTTTCCACCTACAAATAAATATTTTGAGGTTACATTTCTCGACACACCATATAAAGTAATGCTATGCTACCAAAATTACTCCAGGGATACTTGAAGCCATGATTCTTTTCCCTTCACCATCTATGAGAGTTTATTTCACAATCCTACCCAATTTTTGGGTTAGAGAACACAAGGATACAAAGGACCCTCCCAAACACAATCCCACAAACCTATTGATGTCATGCCATTTTCATTCCTTTCCAAGTCATTCCATGGCATTCCATTTCCATTCCATTTATATGTCCACACCATTGGTTCCATGCCATTTCCATGTGATTGTCATGCCTTGTCAATCCATGTCATGCCATGCCTTTCCATTTCCATGCCATGCCTTTCCATTTCCATGTCTTTACATGCCATGCCATTGTCTTTCCATTTCCATTTCATTCCATCCATGCCATGCCATTTTAATGCCATGGTATTGTCATGCCATGCCATTGCCATACATTTCCATGCCATTTCCATCCCTTGACATGCCATGCCATTTCCATGCCTTTCCAAAGCATTCCATGGCATGTCATTTCCATTTCCATGCCATGACATGCCGTTTCCATGTCATTGTCATTTATCATCTCATGTCTTCTCATGTAGTTTCCCATTTTAACCTATATAACAATAAATATAATGTTCCATAAAATTATTCAAGGAAAAATTCCAATCAAAATGTGGATTGCAGTGAAACAAGAATAAAAAGAAAAAAAACATTGCCATGTCATTGCCATGCTTCACAATTAAACCCTTGGAATACACCTTTACACATTTTATTACATTTCTTTCATAATTTTCATCCCTATAGGGCTTGGTGTCTTGAATATTGTATGTCTTTCATGTGTCATCTTACATTTCAGCAAGATTTTGTTATATAAACCCTAGTTTAAGCTTGCATTTTCATCCCCCTTTCAAATACCGATTACTTGTTTTAAGGGTTGTTATATTTTTCCTTGTATTTCCTTTCCTTGGATTGCCTTGCCATGTCATGTCTTTCTTTTGATGTCCTTCCATGACATTCATTGCATTGTATTTACTTGTCTTTCCTTTCCATGCCTTTCCAATTCACACCATGCTATGCCTTTCCATTGCCATGTCATTTTCATTCCATTGCCATGCCTTGCCATGCCATGCCAATTCCAATCCATGCCATTTACATGACATTTACATGCCATGCAATTTTCATGCCATTTACAAGCCATGTCATTTCCATGCCATTGCCATGCCTTTCCATGCTATTTCCAGGCCTTTCCATGCCATTTCCATGCCTTTCCTTGCCATGGTATTCCTTTCCTTGCCATGGTATGCCTTCCCTTGCCATGGTATGGTATGGTATGGTATGGTATGCCTTGGCTTCCTTGCATGGTATGGTATGTCATCCTAGCCTTTAAAACAAGTTAGTTAAACAAATTTCAACTTAAACCTCGCATGGTATGGTATGGTACATCCTTGCATGGTATGGTATGGTATGGTATGGTATGGTATGGTATGACATGCCTAAAATATTCTAGACATCAATCCCTAAAGGGATGAAAATTATGAAAACAATGTAATAAAAGGTGTAATGTATGGTATGGTATGTTATGGTATACTTGGCATGGTATGGTATGGTATTTTATGGTATGCAAGTGAACTCATGCCTTTCCTTTCCATGTCATGCTATGCCTTGCATTTCCTTTCCTTTCCTTGCATGGCCTTTCCTTTCCATGCCTTGCCTTGCATGGTATGGTATGGTATGGTATGGTATGCCTTGCCTTTCCATGGCCTTGCATGGTATGGTATGCCTTTCCTTGACTTTCCTTTCCATGGGATGGTATGGTATGGTATCCTTGGCATGGTATGGTATGCAAACTTATATAACTACCACTTGGATTTAGAAAATTTTTGCTACATCAGAACTAAATAACCACCAAATCAACAAGTTGGAGATGCCAAATTAAATCTCTTTTCGAGAGGTATATAATGCACTATTCACTTGTTGAATTTGAAGGCTAGAAAGTAGACATTTAAATCATGAGGGTTTGAGTTGTTTGTTGTCCTAAGGGGAATCAAGGAAATGTTTATTACAACAGTAATAAATATTATTCAAAACCAAAATCAAATCTCACAAATTGATAGATCGTTTAAAGGAAAGAAATTTTGACCATTTATTTGTTGATTTTGACCAAATATAAGAAAAGTTATGTTAGTTTGAGGGTTAGGAGGGTTCACAACCCAATGCAAGAGGTTCACAAACTCCAATGCACCTATGCCTTTGAAAAAAAAGGGCAAATGGAATCACAATATGATGATATGGTTCCTTTCCCTTTCCATGCCATGCCTTTCCTTTTCCATGCTTTTCTTTTCCTTCACTTTCCATGCATGGTATGGTATGGTAAGTAGACATCAAGCCCTAAAGGGATGAAAATCATGACAAAATTGTAATAAGAGGTGTAATGTTATGTTATGGTATGTTATGGTATCCTTGGCATGGTATGGTATGGTATGTTATGAAAGTGAAGGAAAGGAAAGTGAAAGCATACCTTGCCTTTCCATGCCATGCTTTTCCTTGCCTTGCCATGCCATGCCATGCCTTGCCTTTCCTTGCCTTGCCTTGCCATGTCTTTCCTTGCCTTGCCATGCCTTGCCTTGCCATGCCTTGCCTTGCCTTGCATGGTATGGTATGGTATGTAATGCCTTGTCATGCCTTTCCTTTCCTTCACTTTCCATGTCTTTCCTTTCCATACCATGCCTTTCCATGCCATGCCTTTCCATACCATGCGATGCCTTTCCATGCCATGTCATTCCATACCATTCCTTGCCATCCCATGCCTTTCCATGCCATGTCATGACTTTCCTTGCCTTCACTTTCCATGCCATGCCTTTCCATGTTATGCATTTCCATGCCATGCCTTTCCATCCCATGAATTTCCATGCCATTCCATGCCTTGCCTTTCCTTCACTTTCCATTCCTTGCCTTTTCCATGCCATGCCTTGCCTTTTCCATGCCTTTACTTGCCTTCAATTTCCATGCATGGTATGGTGTGGTATGGTATGGTATGCCTTTCTTTGTCTTTCCATGACATAGTATGGTATGGTATGGTATGGTATGGTATGAATTTCCTTGGTATGGTATGGTATGGTATTCCTTTCCATGCCTTTCCTTTCCTTCACCTGCAATGTCTTGTCTTTCCATACCATGTCTTTTCATACCATGTGTTTCCATGCCATCCCTTTACATACCATACCATGATTTTCCATGCCATGCCTTTCCATACCATGTCATGCATTTCCATGCCATTCCTTTCCATACCATGCCTTTCCAGCCCATGCATTTCCATTCCATACCATGCCTTGACTTTACTTCACTTTCCATGCCTTTCCTTTTCCATGCTATGCCTTGCCTTTTCCATACCATGTCATGCCTTGAATTTGACATGCCTTGCCTTGCCTTTTCCATACCATGTCTTTCCATACCATGTTTTTCCATGACATGCCTTTCCATACCATGCCAAGTATTTCCATGCCATGCCTTTCCATACCATGCCTTTTCCATGCCTTGCCATGCCACACCATTCCTTGCCTTTCCTTCACTTTCCATGCCTTTCCTTTTCCATGTCATGCCTTGCCTTTTCCATGCCATGCCTTTATTTTTCCATGCCTTTCCTTGCCTTCACTTGCCATGCATGGTATCGTATGGTATTTAGAGATAAATCCCTAAAGGGATGAAATTTCTGACAAAAATGTAATAAAAGGTGTAATGTTATGGTCTAGTATGGTGTGTTATGGTATGGTATGCCTTGCCTTGCCTTCACTTTACTTTCCTTCATATATCTAAGGTATCATATATTTGTCAAACATGGATTATCATAATTAATAGGATTTACCTAGACCAACATGTTGCATTTCCATAAAAACATGTCCCTAAATGGCTTGAGGAGGTGAGTTGCATATCATAGTAAAACTCAAACTGGGACTCAGATGGGTGAACTGTAAGTTGCATTGGATCTAAAGCACCGGGTTTCAACTAGTGGAACCCCTTTGTTGTCATTCTATTCTCCGGAAAATCATTTGTTGGAGTATCTTCGACACTATGGTTTTGATTAATGAGGCATAGTGCAATTTCTGAAGAGGAGATCGATTTTCAAGAACATGGGCCTTGGCCAAACAGACTTGCGAGAGCTTACATAACTTCATTATGCTGCTCGGTTTGTATTTTATGCCCTTGGAACAAATTGGCCACATGTCCCTGAATGGCTTGAAAATGTGAGTTGCAATTCGAAATAAAACTCAAATCGAGACTTTACTGGGTGAACCATCAATTGCATTGGATCCAGAGCACTGGGTTTCAGCTAGTGGGGCTCCTCCATTGTCATTATTTCCTTTGGAAAATCGTTTTTTGGAGTATCTCTGACACTATGGTTTTGCTCAATGAAGCATAGTGCAATTTCTGAAGAGGAGGTTGATTTTCAAGAACATTGTGACGAGAATTTGTGGGTAGTGTAGTTGCACATGCATTGGCCAAAAGGACTTGCGGGAGATTTAGGAACTTCGTTATGCTACTCGGTTTGGATTTTATGCCCCCTGACCAAATTGGCCACATGTCCATGAATGGATTGAGGAAGCAAGTTGTAATTTATGGTAAAACACAAACCGAGACTCGGATTGGAAAACTATCAGTTGCATTGGATCCAGAGCACCAAGTTTCAGCTAGTGGGCCCCCTCCACTGTCATTCCATACTCTGAAAAAGCATTTGTTGGAGTATCTCCAACACTATGGTTTTGCTCAATGAGGCATAGTGCAGTTTCTTAAGAGGAGGTCAATTTTCAAGAACAATGTGTCGGGAATTTGTGGGTAGTTTAGTCACGTGGGCATTGGACAAATAGACTTGCGGGAGCTTATGGAACTATGTTATGCCACTCATTTTGGATTTTATTCCCCCAGACCAAATTGGCCACATGTCCCTGAATGGATTTAGGAGGCAAGTTTCAACTCACAATAAAACTAAAACCGAGACTTGAATGGGAGAACCATCAGTTGCATTGGATCTAAAGCACCAAGTTTTAGCTATAGAGGTCCCTCCACTATCATTTCTTCCTCTAGAAAATTGTTTGTTGGATAATCTCCGACACTATGGTTTTTCTCAATGAGGCATACTGCAATTTTTGAAGAGTACGTCTATTTTCAAGAACACTGTGTTGGGAATTTGTGGGCAATGTAGTCATGTGGACCTTGGTCAAACAAAATTTCCTAAGATTACTGTTGGTGCAATTATTTGCATAATATATATTACCAAACATAAATTATCAATCGAGATTCATAATCAGTAGAGTTGATACATTATATGTGCCAATAATAGATAGGTTCCTATGTCTGATGAGTATAGATTAATCATGAAACTATTAATAACATAACACTATGTTTTAGGATATCTAAATGCTTCACACAACTTCAAACCAGAAGATTAAAACTGATAACAAAACTCTCATACAAATACTCAATTGAAAAGACTCTTGCTTAGGTGATGGACCTGTTCATTGATGGCTCATGAAATGAAGATATGAAATCATCTCTTGTTCCCTATAGCAATTAAAACAACCAATACTTTTCATATGCTCAAAGGAAAACATCAGTCAATGCTAGAGGAAATCACATGTGAAGGAAGACACTCCACTTTAGGCACATGTAGGGTGAGAGATGGGGGTCTTGATTGTGCATGTGTTTGTAAGGTGTAACCTAATTAATTATGGAAAAGAAAGCTAATTATGTTGAGATAATCCATTATATGCTCATGTAGGTTGAAAGATGGAGATCTTAATTATCCCTAGATTTGCAAGATAGAAACAACACTTCAACATTAAATCTATCAAATGATTGTCTACACACACATACAAGGATAACTAATATTCACTCAAGAATCTATGTTGCACTCATGAATCGATATTACACTTCAAAAATCTATATTGCACTCCAAAAATGCTCACTCACTCACTCACAATTTCCACACATATTTATTGTATTTTGTCAAATGTTTACTGAAGAAAAACAAAAATAAAGTTAGATGTTTATGATAAAAAAAAATGATTTTATCCATACACAATCTAGAATTATATATACAGTAAATACAAAGAAGCTTACCTTGGTTGGGTCGGTGGGCCCTTGTCATACCAACAAGGTATCTTTAAAATAAACTTATAGAATGGAAGGTATATAACATGCATCAATTCCATGAACTGCAATTTATATCATTACTTGAGAAAAACAAAGGTACAATCCACAGTCTTCAAAAATCAATCCTACAACATAACAATTCCTCTTTCTTCAAGAACCAATATTGTAGCATAATAAATCCTCCCTACTCAGACATATGAGATATTATTTATACATAAAATCCATGGAGGAATGGATGAAACTGAATCCCCAAGCTAAGAAAACAATTTTTACAATTTAGGATAAATCCCAAAAATCTATGTTTTTTAACAATTTGGGTAGATTCGAGTTAGTCCCCTACCCATATCTCCCAAACCAATTCTAATTTTGAAAAACAACCTGCGTATTACTCAATTTGTCATATTCTGGACAAAACCAATGTATTAGAATTTCTAGATCTGATACCATGTGCACGAAAATGGAGGCTCAAATTGGCAATTTGAGATTTTTTGCTAATTTTGGCAGAATCATTCCCCCTCAACTGGAGGTGCACATGTGCAATATGGGTGAATTATGACACACGTGTCCACATGAAGACATCGCTCTGGACAAAACCCATGAGCCCGATTTTATTCTAGAAACATTCAAAAATTCTGAATTATGTCTAGTAGCGGATTAGCACAGGCTGGTACCAGAATAGGTGGAGCCTTGGTACCAGAATAGACTGGGTACCAGATTATGATGCTTAATATTTAAAGTGATTAGGATCATACAAAATCAGCCATTTTAATCGAATTAACTCAAGAAAATTAAACAAAATATGCCTTAATCATAAATTACCTCTTATGCACATGAACAAGGTCATCAAGTGTATTTATGGAGGAAAAAATCAATTAGATACACATAACATAGGTAGAATAGGCTCAGATAAAGGGTAATATAGGGAAATATAAGTGTCAATACTGAGACTCAACATTCCCCCATGCTTAAGTCATTGCATGTCCTTATGCAACAATGATCTTCAAAATTTCACAATTGATGATACTCCTCACTTGATCAAGCATTCTCTGAAGTTAAGTCTTATCCAATCTATTGTGGATCATAGTTAGGAGAAAGGGTTGGATGTGGCTCTAATATGATTATAGGATAGTGGCCAAGATTTTTCGAAATGACTTTGAGTTAATAGGACTCCCTGGATAGATTACCTTTTAAAGTAAAAGTGATATAACATAGTTTTAGATCTCATTTGAAGAGAGGAACACATAAAATAATACATCCCAAGATGATTAAATCGTTTCTTATCCAAGTTTTTAGAGATGAAGCTCTTCTTGTTTAGGTCAGGTGAATTACATATACTGAGGGTCCCACTTCTCATGCAAACCTTTTTATTTTAAAGATAACACTCTAAAGTGGATACTTGAAGGTTCTTAAGAACATCATCCGAGAGATATAAAGGTCATATCCTAGCCTTGATTTGATAATGATTTCTTTAGAATGAGACCCAAGGGTTTATGTTCAGTTTTAAGTGTTCCACTTTATTTTTTTTAACTCCCTTTACCCCGCATAGCTCCGCCGCCAGCAGGACTATTCAGTACCCCAACGAGTTTACCTTAGTACCATACAAGCATGGCCCCGCATCCAGTAGGATTGTTCAGTACCCCAACAGGTTTACTTGTACTTCATGATAATTCCTTTTTATTATATTACTCAAAATATTTAGAAAGATGTATATTGTTCATTGATAGTTTTAGAGTATAAGGGCAATAGGTGGTACGAGAGTGTTTTAGAGTTATTAGGCACATAATTAATTGTTTGCAATTATCCCAAGGGTGACATCATCCACATTCAACTTAAATCTCAACTATTCAATGTATAATGTAACATCTCAGTTAATGACTAAGAGGTCCCTCTAGTTAATCATATTAGGGTTCTCATGAAAGTTCATTGTAGTTTTGCAAGGGCAGTCCACCACATGAGGTTTTCATCAATACCTCCCAAAAAAAACTTGTAAAGATAAACTTGGATAAAAACTTGTTTGAATCAACTAGGTTAGTATTTGACATAATGGTGTCACGAATTTTCAATGGATATTTCAATTAGCAATCACTTCTTCAAAATGATGAGGTAATAAGACAAGTGCACCCATTATCATATAGAGCTAAATGTGAAAATATCTTCTTAAAGGATAGTAAGGATGATTCATTTAGGGTTGAGTGTAGAAATGTCGGAGGAAGATGCACATGAGAGTAAAAGAAATTCAACACCAGACTTACATGATCCTTGATAGAAAGAACATGAAGAGATTAGCCCATACCTCTAATTACCTAAAGTGAAAACAATGTTAAGAACATGAAAAGGATCATATCACTTTGGCATCAGTACCAGATAAGTAATGGAGTAGGTTTATGCAGTACCAGAACAGATAGTATTGGAACAAAGTGACATGATGGATGATTTTTGCTCTCATGGCAACAACCACTTCAAAAAGGAATTTAGTGATAATATATGAGGAGATGTATATGAGGGATTTCAAAAGTTCATGGTAGGGAGCGTGCAATAATTGAGAGTAACCATATACTTACTGCATAATGACTCTAATTCCTTAGTAAATGAAAAAATGTTGAGTTTATACATCCTATTGCTTGAAGCATTTAAATTGAGCAGTAAAACTTGAATATATGATTAGAGATACTAGCACCTTATTACCAGTACCGGATCACCTGAGTACCGGATGGACGCAGGGTTGTGCTTCAGTATTGGAATAACACAGACCTCCTCCTTTGGTATCGGATGAGCACACAAGCAACCATCAGTATCGGATGAGCATAGTACCAGATGAGCACATGAATGTTGTTCAATACCATATGAATGTAGACTTTCTCCTTTGGTACCAGATGAACGCAAAGGAAAACATTGTTTGAAATACTAGATGAACACAATTGTGTAGTACCAGAAGAGAATGGTACCAGAATTATGGAAGTGACTATCAAATCCCAACACTGAAAATGTTGATTTCACCTCACCAACAGAAGTTGCAAAATAATATGAAGGTTTCAGCAACCACTCCACCATGCCTAAGGTTTTGCATGGCCTCATGCAAACAATGTGAGATGCTAAAAAAAGGGGTTTCTCAGAGACTTGTGAACAATTGCTAAAAACAAACCAATAGAACTAATTAAAACTTGATTTTTATTCATGCTTAAAAACATAAAATTTAGGGAAAATGTCAAAAGTTGAATTATTATATATGAATAAAATAGTTTGGACTTAACATTTAGTTTCAAATGCTATTAAAAGATCACGTAATCGATCATCCTTGTGAAATAGCGGTCTTAAAATAGATAGGTAAATATAAAGCATGAATGCATCATTTTTAACGACTTAAGGAAAAAGAAGAATTTTGAAGAAATAGGTTATGAAGAACTCCCTTAAGTGTTATCTTCTATTGACAAGGATGCCTTCTCCACTTTTGAAACCCTTCCAGTATTATGTGTGCATTCAGAGGATGAAGAGATTCCCTTCTCATAAGATTCCAAACAAAATCATCATAACTTTTTTTTAAAAGAAATCTACTATAGGAACAAAAGATCTTAAATTGATTTCTTTATTAGATTTTGACATTCCCATTTATGAAAAGTATGAAAGATAGGTTGCATTGCAACATTTATTTATTTATTTACTATCCTACTCTAATTGAACAAAAGAAAATGCCATTCAAGTATAGGAATATTTCCAGTGAAGCCATGTACGTAACAGGGTTAGAAATGTATCCATACTCAGGTTTAAAAGATAAATCTTAATGCATACCGGAGTATGAAGGACTAGTTGCTTTGATGACAAGATCAAGCAATAAATAAAAGAGTGGTGTGAATAGAAACTATATTTCAATAGGATCACTATATCCTTGCTTCTCTTCTTTTTTTAGGTCACACTAATGTCCTCCTCTACCATGCTATGCAAATTATCCTCTTCAAGATGATTGGTCTTTGAAGTACATACATGATCTATTGAGAATCATGCTAAGGACTCCTCAATCTCAAGTTCCACTAGTTTCTCTCCATTGAATTATATCCATGATTATTTATTCTCCTCAACAAATTGACAAGAGGAATCTGACGAGACCTCCAAATCTTCCTGTAGAGAGACAACTAGATTCTTGACTGTTGTGAAGATATGCTCTTCTTGAGAGGTGGATATCCTAGCTACTACCAGAATGAGAGAAAGTTCTTGGAGGAACATTCTTAAATCTCTTGATCATCCTTGAATTACTCTAGGTGGTTGATGATACCTATTTCGCAACACAGATTAGTACTTGAGGGTTCTTACAACACCCCAAACATGATTTATCATCAAAGATCTGAATTTTAAAACTATTTGTTAAAAAAAAGAACACCAAGCTTGAAATCCTTGCGTTATTAGGACCCTTTTTTCACCAAGTTATCGGTTCGCACAAGTTAGCTCATCATGAAAATACAATTTTGCATAAAAGAAGGAAAAACACACTTGCATTAAAAGAAGAGAGGACAACCTAACCTTGGAGCAACCCCACCAAAGCGGATGCCTGGGCTATTCCCGAATGTCTTACCATCTTCTCTCCACCCTTAGGTCATCCATAAAACCAATACAAAACCATTAAAGCAATCTAAATCAAATACTAGCTATTATCGTTTACAACTCCTCGGTAACGGTGCCAAAATGTTGGTGAAATTATTTTCATAATATATTACCAAACATAAATTATCAATCGGGATTTGTAATAGTAGATTTGATGCACTATATGTGCCGATAACAGATAGGTTCCTATTTCTGATGAGTATAGCTTAATCAAGAAACTATTAATAACATAACACTCTATTTTAGGATATCTAAATGCTTCACACAACTTCAAACGAGAAGATTAAAACTGATAACAAAACTCTCATACAAATACTCAATTGAAAAGACTCTTTCTTAGGTGATGGACTTGTTCATTGATGGCTCATGAAATGAAGAGATGAAATCAGATCTTGTTCCCTATAGCAATTAAAACATCCAATACTCTACATATGCTCAAAGGAAAACATCAATCAATGCTAGAGGAAATCACATGTGAAGGAAGACACTCCACTTTAGGCACATGTAGGGTGAGAGATGGGGGTCTTGATTGTGCATGTGTTTGCAAGGTGTAACCTAATTAATTCTGGAAAAGAAAGCTAAGTATGTTGAGATACTCCATTATAGGCTCATGTAGGTTGAAATATGGCGATTTAATTATCCCTAGATTTGCAAGATAGAAACAACACTTCAACATTAAATCTATCAAATGATTGTCTACACACACATACAAGGATAACTAAAAGTCACTCAAGAATCTATGTTGCACTCATGAATCCATATTACACTCCAAAAATCTATATTGCACTCCAAAAATGCTCACTCACTCACTCACAATTGCCACACATCTTTATTGTATTTTGTTAAATGTTTATTGAAGCAAAACAAAAATAAAGTTAGATGTTTACAATTAAAAAAAATGATTTTATCCATACACAAACTAGAATTATATATACAGTAAATACAAAGAAGCTTACCTTGGTTGGGTCGGTGGGCCCTTGTTGTACCAACAAGGTAGATTTAAAAGAAACTTATATAACGGAAGGTTTGATAACACACATCAATTCCATACCTGCAATTTATATCATTACTTGAGAAAAACAGAGGTACAATCCACAGTCTTCAAAAATCAACCCTACAACATAACAATTCCTCTTTCTTCGAGAACCAATCTTGTAGCATAATAATTCCTCCATACTCAGACCTATGAGGTCTTATTTATACATAAAATCCATGGAGGAATGGATGAAACCAAATCCCCAAGCTAAGAAAACAATTTTTACAATTTTAGGATAAATCCCAAAAATCTGTGTTTTTTAACAATTTGGGCAGATTCGAGTTAGTCCCCCACCCATATCTCCCAAACCAATTCTAATTTTGAAAACTAGCCCACAAATTACTCAATTTTCCATATTTTGGACAAAACCCATGTATTATAATTTCTAGATATGATACCATATGCACGGAAAGTGAGGTGCAAATTGACAGTTTGCATTTTTTTGCTAATTTTGGCAGAATCATTCCCCCTGAGTTGCAGGTCCACACGTGTGAGCTGGGTGAATTATGACACATGTGTCCACATGAAGAAATCTCTCTAGACAAAACCCATGAGCCCGATTGTCTTCTAGAAACATTCAAAAATTATGAATTATGTTTAGTACCGGATTAGCACAGGCTGGTACCGGAATAGGTGGAGCCTTTGTACCAGAATAGACTGGGTACCAGATCATGCTGCTTAAGATTCAAAGTGATTAGGATCATACAAAATCAACCATTTTAATAGAATTAACTCAATAAAATTAAACAAAACATGCCTTAATCATAAATTACCTCTTATGCACATGAACAAGGTCATCGAGTGTATTTATGGAGGAAACAATCAATTAGATACACATAGCATAGGTATAATAGGCTCAGATAGAGAGTAATATAGAGAAATATAAGTGTCAATACTGAGACTCAACACTTACATAAATCTATTATGTATCTCGGTTTGGATTTTATTCCCCCATAACAAATTGGCCACATGTCCTTGAATGACTTGAGGAGGTGAATTATAACTTGCGATAAAACTCAAACTGGGACTCAGATGGGTGAACCATCAGTTGCATTAGATCCGTAGAACTGGGTTTTAGATAGTGGGGTCGTTTCACTATCATTCCATCCTTTGGAAAATCATTTGTTGGAGTATCTCTGACGCTATGGTTTTTCTCAATGATGAATAGTGCAATTTCTGAAGAGTAGATCAATTTTCAAGAACACTGTGTCAAACATTTGTGGGTAGTGTAGTCACATGGGCTTTGACCAAAAACATTTTTGGGAGCTTACAAAACTTTGTTATATCACTTGGTTTGGATTTTATGCCCTCGAACCAAATTGGCCACATATCCCCGAATGGCTTGAGGATGTGAGTTCCAACTCACGATAAAACTCAAACCGAGACTCGGATGGGTGAATCGTCAATTGAATTGGATCCAAATCACTCGGTTTCATCAAGTGGGTCCCCTCCACTATTATTTATTCATTCATAAAACCATTTTTTGGAGTATCTCTGACACTAGGGTTTTGTTCAGTGCTTATTACATATGTTTGAAAATTTAACACCTTGTTAGGCTAGACATGGCAAGGAAAGTGAAGACAAGGCATGGCATGGAAAGGAATGACATGATATGGGAAGGCATGGGATGGAAAGGCATGGCATGGTCTGGAAAGTAATGGCATGGAAAGGAAAGGAATGGCATGGAAAGGCATGGAATTGAAAAGGAAAGGGTGTAGTTCTCAACAAAATCAACCATTGATAACTTAGTACCAACAAGAAATGTATCTATGCATATCCTAAAATTCTCTTCCTTCCATCAAGCCACACGGACATGTTGAACATAATTTTGTGTATTTTTAATGAATTCCATCATGAAGTCACAAACTCATACTTGGGACATAACCAATTGTATCTTTTTTCTTTCCTGTCCTCCATCAATATCATATGTCTCATATTTAAATCTTTACAAGTGTTAGGATATTATCCTAACCCCTTTCCATGGGTCATTAGTTAATAGGATATGTTTTCTATTTAATAAAGGTTGACATTAATTAATAAGGCATAATAAATAAAGAAGAATAAGTCAATGTAAGAAGACCTAATAGAAGCTTCCGCTTCTAAAAAGATCTTTCTCCAGAAGTTTCCTTGGAAGGTAGAACTAGTATAAAAAAGAGTAGGAGGAATTGTATATTTTGTCTTGGAGATTATTGTAATAGAGCTATGCTCTGCTGGAGTTTTTCCCCTTGAAGAGGCAAGTGAACATTTCTATCATAAGAAATTTTCTCTTCCTAATGATTATTCTGGTTTTATTATGGTGTTCTTTTGATATTTTTTTGGATATATCATTATTATTTTGTCATTGCTTGCTAGATATTTTATGCTCTGCATAATATATTGTATCATGAATATTTCAAGTGGTATCAAAGCTCTTTCCAGGGAAAGACTCGTGGGATAATATTTTTTTAGGGTAGAGATGTATTCTGACGTCTTTAAGCTACAAAGATCTATTGTTACACACATAAACCCATAGTGAGGGATTCATACACATAGGAAACACAAGTGGTTATTAAGAGCACATATGTTGGCCACCCTTATAAACCTTGTTAGTACCCCTTTGAGTGGTAGTGCATCATATAACACCTGTATACGAATCGACCTAGGAATCCTAAAGCCCTCCATAGATAAATAGATTGGTCACCTCACTGTTATAGTGTCATCGAGAACAACACTATGGAAGTGACTCTCTAGTACCTGGGTAGTTGCATAGTACAGATAAGGGTACGGTCTAGCATCCTTAGTTGGTTCCCCGAGATATTGGGTTGAGTACTACTCTTGGACCTAGAATGCATATAAGAGAGATATAACATAGGGAAAACCCTTTACTGTAGATTCCCTGCAAACCCTAACCCTTGGGAATAGAACATAAAAAGAAAAGACAAGATCTATTGTAGTGCAACCTTGTCGTCTGCATTGGGGTTGAGAAATTACTACATCTTTTGTCCTGTTAAGAATTTGGGCATTCCTCCTCTACAATATTATTCAGTTCATAGTATAACTCTGCAAGAGTAAAAATAAAATGATACCATTGCGAGTCTAGGCCTTTCTTGATACCTATCCCATTGGAATCCTCTCTTTGTCCTGATCACCCAAGTACCTATCATTTTGAGCCCATTTTTTCCATCCTCACACCTCCGATGCTACCTAATCCTTTACCATGCCTATGACTTTGTCTCAGTCCCAAGAAACCTTGGAGGATAGAGTGGCCCAACTAGAACAACGCATTGACGACAACATAGAGTCCCTTCATAATGAATTCACCACTGCCATTAGCCATCAATTCAACAAATTGTTGCAACTCTTTAGGGGCAAGAATGTTGATCCAAACATAGACGAACTTCACTCTTCTCATTATGAAAATACTCAATCCTCCCTCTCCCCTTGGGGTTCTCCACCTTCTTGGACTAAGGTTCCCAAAGTTGACATGCATAAATTTGTTGGTTCCAACCTGTTGGAGATACTTCACACACACCTAGGATTTATTTTTCCTAAGGTTTTCCCTATGTTTATTATTCATTATTCATTCTCTTATATTTTAGGGAGAACGTTCCTCTAGGAGAATATTATCTTCAGTTCACACTTCAATTTGATCAGTTGAGTGGAGTCTAGATGTCACATTGGGATTATCACCATGGAGCATTGGGGTCATCACCAACTAATGTGAATTGTCCTTGGGATCATCACCAGACTAGAATATTACTCATGATTCCATAATATCCTCCTCACTTCACTCAGTTTCAGTTAGTTAACTGAAGACTGGTATACTAGTTAACTTATACTAGGTGGAAATTCACTCCCGTAATTTCCCAAGAGACTAGATTAGGTGGCAGTTTACTCCCATAACTATTGGTGTGTGTCCAAAACACTCTATACCACCACTATGGTGCATTTTATTCTCCTGTAGTGTGCATTAGTTGAGTTATATAGATTATATCATGTGTAAATTATCATTCATTCATTTGGTTAATGAGAAGTCTTCCATTCTTTCTCTCCTTCTTCTCTTTTCTCATATTTTCTCTGCATTCTTTCTCTCTTTCTTCTCTTTTCTCATATTTTCTCTACAACTATGTATGTCAATTCCTATCTAGATCTATTATGTGTAGTTTCAACACATTTACATGGTATCAAAGCTGATGGAATACTAGGGAAAAGACACACCAAATTATTTTTGTAGGTACCAAAGATTGAAGATAGCGGAAAAATGGAATTTCCAAAAGAATTCATTCTTACATTGTATAGTTTCTTTGCATGGAAGAAGAAGATGATAATGCATATTTGAGGCAGAGGATTATATAGGTTAACCATGAACACAGAGATAAAACCAACATCAGCTGTAGAAAAATCCAAGTATCTAAATCGAATGGATGAAGCGTTTGGAACAATTTTTTGTCTCATTTCTCCTGAACTCCTCTTTCACATATCCTCCTGTAAAACCCCTAATGATTCCTGGACCACCATGGAAGGTATTTTTTTTAAACAGGACGTGATGAGGGGACACATACTTGAGGTGTAATTTCTCACATTGGATGCAAAAAACTTCGACAATCTCCAAGATTTCTTTACCAAATATAAGGATTTGTTTTTGCAACTCAAGGCTTGCGGGGTTGATAAATCTAAGGAGGAAAAAAAATGGTTCTCACCATTCTCTCCAAACTTGGTCCAAAATACTCATTGTTTGTATCCACATTTCATTCAGTTAGGTCCACCTCTGGATCCACTTGGATGATTCCCTCTCTTGAGGCCTATATCTAGTCTCTGACACAAGAGAAGAACAAGCTCATCAATATGGGAAAAATGAAAGGCCCAAAGGTGCATGCACTTACTATGCATGATGGTAGAGGTCATCAAAATCAGAAAACTAAAGAAAAAGAAAAAAGGAAAGCACATGAAAATCCAAAGAAGGGTATTCAAAACCCTTCAACAATGCCTTCGAATCCAAAGGTGGAAAGGGAAGAAAAGGGGAGAAATGCACTCACTTTCATAAAGGATTCCATCCAGAATTCGCATGTATGTAGAAATAGATAGATCAAATGGATCAAATACTTCAGAAAAACAACCTTTGATATCATATGCATGAGGGATCCAAGAAGAAGAAGCTAGAATATCATAATCCCAAGAAAGGAAATTCTAGCCATGCTTTGATTTCCATCAACTCCTCTCCCAATGCTTGGATCATAGATTCACATGCATCACACCACATGGCTTCCACAAAAGAAGTATATTCTTCATTGGATGCATGAAAAGGTCCTCCTATTCTGATGGGGGGAAACTCTCCAGTCAAGGTCACCGACAAAGGAATAATTGAACTCACAAATGGAAGCTTTGAGAATATGCTACATGTTCTTAATATTTCCATCAATATTCTCTCCATGTATCATATGAAAAAATCTAGCACTGGAAAGAGAGTCATATTCACTCCTGATGCAGTGGATATCTATGATATGCAAACCAATTCTAGGGTTTCTACCGGTGTGGTAAATCATAAATCTAGACTCTACACATTTTCTGAATTTATTGAACCAGATTCTACATTACTGCTTACCCATGCTGTGAAAGTAGTAGGATATGGCACGAAAGGTTTGGGAATTTAAATTTCATATATATGAAACAACTTATAAAGCAGGGAATGGATGATTGTCTACCTGACATCCACTTCTTCAAAGGAATTTGTGCGGGGTGTGTTCATGGAAAACACCCTCAAGAGAAATTTGACAAAGGAAAGACTAAGAAGTCTTCCTTTTCCTTTATATCTGATCCATAGTGACCTCATGGGCCCTTTTACTCATACATCAATAAGTAAAGAAATGTACGTGCTCATTTTTGTTGATGATTTCTCATGCTTCAAATGGATTTTCTTTCTCAAGAAAAAATTAGAGGTATTTCAACACCTCAAAGATTTCAAAGCCCTTGTTGAGACACAGCTAGGAAAGAAAATCAAAGTCCTCCAAATAGATAACAAGGGATATTATGTCAACCATGAGATCCAAAATATTTTTCACGAGGCAGGGATTTAGTTTTAGCACATGATTCCCTATACTCCGCAGCAAAATGGAGTTGTTAAGAGGAAAAATAGATCTCTAAAAGAGATGGCATCTTGCATGCTACATGCAAAGTCACTTCCACGGAGATTATGGGATGAAGCACTTAATTGTGCAACCTACATCCAAAAAATATCTCCCCATATATCTGTCAAGGATAAGACCCCTTATGAGGCTTGGAGTGGCCTCAAATCAGAAGTGACACACATTCATATTTTTGGTTCACGTGCATGGGCCATGATTATGTTTGAAAAGAGGAAGGAACTTGATCCATAGAGCACATAGTGTATATTTTTTGGATACCCGAACAGTGTGAAGGGATACATATTCATTGATATTTCATCGGACCGGTTCATCATTGAGCATAGTTTCCAATTCGAGGAAAATGTCTCGCATGTACCTCAACAAGAACATGCATACAAATTTGTTCTTCCACCTATTATAGATGATGAGCATGCACATTTTGAATATTCTTCAGATGAGATTTTTGATTCATAGGATTCAGATGATCCAAATACAGAGTCAATATATTCAAATACAGAGTCAATGCATCCATATGCAGATGCATAGCCAGAGCAGAGGCCCAAGTGGGCCTAGACTACTCTTCAGGATCCAAGAGATCTTTTTGGGGATCCAGCTAATA
This sequence comes from Picea glauca, assembly GCA_000966675.3. Classification (NCBI taxonomy): domain Eukaryota; kingdom Viridiplantae; phylum Streptophyta; class Pinopsida; order Pinales; family Pinaceae; genus Picea; species Picea glauca. The sequence continues at coordinate 701,910 of JZKD02S1412640.1, forward strand.
CTAGGAGGACTCGATATGATTTCAAGGAGATTCCTCTTGCACTCATTGCCACTAAACTGATTCCACCTAGGAATATCTTATTGGTTCAATCTTAAGATCCACAGTCCTATGGCGAGGTTGCTAAAAATACCTTTTGGTAATCTTCCATGCAGGAGGCGTACAACTCCCTCCTTGAGAATCAGAATTGGGATATGGTACCCCTTCCTTCAGGAAGGAAACTTTTCAGGTGCAGATGGGTCTACAGGACCAACAGTGTAGTGGATGGAAAGATTAGCATATACAAATCCAAGCTAGTTTCCAAAGGCTTCCAGGAAGTGTATGGCATTGACTATGATGAGACCTTTTCTCTAGTAGAAAATATGGATTCCATATGTTTGACACTTTCCATTGTGGAAGCCAAGGGATGGGAAGTCCATCAGATGGACATGAAGAATGCATTTATTCATGATGGTCTCTCTGAGGAGATATATATGGTGTATCCCCAAGGATTTATGCAAGATGCATCTTTGGTCTGTCGACTAAAGAGACTCTTTATGGCCTCAAGTAGGCTTCCAGTGAATGGTATTCCAAGATGGAATCCTACATGTTGTCACAAACCTTGTACATTTTAAGTCATACCCAGATGTTTACATTCTTAGGACGATTGATTCACTTCTACTCCTAGTTTTGTATGCTGATGATTTACTGATCATGGTTGCTCGACTTCAACAAATGCTCCAATCAAGAGGATTTTGCATGACAGGTTCTTGATGAAATACATGGTTCTGCTACATTTATTCCTTGGACTCGAGATTAGCTAGGATGCATCAAGAATCACACTGTCTTAGGCCAAGTATGCACGATATCTCCTTGATAGATTTCACATGACATACTGCAATTTTTCCATGACTCCTTTCCTATCAGGAGTCAAACTTGAAGATGGCAAGGACACTCCACTAGTTGAAAACACATTGTACAAAAATCTAGTGGGGAACTTTTTGTATCTCACACACTCAAGACCAGGCCTCTCCTATAAAGTTGGAGCAGTTTCCAGGGTCATGCAGGAGCCACATGAGCTACATTGGAAGGATCCAAAGTGTATCCTTCGATACATACAAGGCACCATCACCTTTTGGATTCATTATTCAAAAGACTCTACATTAGACCTCATCGAGTTCACTGATTCTGACTGGGTTGGCGATAATATTGATCACAAGTGCACATTTGGTTACTCACTCAGTCTTGGTTCCAGGCCTATCTGTTGGTCAAGAAAGAAACATGTTGTTATTGCTCTATCTTCAGCCAAGGAAGAGTGTAGAGGGGTAATTAACATAACCATTTAGGCTATGTGCCTACAACATTTTCTCACTGAGTTGGCGTTCAATTCCATCATCCGATCATCATCTAGTGTGACAAGAAGACAAATTTAAAGTTATGTAGAGATTTAGTTCATAGGTAACAGACAAAACACATCAAGATCCATATGCACTAGATATGGGACTTAGTACACAAGGGGATCATCGACCTGTATTTTTTTCCTTCAATAGAACATACTGTAGACATATTCACCAAGACCTTCACTGAGTATAATTTTCATTCTCTGCACAATCGTCTTGGAATGAAGGACATAGTTTCCTAGCAACTGTTGGTTATGTGAGTAGAATTTTCATTCTCTTTTCTCATATTTTCTCTACAATTGTGTATGCCAATTCCTATCTAGATCTATTATGTGCAGGTTCAACACATTTACACAACCCATCTGGATGGGTTTCTCAAATGGAACCATATTTCTCCCTTCATGATATTCGATATGTTGAGACCAAACTTCATGTAGGGGTTTTGTACTTGGATCAAGAATTTTGGCAATGGTGGAAATGACATAAGAAATGTTATCCAGTACCTCCCAATTGGAACATGTTCTGCAAATTTGTTTGTGCCCATTTTGATCGGTAATCAAAAATTTTGGGCCGACTCACTAAGTTGTGCCAAATTGGATGTAACAACCCTCCTAGTTAAGGACAACTACTCTGTCAACAGGTGCAAAATTTTTTTTGTTTGTTAAAGCGTGTGCGCGCGTGTAGAAGAAACAACCCCCTCGACTCTACGTCACCACTTGAACCAACCAGACGCAAGTAAGACGAACACAATCAAGACGACCCGACATATCACAGTGACAATAAGAAATAAACGCCCCTGGACATAAGGCGTGCAACTAGTAGCTGTAAGAAGAAAAAGACACCAGGGGTTAGGTACAGTACTGTCACAGAATGAAGGAATCCAACAGTAGAGTCGCAGTAGTGGAACTGTGCCTTTAAACAGCCTGAGACTACTGATACGGCTCAGAGTGTGTCGCAAGAGTGGAACTATGCCTTTAAACAGCCCGAGACTCTTGATACGGCACTGGATTCTTTACACAAACACACACAGACATATCTCCTATGGCTACCTGGGGGTGTCTACCTCCCTCCCGACACAAGCAGACCACACAATGCAATACCACCAAGTACTACAAAATCAGGGACAATCATGACCTCTACGGGTGATGCAGGTCCAAGGACACTAACAAAAGCTGACCATTAGTTATGACTCAGCATAACCTATGACTCAACTGGCCACAAGTAGAGATCATTTACTTCGTTTAAGTCGTTAGTCGATAAGTCCTCCACCCAACCATAAAAATGAATACGCATGAAAAACTCTAATTCTATCACATGAAGATTTTTGCTCTTAGTTTATGGACCTTACCATTTTAGGCTGAAAATTGGAACATCCTTATAATGATCAACCTTACCATTACATGTATTCTACAACGATAATATAAACCAATATCAATGCTCTTACATTCCTATGACATCAAGGCTAGGTAGCATTTTCCATAAGCGAGGAGATTACATTTTCATGATTACAACAATAAATTACCATGACAAGCACCTATATTGACATCGCCGTCAAGGCTAGCATTATTACATCGTACTAAAAAGACTAGCAAATTAGCTAACTAATTTCATAATAAAGGTACAATGACAACACCATAGCGCTAGCATCATTACACTTACAATATATAGATCTTGTACATTCACTAACTAATTTCCCAAGAAGAATTAAGGTAACAACACCATAGCGCTAGCCTTTATCACATTTATAATATCAAGACCTTGCAATTTCACCAACTAATTTCATAATAAAACTTTAATATTATATTTACAATATGATGACCATGCAATTTCACTAACTAATTTCCAATTAAAATTATAATGACATCACCATGAATTAATGAATATGGCAATCCTCGTGGTTCTCGTTCCACCATCAAACAAGAATAATTGTTTATTATTATGCACAAGGCACTTTATTATTACCATTTAACATTCATAGTGATACTATCATTTTGTTTAATCCTACTAACTTATTGCCTAAAATATCATCAAACTTAACATTCAAAATCCCCCTGAATTAATCAACATTACAATTTAATAATCATTATCATAATTTTTAACATTATATTATTAAGATACGGACACTTGTTGTTCCTCCCATCGTATGGTTTCCAAAGGTTGTTCATGAGGTAGAGGTCTATAGTTCGGTGTGCGCTTAAAATCAGAATTCTAGGATAGCAACAACCTCGAATTACTGAAAGCAACAGGCTATTAAGGTGGGGACAAATCGAGGCAAAACTTTACAGCGGGTTTCAAGTCGACTTACCTGACCTGTGAAGGCTGGCGTTATTACACCAGGATAGGCAATCGAGGGATCTGTCAGGGCACTAAGAAAGGGCTCTGTCTAAGCCCGTAGTCTATGTTAAGTAATACTTTACGAAGGTATTTACCAACGGTAACGTTTACCTTTGTATTTTACCCCACCCAATAATTCGGCTACATATCCCAATGCCAATTTATATACTTTAGTAATCTGACATCTATAGGTGGCGATAACTGTAAACCCTATTTATAACAATCACTTTTAAACCAATTTTTTTTTTCTCAATAATCGAACCGTCTTAACCCATTTGCAATATAAACCTTAGGCCATTAACAATTTGAGCGTTCATCCACAGTAATCATCCTGTCCCAGAGTATATTTATTCTGGTTACGCATATATAAATGATTTGTTCCCCTATCAGTCACCGATTCTGGTGATATTTATTTTGGTTACTTTTACAAAATTGGAAGGTTACGCTCACTTTACCCTCACAATAAAAACTGCGACCACTAACCGATGGGTTCATTCAAAAATTGATCGAGATAATAGTGAATAGCGACTGTGAGAGCTCTCCATGAGATCGAGTGGCAGCTGCTGCGTGCCGTGTATTGACATTCCAGCGTATCCAGACGTTTAATTTACCTAACCTTGGGTTGTATTTATTAACAGGAACTACGATGATACGACCCCCAACCAAATCGATTCTTTTATATCAACAGTAGTGCAATTTAAAATACCAGCCCTACGTGTTATGGGTCATATGTAACCCAATAGCATATACACGTTTTATCGTTAACGACTGGGCGTTACTTAAACAGTCATCATCATGAGCTAGCATCGAATTTACTCTGGTTATGGTTATAAACCGAATGGTTTCCACAATAACTCATTGAACGCGATTAATAGTTAAATAATAATATACCCTAATTAAATAATCAAGAACTCACTCCTCGATTTACCTAACCTACCGCTTCCAATCCATTCACCGTAAAACTGAAGTTATTAACTTAACTGGAGTGAGTGGATATCAGTGGAGTCACCTCTCTAAACATGAGCCAAATCTTCATGTCCACAATTCACTTCTTTACTTCTGCAATTAAAATAATAGTAGCTTTGAATGCCAAAACAAAATTTAAGCGTGGGGTAAAATTATTCAAAATTGCAGGTAAATGTATTTGGGAAAAATGTAGGTTGCTTTCATAATTATATTTAAGAAGCATTCAAAATGTTTCAGTGGATTGTAAGCATCCCTGAATCTATCATAACTTAAAAACATTGAGGATCTCTAAGCCGATCAGGAACCTAAAAACATATAAAACCCTTAGCAGGAAGTGAAATATGAATTCCACAAAAACCTGTATTTCAAGGTAGGATTTGAATAATCCTTATAAAACACTCAAAAGTTTAAATGACTCGGGACGCAGATTGATTGAATAGCACATTTACTGCAATGGAATTTTCAACTATGCAACTGCCTACTTTTTAAAGCCGATTTGCTTAAAAGCAATCAGAAAATTTTGAACAAAATATTTGGGATATTTACTCTTTTACCAGGACGAATTCGCGGTAATCATAAAAACGAATTGCCCACAGTTAAAACCAACCGCCCACAGAAATTGTAATTACCCCATCACTGTAAAGAAATCACCCCTAACCAAATACAGTAACCATAAACCCCAAAATGAATTTACCAGAAATCAGAAACTGAGCCATATATAAAAGAAAACAAAATAACCATAACCCAATATAATTTACCAGGACCCCTAAAACTGTACCAGAAATAAAAACGAAATAACCATTGCAGCTCCAATTTACACCACAACCATTAAAACTACAGATTTTAGACACACACAGCAAGATAGAAATGCCCAGAGACTTACATACCTGTGGCCTCCACGCTGGCAGCAAATGATTCTTGCGCTCCTGCTGCTCTTGCTCCTGCTTGCCGACTGCAAAGAACCCACCGGTACCTCCCAGCCAAACGCTAGGGGTACTCTTCTTCCCCCTCAGCCCCCCGAGCCGCAAAGGGGCCACACACAATCAGAGAGTAACTAGCTTCTCAGCTCGCCTCCAAGGCGGAGCTACCACTCCAGTCTGCTGAGAATCCCCAACTCCTACAAGAAATCAGTCCAGTCTCCAGTCTGGCAGCATAACAATACCAATCTCAAAAAAAAAGTCCCCTTTCTTTCCCCCTCTCCCTTCTTTTATCCACTCCCTAAACCCTAACTCCTCCCCGTTTAGGTTTTCCCCCCCTTTTCCCTTTTGATTTTCTCTTTTTTTCTTTTTAATTTATTTTCTTTATATTATTTTATTTTATTTTTATTTTCAAAAACTCAAAGAGTATATGCACTCATTATTTATTTCCTTTTATTTCTGCATGCTTAACTTTATTTGTTTACAATTTTTTTATAAAATAATTATACCTATATATATTTTCATTTATCTATTTATAAGCATGCATTCATCATTGTAGTTTATTGT
>JZKD02S1412640.1:718647-733606 GCA_000966675.3 Picea glauca
ATTACAATATACTTTTACAAGGCAAATTTTTCTTTGGGGGCTTCATCCCCGAACCCCCGCTGGGGGCCCGCTTGCCTCCAAACCCCCCAGCCGGGGGGATAGCCCCCCCGGACCCTGCAGAGGGGGTGCCCCCCCCTCTGCACTCCCCCGCGTGGAAGAGTGTACATACTTCTTGGGTGTAAATACTTCATGGGGTATAAACACGGCTGAAAGCAAGGACCTTTGAATCATGAAGATAATTAGGCTCCACAACCAACAAAGACATGTCGGGTTTCATTCGACCTTTAGAATGAGATTTATTACCAATTCTTTGAAAATCATCTACAAGGTTTCTAACAATATGATGAATTGTTTCTACACTATTGACTGTTTTAATGCCTAAAATTCTCCTAACAATAGTCAAACTTCTATATTTTAACAAAGCTAAAAATAATTGACATTTAGCATCATCGGATTTTGGTTCAAAATATTCTTTAATGATTTTATAAGAGTGATAACGAATAGTATGGTTAGGTAACTTACCTTCAAGTTATTCTAGAGCACTTTTTCATCGACCTGAATACGTTTAAGAGTTCTTCACCGCATAGTGCTCAAACTAGGTAGGGACGATGAACCCCTATTCTGGCACTCTTAACCTCCATGTTGTGGAGTTAACAATTTTGTAGTTCTTTCCCCTTCAATCAGTAACGGATCAACTGTGGGAGGATAGTAGACATGGGATTGACTACTTTATAAAACATTTAACTGTCCAACAAGAGATTGCACCAGAGGAACTTCTTCACCACAATGTTGTACATTGGTTGCTTCTCTAATTTTATCCATTATATAATCAACTCCAAGAAAATCCTCCATCATCTGATCATCCAAAAAAAGTTGTCTTGATGAGATATTGGATGGATTTCTCTCTAATGAACTCTTTCTCTTTGCTTCTTGTGATGGAGGAGAAACACTAGTAACATCTGTTCTGCTAGAAATTGTATTTCCCTCTTCTAAAATCCTACACTTTGACATACCTAAAAAAAATTCTCTTTCTTCTACTACCTTTTCGATCTGTTAATTTTTTCTCGAAGACTTTCTTTCTTGAATCTGGTGGTTCCCCATGTTTAAAGATAAAAATTGGCTTCCAAACACCCAACACAAATTTTTCTTTGTATAATTTAATAAGGCACAACCAACTGGAGAAATTTCTTTTTGTATTACAAAAGAAGACACATCTAATAATTTCAATTCCAATTCCAATTCCAATTGCACTTGGACAGATTTTTCTTCCAATTCCAAGAAGACACAAGAAGATACAAACAACGATTCCAATTTCACTTGGAAAAAATAGTTTTCTAATTCCAACAAGACACAAGAAGATACAAACAAGAATTTTGATTGCACTTGGACAAATTTGTCTTCCAATTCCAAGTAGACACAAGAATATACAAACAACAATTCCAATTGCACTTGGACAAATTTTTCTTCCAATTCCAAGAAAACACAAGAAGATATAAACAATAATTCCAATTGAACATGGAAAAATTTGTCTTCCAATTCCAAAAATTCACAAGAAGATACAAACAACAATTCCAATTGCACTTGACAAATTTGTCTTCCAAATTTTCCTACAATGGTCTAGAAATAGGACAAAAGTCTCTATGAATCTAACAAGAACACTTAAATAAGTAAAAATTGTCTCTGTAGGATATTTTTGTTTGAAGTTGTCGCGGATTTTTTTCGTCCATAATATAGATGAGGAGGGGTGTGCTCGACATAAAAGAATGCCTATAAGGAATGCACATGCATTCCTAGAATGCATGCACACTAAAGTGTGTTCTCATTCTATAAACACGTGTGTGTTCCTCCTGAGCATAAAATACCATCAAATACAACTCATTCAATTCAAAGGAGAACGTGTGCACTCTTAATGCAATGGATATAGTATTTATTATAGACCAAACATCTTTATGAATAAATATGTATAGGGGTATGGGGAAAACTAAGACCTAAGGGGTTAGGATTGAAATTTTTTTCAAGGATAGAGAAATGGCTAGAGAACCAAGATGTGAGTGATGTGGGTAAAAGGGTTATACATAAGGTATATGCATAGTGAAATCAAGGCTCGAGTGTAGAGGGGGTTAATGGTTGAGTATAAGTTAATCCTAGGCTTAGATGGAGCTAGGGGGGTATATGTCATGGTCTACGTCAAGCTCTAGGTCATCGTATAAATATATATCTAGCTCTATGTTATGGTCTAGGTCATGGTATACATCAAGCTCTATCTCATAGTCTAAATATATCTCTAGCTCTATGTCATGGTCTAGGTCTATTTCATGATCTATGTCATGGTCATCATTGTTATAACCCTAATTTGCACCAGACATGCTTACCTGGCATCAAGCCATCTCAGATTCCTTCTTTTCCAAAACACTGTTGAACAACTCTTCTTAAAAATGCCTTTTATAAAGGCCCACATGCCCTGCTCCATTATTGCATGCGTGTACATGCTCGTTGACCCAAAACAACCCGCGCGTACCTACAAAAGAATGGAAAAAGGAAAGTTGTTGACGGAACACACAGCTTTGGCTAAGTTAACTAAACCTTTCGTCCATGCATGGCCGAGGCTTTGACCAAATACCTAGCTTCTTCTAGCCTATAAAATAAGGGTTAGGGGTCCCATTTGGAGGAAGAGAATCATAGTAAAGAAACTATACCCGATTGCACATTCCCTTTGTCCCAACCCTTTAGCCATCCTTGTGCAAAGATAAATATTGAGAAAAGAAGTTGGAGGATAGTTGAAGAGGAGCCTAGGACTAGGTTCGCGGAGCAGTTCTCGACTTCATCATTGTAAGTTGATTTGTTGAAGTTAATAATAAAGAAGTACTTTTCCCCTCCCACCATATGAGGTTTTCATGGTTTATTGCATACATGTGGATTGAATCTCTAACCCATTAATCTATATATCAAATGCATGTGGATTTCTTTATTTGTCTTGTGTGAATGTAGGTCAGCCTTGGGAGGAGAGCTATAGCCAAAGAGCGATCGAGCATGAAGAAGGGTCAATATCAAATGCCTGAAATAAGGTATGTTCACTTAATCTTCTTAACTATGTATTTTCTTAAGAATAATGGGGATTAGGTCCGGGACGATTGTATAATGTAGGAATCTTTAGGTTTTTTCTGCATGCATAATAAAACCCTAAGTGCTAGTCTGTAGGGGGATTTCCCACTCACAACAGAATTGACGACCATACTGGGGAGAATCTCTAGGGTTTCTAGGAATATTTTTGGGGTATTTTTAAGAACTGGCTTCATTTCCTATTTTTAAAGTTTCTGCAAAAGTCTGAGCTAACAAAGATTCTGGTCTTCCATACCAGTTATCTATGTTTCTTTGCTTGACTGTATTTTTTTTTCCAAGACCCGCAGAGGTACACATGGCCTGTATAAGGTCTGCACGCGTGTACCCATGCCCTGCATTCTCACAGCCCGCATGTACACGCTAGCTGAGGAAGTGCCTGTCACGTGTATGATTCCGAAAAATTTCTTTTAAAGAGGCAGTCATCCTCTTCCCTGTAAGAATTAGTCCTTCTCAAGGATTTTCTAGAACTCTTTCTAGTCTTTGTTGTTTGCAGTCTATAGCTTAGGTTTCACCTTGGATTGGTTTGTTCTATGAAGTTTTCCTTGAATTGTTTTCTCCTTCTATTAAAGTAAGTGTCTGAGTCTTCAAGAGATTCTGGTTCTCAGTACCAGTAATCTCTGCTTGGGCTGGATTGCTTGGTTTTTCATCTGTCTCAGAGTTTCAGATATACACACAGCCTGTATAAGGATAGCACGCATGTACACGTGCTCTGTCTTTACACAGCTCGTGTGCACATGCTTGTTGTTGAACTGTCAGCAGTGTTCTTGTAGAGAGATTTTTTGTTGAAGGTGAGACAGTCATCCTTTCCTTTAACAAGAGTTATACCTCTCAGTTTTTTGGATCTCTGTCATAGTGGTTAGTAACTTAGGTTTGATCACAACAATAGATTTCTTTTTCCATTTAGAAGTTTTCCTCAAAATTTTCTTTTATAGGGTTTTTAGACAAGTGTGAGAGTCCAATTTTAATTTGATTGTGTGTGATTTTTAAAGTGACTCTTTCCGATCTGTGCTTAGGCCAGAAGTTTTCTTGGTTTTGACTTGTTGATATTTTTTCTTTTTTCTTTGTGAGCATTCAAATAAAAAAATATCTTTTATTTCTTTGTTTGGTTAAAAAGTGTTGTTTTGCATTAGTAACTAGGGAAAAGTCTTTACTTTCATAAGTTCTTGACGTTTTACTTAGATATTAAGTAGCTCGTAGTCGAGTGAAATCCTGCTTTGATTTTTCTGTTCAAAGATCTTAGAAAAAAATTTAAGTTTGAAAAGGGGTTTAAGAGTTGAGTTAAGTAAAGGTTTTTTGTTTTCAACTTTCTGTTTATTTTTCTTTCGTCTTTCAAACATCACTAGTTTCACTTTCATAACCTTTGACGTAAGACAAGCCATAAAAATTAACACTAAATCTAAAATTCATTAGACTTTTTATGTTTATAGGGTCAACCAACTAGTTTAGGGTTAGGGCCTTGAATTAGGTTGGAGAGGAAACTCTTCAAGGCCATTAAAATCAAACATTGGAGACTGAATTAGGGAGAGTCAAAGTCCAGTATCGTGAAAGTTATCCAAGACCCCCCTCTAACACAGGGGATAAACATGAGCTCATGTGCAAAAAGGTAGCAGAGATAACCCCTCCAAAGATGGACCAATCGTAGTGGAGAACACATATAGAGGGCTTGTCTTGGGATTCCGTCGATTGCATTTTCCACGGAGCTTCGTGGGTCTTGAATCCGTTCGAGGTCCTCAGTTGTATTCCGGACCACTTTCTTTCGATACCCTTGACAGGTTTCAGGCTCGATACCCTACTCATTGTGTTCTACCTAACTTTCGACTGTTCTACCCGACTTTCGACTGTGCTTGCCTGGTGACTGTTCGCACGTTGGCAACCTAGTTGCCTATCTTTTTAGAGATATACACAAGTGACTGCGGGGGTATACTGCAGTACCTAGGATAGACATCGGGCCATGCTTTGCAGAGTATAGCTGGAGGGTGCTTTGGTGTTCGAGTTGCACTTGCACTGGTAAGTTGCTCTAGTGTTGTTTTTTGTAATTGTTCTTCCAATTAGTTTAGTGTTTGCTTGTTTTATCTTGTAGGGACTTTTTAGTGTGTGTTGTTTTTTGAACGAATAGAAATCCCTAGAGTGTCTTTGATCTTCTCATAGAGTGGCGGATCATGAGATTCGTCGGTCACGAAGGCTTCTGGGCCTATCACCAGTTACACTGGAGCCACCTCTACCACCACTAAGGCGAAAGCTAGACCAACAAGGGTCTTTTAAAGCGACCGGGTCACAAGAAATTGTGCCCGACCAACATCTGGAGGAAACGACCATTTTAGAATTTGGAGATAAATCTCTTGGTACACCTAAAACTCCAACCACTGATCTTTCTGCACCCATCATCGTACCGATTCACCCTTACGAGTGACAGACAGTGTCCCACGTAGCTATGGAAACAAATGTTGTCACCCCTTCTGGGAATTCTTCAATTCCCACTACGGTTGTCTCCACATGAGATTTTCCACCTCCTAACCCATCATCATCAGTCTGAGCCACCATGGTATCGACTACCTTTACCTCGCATAGTGGTTCGATCCCATCTATGGCAGCGGCCACAACCCCTTTCACACCAAGTGCGATAGGTACTCCGTTCTCATACGGGTTGCCTAGCTCAGGTACAAGTCCTGCACTATCCTACTCCATTTCATAGACTTTAGGTATGGGGGTAGGGAGCTCTAACGCTCCTCTGCAAGGCCACATGGGGGGAACTTCAGCTCCTTTTAACGCTTTCCCTTATGAGGGAGGTCATATACCTCCTTTGTCCCGTTCGCTCGGTAGCATGCACCAGCAATCCTTCGGGCCACCTGCACACCATAGTTTATTTGGAGCAGGGAGTCAAGGACCACCTTCACATAATATGCCGGTCGGTTTGACACTATTTTCTTTGTTCGGTGCATTTGGTAACAACACCTTCTCATCAGCTTCTTTCTCAACTGGGGGCAATCTCGGTTTCTGACAACCTATTCCTATGCAGGGTATTATTCCTGCACAGGGGGCAAACCCAGGAACTTCTTCTACATCAGGGCCTTGGAACTCTTGGAAAGGATATGTTCCCTCGCTAGGAATGTCGATATGGGGCAATTATTTTCACAATCAATAGAACCCTAGAATAGGTACTATGCCTATCCCCACAAGATCGACATGGGGCAACCCTTCCCAAATTCCTCCGAATGTAATGCATGCCCAACCATCTATGTCCTGTTTTGGGAATCAATCAATGATGTATCCTCACATGAAAAATTCATGGCCATGGCCATGGTTTTTACCATAACCCAGGCCAGCAACCGAACTTTTTTTGGCAACCTGGTGCCAGTTAAACTCCAGGTCCCTTGTTCCCCGTTTATCACCAACAACCCAAACTACCTTTCCTGGAAACCTTACATTTGCCAGAATTGACAAGGTTTTTGAATGACCCTATCTGTCATGATCCTCTTTAGCCCCCTATGCCGATGAAGTTGCCTTCAGACATACCAAATTTCGAAGCCAAGTGTAATGAAGATCCAAGAGATCATGTGACTACCTTCCATCTTTGGTGCTCATCTAAATCATTGAAAGACGACTCCATACAGTTGTGATTGTTTCAACCTACTCTCATTGGGAGTGTCGCGAAATGGTACATTGAGCTCGACCGCTCAAGATACTCTTCCTTTGGTGAATTGGCAATGGCTTTCCTAAACCATTTCCAATTACCTGTGAGATACGACATTGACATAGAATTGCAAGCCAATTTTGCATAGACAAAAGAGGATTGTATCTTTGATCACATCCGAGAATGGAGACACCAGAAGAGTTTAATTAAGGTGCCATTCCCACCTGCATTCCTGCTCGAGTGGTTTCTTAATTCTTTGGTCCCATAGTTATCCAAAGACATCACGACGTCGGGAGTATTTTCTGAAGAAGACGCCATCATGAGAGCTCAACAACTTGAGCTAATCTATTCTCATTCTGTTTTATTATACAAGATCTTGCCAGATGCGCCACACTCAATACTTGATAAAACTAGACAGAGAGTTGGACCACATGTCGATGGTATTGTTGGTTCAGCACAAACAAAGCTCGCTAAGCAACTGACGAAGAAATTGTAGCAATTGTCTATACAACACACAATGGCCAGCCAAAATACTATTTTGGATGCTCCCCCTACTAAAATGTCGGATGTACACACAGTGCAATCAACAAATCCAAAGGCCACCCAACAGCCTGAAGGAAAGAAAAAACAATGAAAGAAGGGTAAGGGGGATAAGAAACCCACCAGTAATGATGGCGGGGGCAACACTGAGAAATGAAAGGCAAGGGATCTGTGCAACCTGTGCACGAGAGACCACCCAACCCACCAATGTCCTCGACTTGGAGAGGCCCAAAAGGTTGTGACACAACAACAGCCTGCAATGTTAACCAATCCTTTTCAGCATGGGAAAAACCTAACCCAAGCCTCTACAAGTGTGGAAGAGGGTAGTTAAGGACACTCTCCATCTTTGAACAATCCTGCATCTGTGAATGTGTATATGATGAAGGGTGATTCTTTTATATCGACTAGAGAGCATGACTACAACAAACCAAGCACTTCTGAGAAGGACAAAGAAGTTGAACTCCCATCTCTTCCTCTACAGATTGAGAAGACTTTGGGCGAAACAATGACACACATCCCAAAAGGCATGTTCAAAAAATATTCTCACAACCCAAATGCAAGGGCCGACCATAACTATTCTGTGGTGGAGGATTTGTCTCAAACCCCTTGTGCAATGTTTGCTTTGGAGGTCCTCCAAATATGCCCTTCCTAGAGGAAAGCTTTGTTAATCGCTTTAGGATCTACCGAGACTTGTAATCTGGGTACCATCATGCTGGATACAACTGACTTAAAACCTCGTCTGCCTTACCACATAGCATTTCAGATAGTAGTGGCTCACCCCATGAAAACATTTACTCAAAATATTTTCCGCATGGTGGTTGATGAGGGCACCTAGACCTACGTTATGTCGTTGGCATGTTGGAAGGCCATTGGCTAGCACATTTTGTCTCTGCCACCTACTCTTCTCACTGCTTTCGACAATCATTCGTTTCGACCACATGGTATCATTCCCTCTTTCCCCATGCAATTAGGAGGGAAGACCGTGTGCGTCAAGGTAGAAGTAGTCAACGCGTCCCTTGACTACAATATCTTGTTAGGAAGGAGTTGGACTTATGCCATGCAAGAAGTGGTTGCTACCATTTTCTAGGTCTTGTTGTTTCCACACAAGGACCAGATTGTGACCATTGATCAATTGTCTTTCTCTAGACCTGACCCTTCATTGGGGGTGTTCGTGGTCCTGATGATTGATAATCCTCAACCAGGCATAATCAACATAGGGGTTGGTTTGTGCCCATCTTTGATGGTTTCCTTCGATTACCCACACCCTCAAGGCGATGTCAAGTTCATATCTGACCACCGTAAGGTTGAGATTTTCCAATTTTCGTTGTTTCACATGACTTAGTTCAATGATCCATGGATACTTCCTTCCCAATCGGCCATGATGGATGGGAAAGGGAACCCGGGCATGTCCATTCCCTTGTCTACAACTGAAGTAGCGTACTCTTTAGTCTAGCAAGCTTCATCCAACACTTATCCAACTCCTTCACAAGAGTTCGATCTACTTCTAGAGCCTATTTGGCCTCAAGGTTCTCTCGCTTACACCGATTTGTTAGACTTAGTCTTTCCCTCCGATGAAGTAGTAGTTGAAGCAATGACTATTCTGGACAAACCCTAGGATGATCTTCATCACAGATCATACTTCCTCCCAGAGTTAAGCAGAATCAAAGTCGGAGAATTCACCTTGACTATGACTGGAGATAGGCGTTGTCCTATTAATGCCTTAGCTCCACATGAGGTCTATGCTGAGGGTAATATGGCAACCATCACTGAAACCATACCAATCAATATCTCCAGAACCCCTAGCATCATGGAGAATGTTTTCATCAGAGCTGACTGCTCCCCAGGAGAGATTCAAATCTACATAGATATATTTAAAGAATTCCAGGACGTTTTTGCTTGGTCTTACGAGGAAATGCCAGGCATCGTTCCAAAAATAGTCGAACATGAAATCACAACTTATCCAGATGCCAATCCGGTTCGATAGAAGCTTCATCCAGTTAATCCCAGGAAAGCAGCAGCCATTAAGGTTGACGTTGAGAAATTGCTAAAAGCCAATTTTATCTATCCTACCCATTTGACCCAATGGGTGTCAAATCCTATGCCGGTCAATAAAAAACAAGGGACGATTCATGTATGTACAGATTTCCATGATTTGAACAAGGCCTGTCCAAAAGATAATTTTCCCACACCATTCATCGACCATATAATTGATGAATGTGAGGGTTGTGAGGCCTTCTCTTTCATGGACGGTTTTTCAGGATATAATCAAATACAAATCAAACCCGAAGACCAACACAAAATGACATTCATTTGTCCACTGGGTACATTCGCATATCGTAAGATTCCCTTTGGTCTCAAAAATGCCAAAGCGACCTTTCAGTGGGCCATGTCTTTTGCTTTCCATGAACTCAAGCATATAGTCGAGGCCTATTTAGATGATTAAGCATCTCAATCTCACAAGAGAATGGATCATCCCACACACCTCCAACTTATCTTTGAGTGTTGTCGCTACTTCTGGATTCGATTGAATCCAAAAAAGTGCAGCTTTTGCATCACATTAGGACATTTGTTAGGTTTCATAGTGTCAACAACAAGGATCATGGTTGATCCTCTCAAGGTTGAGGCAATAATTCAGTTGCCTCCCCCACGCACAATCCTTCAACTTCAGAGTCTATAGAGCAAGGCGGATTTTTTAAGACATTTCATCACCAACTGTATCGAGATCACAAAGGGATTTATGTGCTTACTGAAGAAATATGTTCCTTTTCATTGGGACGATGCTGCTCAACTCTCTTTTGACGCATTGAAACATGCCCTCACGAATGCCCCTTTGCTTCGGCCACCTAACTATAACAAAGATTTCTTAATATACCTGGCTGCAGCAGAGTCAACCATTGGCATGGTCTTAGTTCAAAAAGATGACTTGTTCTCAGAATATGTGATTTATTACCTGAGCCAAGGCCTAGTAGGACTAGAACTCAATTATTCTCATATCAAAAAACTTGCGTTGGTAGAAGTCCATGTTGTTCAACGGTTCTGTCATTATGTTCTGTTTCGCAAGACCACCATCATTGTTGTCGTGAATCCATTCCAGTACATGTTGACACGATTGGTAATAGGTGGAAATATCAGTAGATGGATAGTCGTCCTCCAGGAGTTTGACTTAGATTTCATTTCAGCTAAATCCAAAATGTCACTGGTCTTCGTAGAACTTATTTCGGAACTTTCGTTTGAGTCGGGTGATGTTATGCCCGAAGAGTCGCCTATCAGAGGAGATATTTTTTTTATCACATCTTTAGATCCCTGGTACAGAGATATACTTATCTATCTCTAGACTTTGAAGTGCCCCACCTCTGCTTCTCATGATGAGCATCGACGTATACGCCATTAGGCTAAGAATTATCTCATACTTGATGATATGTTGTATCGAAGAGGTGTAGACTGTGTCCTATGTCGATGTCTCACCCACGAAGAAGCATCTATCATGCTTAACGATTGCCATACTGGAGCCTGTGGCGGTCATTTGTCTGGGTTGGCAACAACCCAAAAGATTTTACAAGTAGGTTACTTCTGGCCGACACTAATCAAAGATTGTATCGAATCGGTCAAGAAGTGCCACCCATGCTAGATATTCTCTCGGAAGATGAAGGCACATCATGCTCCCATGTTTCCTGTCATCACTGTTGGTCCCCTCACTGAGTGGGGGATTGATTACAATACATGCAACCCTCCTTCCACAAGGGGGCACAGTTATATCATTGTAGTCGTAGACTACTTCACGAAGTGGGTTGAAGCTATGCCGACGTTTAAATATGATGGAGAGAATGTGTCTCTCTTTTTATTCAACCAGATAATAGCAAGGTTTGGCATCCTGAGAGAGATTGTCACTGACCATGGTAGTCATTTTTAGAACCAGATGATGACCAAGTTAACATCAAATCTTGGGTTATGGAAAGAACATTCCTCACCCTACTACCCCCAAGCAAATGGTCAAGTGGAATCTATAAATAAATCTCTTAAGACCATCCTACAGTGAATGATCAACTCAGCCAAGTCAAATTGGCATTTGATGTTATACTCGACATTATGGGCTTACCGAATGTCTGTTATGACTACAACTAGTTTCTCACCTTTTCAACTCACTTATGGGCTAGAAGTAGTCTTTCTTATCAAATGTTAGATCCCATCCCTAAAGTTGGCAGTACAATTATTGCCAGACACTTCTCCACTTGAAGAGTGGTTATTATACCTTGAGCAGCGTCGTGATGTGGTCCTAGCCAATGAGGCTCGCAAACATAAATTCAAGTGTCAATATGATTGGTTTGTTCGTCCTTGGATTTTCTCTGAAGGTGATCCTGTCCTAGTCTATGACCAAGATAAGGACCCCCTGGGGGTAGGAAAATTCAAACCCATGTGGTTCGAAACTTTCGTCATAAAAGAGGTTCTAAAAAAGGGTGCTTATTGTCTGGTTGAATTTAAAGGGAATGCTTTGGTAGATCCTAGAAATGGGCTCTACCTCAAGAAGTATTATTCATAGGCAGGTCACCATGGGTAACTTTTTGTAACATATGTATAGTCTTTGTACTATTACTTTCTAGTTTCTTTTAGTATAATGGATGTGTCGTTTTTGATGTTGTTTTTTGTCACTATGGAAGATGTCAAATGAATCCAAGGTATTCATTGGGTATGCAGATGGTGCTAGCTAGCACACTCGGAGGCTTGCCTCCGTAGCTTGGGTAATTTTTACACCTCGAGGCCAGTTATTATCTTCCGGAGGTATATGCTTAGGTGACACCACAAACAATGTCGCCGAGTATAGTGCAGTTATTGAGTTGCTTCGTGATGTCCTGTCATTTTTTATCTCCCATATCCAAGTCTATCTAGATGCTTAGTTGGTTGTGTCACAGTTAAATAGAGTCTATTGTGTTCATGATCCAACTTTACACCGATGATTCCTTAGGGTATGTCTCTTAGAACAAAGCTTTAATTATATTACTTATTTTCATGTTCCTAGGAGATTAAACCAAATTACAGATACTCTAGCTAATCAAATTTTAGATTGGCATCTTGCACACATATGAAAGGACATACACATAAACATGTAAATACATTTTTAAAAGAAAAAATGATCCATAAGACACAAAAAGACATAAAAATCCATATATAATATCATAATCACTAGAGTACATAGGTGGACACAAGCTCCTCAAAAGTATGACCAATAATGAGTCATGGGGCTTATGCCCTCAAAAAATATATACAAGAAGTGCTCTCGGCACATGAAAAGTCTAACTAAGGTCAGGGCCTGTGGGCCCTGTTGTACTGATCAACAACGTTTTCCAAATGATGAAACAATCGAACCCACGTCCATGGTGCCCCAACTACATGAGGTTGCATATACAACGGAAGATCCTCAATCTCTGCCATAGGGATCGTGCAGGTGAGTGCAGTAAATTTCTGCTCGACTCGTCTCAACACCCTCTTAGCTTCCCCGGTTGGAAGCTCTCCTGCTGCTGTTGGTCCCCCTGTGGCGGCAGGTGCGGCCCCTGGTCGAGGACAATGCATGTTCCTCGCATAGTCTGCAGGTCGCACTGGTCCCACATCTGCACACAACAAACACATATCCATCAAATACTCTGGTATAAAAAAATTGATATATAACAAAAAACAACATAAAAATTACATATGCTTCACACAAAAAAAAAACAACAAAACAATGATGTAAACTTACCTATCTCTCCTCGCTCCTCACCAGGAGTTACTGGTATCTCAGGATCTCTCAAGAAATCAATCCCAGCATAAGGGTAATCCTGTATGACTGGGATCTGTTGTGAAAACCATGCAAAGAAATCATTGTCAAAGGAATCATTGGTCCTTCCACCACCCTGTCGTGGCAGTAACACTACCCATCTACAAACTGCAGGAAGAGAGGCTTGATGTCCTCATACCACTACTCTAGGACTAAAGCTCAGAACTCTTTCAAATAAGAAAGAGCATAGAATGGTCCCGAACCCAAAGTTCCTTTGCGTCCGTGACCGACAATCTGTCAACTTCTTCTTCATATAATGTAGTAGTGTAGTGCTCCAGTAAAATATTTGTGCATTTAAGAATTGGATGACACAGTTCATTTGTGCACGAGACGCCTGATGTAGAGCCGCAAAACCAATCATAACCCCAATAAGCAACACAATTTCATGTAGTGATAAGTTAGTAATCTTTCTTATGGGCACCTGTGAGCTCGATCGGTCTGTACCAGCCTCACAGTAAACTCCTATCAATTCCACTATGTTATGAGGCTCTGAAGGAAATGTTCGGAAGTTGACTGGTTCCCCTCTCCTGGAGAGGCCAGACAAAAATAATATGTCCTCTGTGGTGGGCACCAGTGACTGCCCCTCTAACATAAAGGCCTCTGCATCAAGATGCCAATAATCAACCAAGGTGTTTAGTAGCCTAGGTTGTGCCCGCATAAAAGGACATAAGAATAACTTGAGTATCCCACATTGCATTAAGGAAGCCACAATATTGGGGTCTTCCCTGACCAACTCACTAACCTCCTCATGCTCTCTTTCTCTCCAGTGAACATACATCCTACCAAACATCAAGTTCAGGAGGGTTAACCCTTTTTTTTTTTTTTAATTTTTCATTCAATAAGGGGGTCCATGTGTGCTGTAATGTTGATAGTCATGTGTACATGTGTGCAATTTTTACTCTGCCTGAATGTACATGTGGCCTGTCATAAGACAGCCCACAATGACCTAGGGATGACCTTTTGAAGGTTGACACCCCCCCAAAACTTGAAACCCAAAGCATAAATAAAGATTTAAATTGCAAGAGGAGAGAGTTTATACTTACTTGGTCCAGACAGATGGTTGTTTCATCCACTGTAGCTCCCAGAATCACCACTTATATCAAAGGGGTTTTTTTTCTCTAGAGTCAATTTCCAAATCAGCAATGGTGATAACGAGCTGTCGGCTTCTATTTATAGACTTTTTGGCCTCTTTTTGTCACTTTTTTTCCCCCCCTTATCATTTTCTTTAAACCAAAAACCATTTAGAGTGATTCAAGAGTTGCATTGGAAGGGTATGATCAGGTATCGAGATTTTTTTTTTTTTTTTTTTGGAGTTTTGGGTAACTTTTTACGGTTCATGCAAAAATCTCAGATGATCAACTTGAGCATGTAGGTTAGGTTTCTACCCTGACTTTTGTATCTTTTTGTCTTTATTCCTTTGTCATAGGATCGATCCCATCAAGTTGTGACACATAACCATCATTGTTGCTTTAGAAGTGTCGCAAGTTAGTGGTAGAGCTTACCGGAACATGGATGCCCTAGGTAGATCTTAGTTGCATTATAGTGTCCATGATGTCTCTAATCACTATAAGCTCAGGAGTCCTTGTTGTTTTCCCTAATTATGAGTTTGAGCCTCATTTTCATGATTCCTTTTCATTCTTGACCTCACCCTCGGGACTCCCAAAAGACATAATGAGTCTTCTTTTAAGCCCTTTTCAGACCCTCTAAACATGAAAGGATTGTTGAGTGATCTTGTTGCCTTTCACGCTGATCCAGGTGGATATCGGTGGCCACCCACCTTCTCCAACTGGCCCAAAACATGTTTCTGGCAATTTTGGTAATTTACTATTTTTAGCAGTTTTTAACTTCCGAGGCCATTT
>JZKD02S1412640.1:733656-745024 GCA_000966675.3 Picea glauca
CATCTTCTTGTGAATGCGAGTAGCCGTCACATCTCTTCTCAGAGATAAGCTGCCACCATTCTAGCGAGTCTTTCACTCTGTATTTTTACAGTCTCTGTACATTTCTTTCATTAATCTCCGCTCTCATTTCGTGCCGAAAATAATCTGGATCACACGCTCATTAAAATAAAATTTGAAGTCACATCTATTCGGAAGTAGTTTACCCCTTTTTCGGTCCAGAAATTCAACTGTACAAACAATGGTATACTCTAAGGAACTTCAGTTCTCTAGAAGAGTACTCTCAGGTATCATTTTAACCCTTTTTCGGGCCTGAGGGACTAAATTTATGAAAAGGAACCCCCATGGAGTCCATAGTTAAGCTCTTTTCAGACTCCCTAAAATTGAAAAGATCGTCGAGTGACCTTATTCTTTCACACTCGTTAAAATGGTCCAGAAGAACATCCCTGACGGAGTCCATAGTTAAGCTTTTTTCAGACTCCTTAGAAATGAAAAAATGGTCTAGTAATCTTGTATTTATCAAACTCGTTAAAATGGTTTTGAATAGATGTGTTTTCAGTTCTAGGTTACCCCTTTTTTATAACTAACTAGACTACCTTAGAAAAAGGTACCCTAGTGGAGTCTCCTTTTACGTTTTTTCAGACTCTCTAAATATGAAAAAAACGTCGATCTTACCTTCTCTGGGCTCATTAAACTTACATCGAAGGACGTTACCATTGTTTTTTTTATTAATTACATTTTCATACCTACATCTTTGGCCTAATGTTGGCTCCATGTTTCTCTCAAATGAACCATCTAAAGCATGCCTTATATGCAAGAGTTGTAGCACTTTGCCTCTGTGTCTTAACACATTTGGCCCCTGCAGGATTTTTTCTGAGTGTCCTTACTTTGAACATCAGTCTTGTCCCTATTCCTTGAACTTGTATGTTTGCAACCCTCATTCCTCCTTTGTAACATAACATTCTTTTAATATTTTTCCAAAATTATCGAGAAAGGACAAAAAAAAATCAAATATACCCCAAAAAGAGGAAGGGAAAACTATTTTCTTTATTGGCAGCATAATGAGTCACCCTTGGATAAAGCACATCTATCCGTTTGTTCATCAAAACTCTGGGATTTAATAAGACCTTAGGAAGTTTTTCTCGCTACATAGAGTTGTTTCCTCCTCCATTTGGTTATTCTTCCAAACATATGGAGAGTTTGTGTTGCCTCCTTCCTCGTAAACTTATGTTAATTCCATGCTACCTGAGTCTCATCATTTTTTGTGCTATTATCCAAGGGAATTTTTTTACCAAGCCTGAGTCAACCCCTCTACAGTTTGTCTCTTGCCCTCATACCCGGCCATCCTGAATGTCCAATCAAGTCTTTGTTCAAAATCAATGAAGCCTTCAGTCTGATCATCAAGATTATCTAGTCCATGATCGACGAGCCATCGAAGACCTCTGGGTAGTGAACTCATACACCCATATTACACTCCTACCCTAGTTTTGAATATTTTGAAGTTGTTTCTTGAGCTCTGAAGACCTCATCTCTAGCCATTAGGCCTTAGCAACTTCTAAGAAGATGGATACTCTACACGTATATCTTTTTGATTTCGAGATGTAGCTCCGTTGTGTATTGTTCACGGCTACACTTTATATAGTTATATGACATGGATCTACAGTGTATTTGATTGGTATCCATGATTTTATTTTATCCTCAGTGAGACAATTGTTATTTTTTGTAGACGGCACCTCCCAATTTCTGGTCCCTGGGCTCACTTGTTTGGCACATTGGTGAAGATTATTAATGTATTTTGGCCATCAGATGCTCTTCTGACCTCACACATTAGGGGGAATATGTTATAACCCTAATTTGCACCAGACATGCTTACCTGGCATCAGGCCATCTCAGATTCCTTCTTTGCCAAAACACTGCTAAACAACTCTTCTTAAAAACACCTTTTATAAAGGCCCACGTGCCTTGCTCCATTATTGCACGTGTGTACATGCTCGTTGGTATTGTGTGAATGTAGGTCAGCCTTGGGAGGATAGTTGCAGCCAAAGAGCGATCAAGCGTGAAGAAGGATCGATATCAAACTCCCAAAATAAGGTATGCTCACTTAATCTTCTTGACTATGTATTTTCTTAAGAATAATGGGGATTAGGTTCGAGACGACAGTAGAAAGTAGGAATCTTTAGTTTTTTTTTGCATGCATAGTAAAACCCTAAGTGCTAGTTCATAGGGGGATTTCCTGTTCACAACAGAATTAATGGGAAAAGTACTTCTTTATTATTAACTTCAATAAATCAACTTACAATGATGAAGCTGGCCACTGCTCCGTGAACCTGGTCCTGGGCTCCTCTTCAACTATCCTCCAACTTCTTTGCTCTATATTTCTCTTTGCACAAGGATGGCTAAAGGGTTGGGACAAAGGGAATGCACAATCAGGTATAGTTTCTTTACTATGATTATCCTCCTCCAAATGGGACCCCTAACCCTTCTTTTATAGAATAGAAGAAGCTAGGTATTTGGTCGAACCCTCAGCCATGCATGGCTGAAAATTTTTGTTAAATCACCCAAAGTTGTGTGTTCCATCAACAACTTTCCTTTTTCTGTGCTTTTGTAGGTACATGCGGGTTGTTTTGGGTCAACAAGTGTGTACACATGTGAAGTAATGGAGCAGGGCATGTGGGCCTTTATAAAAGGTGTTTTTAAGAAGAGTTGTTCAACAGTGTTTTGGCAAAGAAGGAATTTGAGATGGCCTGATGCCAGGTAAGTATGTCTGGTGAAAATTAAGGTTATAACAATCGTATAGGTCTAGGTCATTCTCTAAGTATTGCCTTTTCTAGGTATTGTTATGTCTAGGTCTTGACATGTCTAGTTCAAGGACATAATTTACTTGCGATGTAGGGAGGGGGTTGTAGAGAGAGTGTTATCACTGAAATTCCGTCTGCAACATCGCATGTAAATGATTACAAGAATACAACATCTCCAAACACCTATTAGTTCACCTGTAGCACCAAAAAATCATTTCCAAGGGGCAAAAACTATACAACTGGTCAAAAATTGACATGTACTAAAACACTAAAAGAAGCGTGCACATAGTGTGCGGGCCAAAGAAGCTCATAGAGCACACAATTTGCCATATGCGCGATTGTGTATGAGAAAAGCCACACACTCCTATGAATGACGCATTTATGGTTCTTGTCAGCCCCTCACCCACTTAGGGACCATCTCCCAACTTAACATGACCCTCAAATCAGAGTTGAATCCGAATGGGGGGGTTGGTCATAATTTTATGTTTTTTGACCGTTCTTTCTCCTATAGGATGTAATTCCTGTTTCAAGACAGCTCTTCGTTTTTTACTGAAAAAATAATCAGACGAAGGAATTTCATCTCTGGTGATTGGCTCTAAAAAACTTACATATAGAACTCCTTCATGAGGGATTCCAAAAGTTGATTGAAGTGGAGTCAATGGTGTAATAGGACTACCAAGTTCCTATGAAGTTGTTCCCCCAACATTTTCTGGAATATCATCAAGGTCTATTTCGTTTGTTTCTATTCATTTTCCCTTTTTTGTCTATGTTTCTTTGGTCTGAGAATCCTCTATATTCTGAGGAGGTATTTTAGACTCTTTCAATTTATCTTTGTCACCTGCATTATACTGAATAATGGTTTCAAACCCCGGAGGAATTGTTTCTTGCTCTTGTGCTGGCATTTTGCCTTGTAAAATCTTTGGCAGACATTGCCTTCTATTTCTTTGAAAAGATGCAAACCCCACCTATGCATCAGGTGACAAGGTTTGCACTCTGCTCTAAACTTCCTCATAAGATTTAGCATTTCTAAAAACATCATCATAAACCGAGACTTCATGTTCATATGCTTTCAAACCACATTGTGTGAAATGCCGACTGATTATCTGATATGGGTCGTGTTTCCTGAGCTTTATATTTACTAACTTCACTTCGTCCATTGATTCGGCTTCTGCCTTAGAATGGCCTATGTTTAATAAAACAAATTTTCCTAGATAAACAGGAAAAGATGGCCATGCCTTTTTCTGTTGAGCTTTTAATTCTAGCCCAATACCACCATTTACTAACTGATAAGCCACTTCTCTGCATATCAACCTGTCTGGTAAAATTTTTGGGAGTGCATGAGGCGGAATGGTACAGCCATAAACCCTCACATAGGAAAAAGTTTCCTCGATGAACCAGACAGCGACTGTTTTGAGGTTTTCTATGATGGTATTAGAAATATGAGGGGATTCGCATCCCAGGAATAATTTGTGCAGAGGGATAATTACATAATGACAAACCTCATAAAAATCATTTTTTTCATTTTCTTCCCAGAGAGCTGAATGGTATTTATGAACGGGCTCTGGACAAGAAACATTCCATTTCCAATTCATAAGTGGGAAAGGAGTCATAAATCAAATCGCATCCATTATATAGGCTGACATATAAAAAGACACTCACTGTCCTTTTGACCTAGCTGCTTTGTAATTCATAACCTCTGATGTAAGGTTATCTGATAGAATTTTGTGCCAATTGAAACTGCGTCCCTCTGAAACTTCCTCTAAGAAAGGTGTCCAGTCTGCATTAAAATGAAAAGGATCCTTTCTCCCAAAAAGTCTACATAACATCATCGCTAAATACACCATATATTCATTTAAGGAAGCCGTGGCATAAATTCCATGTTCATTAGCCCTAAACTTGTTTTCATCTCTGGCCC
The DNA here is from genome assembly GCA_000966675.3 of Picea glauca. Taxonomy (NCBI): domain Eukaryota; kingdom Viridiplantae; phylum Streptophyta; class Pinopsida; order Pinales; family Pinaceae; genus Picea; species Picea glauca. The sequence continues at coordinate 738,367 of JZKD02S1412640.1, forward strand.
ATCCTCTTATCATGTCAAGGTATGTTTGGCCACCTTCAACACACTCTTTTCTTTGAAATGCAGCTACAAAATCAATATTATAAGTATGTCTATAATTGGGTGAGAGATTATACATTACTTGGATATGTTCAGGTCTGAATGAGCCGATGACAGCTCCTTGTTCGTTCAGAATACTTCTGGTCAGAACATCTACTTTATCCAGTGCCCAGGTGATCATATCAATATATGAAACAAGTCTCGGGCACGCAGCAACCTTATGAAGCTTAGTCTCGACGATATCTCGGAGATGGTTTTCCGCACCAGTGTCCGCATATTTAAGTTCATCCTCCATTTTTTCTGCAATTGAAGCCCATGATTTGATAGAGTGTACTACCCCAGATGCAGTAGTATCGGAAATAATATCTCCTTCTGGTTGCTCTTCATTTTTCTTCGAAGCCTTTTTTGGTGCCATAGCTTTGTGTTCACTTGAAAACCTGTAACAGAGAGGAATTTAGCTTCGAAATGATAATGTAAACGTTTCAAAATTTACTTTGAATATATTATAAAAGCATTGAGATTTGTACCTCTGTTATGAATTTAAGGCTCTTAATGCAAAAGATATTCCCGAATATATGCATTTAATGTTTGTACTTAAGCTTTCTCAGTGTATTCAAAAACTTTCCAAATTGGATAATGCCGCATTAAAGATCATTTATCAAAAATCTTACTTTAAACCTTGTTTATACGAATGATTAAATAGTGTTAATCTTGATTTAAAATTTGAAAACACTCGTATCGGAGTTTTAGAACTTTTGATGTCAAGGAAACAAGTCAACGAAGAACCCCAATTGCCGAAATCACGATATATCATTTAAGTTTAAACATTTTTATTGTCTTAATTAATCCAGATTAAACTTTTTCGAACTTTCATTGATCGGGAAATCGGGACATCCAATCACATGAAAATTGTTGCTTACAAAACCGCGAATCCCGATATCCCGATATGATTATTTATTCTTAATCATGCTTAACAATAATTATATTAACTCCAAACTTCACTTAAGGATTAACTATATCGCGAAATCGGGAAATCGGAAAATATGATGACAAGTTTCTTTGTTCTCACAAAATCGCGAATCCCGATTTTGTGATGAGATTAACTTAAAGTTTAAACCTATTTAACTGATGGTTTAAGTAAATGATGTTTTAATTAAGGATTAATGTATCGGGAAATTGGGAATCGGGATTTTTCTATTCAATTTGCGTTGAACATTTGTTATTTCAAAACTCCGAATCCCGATATCCCGATGTAAATTTAAATTTCCTTAAGTTTTTAACATTACTGTTGATTGAAAAAATCATTTGAAAAAGTGTTTGAAACTTATGTTCGTTTAGATTTTTAATCATTCTTTATCCGAAAATGAACCATAAAGGCATCATGAATTCGTTGGAGATGAAATTTTTGCTTTAGGAAATTTATAAAATGCAAAGACTCAAAAATACAAAAAAAAATTATCCTCCAGGTCAAAAATTCAAGGTCTGTTTCAACATAGGCTCCAACTGGGGACCTCGTCTCCCTGCGGGATGAGGAGAACATGCATACTTAGTTCCTTCATTGGGTGATGGGGTCAAGGGTTTATCTCTGATAAACTGATCAAGGAGCAAGAAAAGAGAATACATACAGTCTTTGAAAAACTTTTCAAAACTTATCACTTATTTGAAATTCGGTTATGGTCTTCTTCAAAATTCTCCTTCTCATTCCAAAATTGAGTTAGTATTGAGATGATTAGAACAATCTTTTAGAAACTCAATAGATTATTGAACATTTCAGCTTGCATCAATCGAAATAAAATTCATAAATTTAAAACTGGGAAGCTCCATTTGACCTAAGATGAATATCCAGTTTTTGAAAAATTGATAACTAGAATAGAGTTATAGATAAGTATGACAACCTTACAGATACCTCAGATATTGCTTCACTGCCAGCAGGCCTGTTCAGTACCCCAGTGAAGTTATCTGTCCCTTTTTACTGAATTTCCTTTCACCGCTTCGAATGCTAATTTTATGTTTAGACATTGCTTCACTGCCAGCAGGCCTGTTCAGTACCTCGGTGAAGTTATCTATTTTTTATTTTTAGACGAGGGCAATCATTTAAATGAATTTCCTTTCATCGTTTGTAGGACTAGATGGGGGCAGTCAATTATGAATTTCCTTTCACCATCTGTCTTATCGTTAGCTCATGCTTACGAAGCGGGGGCAATCAGTGATATTTAATATATCAGGGGTGGTGATCTATGTAAAATTTTATAATAAAGGTTTGTCAACTTTTTTTTATTATTCTAGACCAATTGTTCTCAACCTTCAAAACCTCCTTAGTCTGTAGAGAAAAACGGAAAAATATTTTCAAGGGATCTTCTTTTGAGCAAGCTTAAAAGTTCAGATAAATTGTTAAGAAACTTTAAGATATTTAAAGTTAATCTCAAACCTAACCATTTTTAGTCAGAGAGAAAAAATCATGAAAATTGACCTAACTGAATTCAATCATTTGATAATTTTCGAAGTCAATACAAGATCTCTTCAACTCTGACAAAAAGTTTTTTCAACTTTTCAACAAGATAAAACTGAGGGTATTAAAGGAAACTTTACAACAATGTAAAACCAAAATAACTCGGATATAATTTAAAAAATAACTCTTTTTTTTTTGACAAAATAATTTTTTAACAATTTGAGAAAGAAACTTGTATGTACAAATTTATTTTATTTATTTGTTTGTTTATTTATTTATTTATTTTCTTTATTCCATGTAATGCTTTAAGAATCGTGCATTAACAGGGGCATTTAGGATCTTACCATCTAAATTTTCCAGTAGAAAAGAGGTTTTACCTTCAGAAGATGATATTTTAAAGGGTACATACCAGATGTGATCAAATTTACCGTTTTTTCCAGAATCTTCCTTTCGAGCATCCCACCTCAGAACTAGATCTCCTAGAAGAAAGTTTTTGTTCTTGGCCTTGCGATCAAATAACAACTTCATATTATCCTGGTACTTTTGTAGTTTTTCATCTATCACATCCTTGTGTTGTTGAACTTCAATCAGTTGGTTTATTCTCCTAGTGCGAGGATTGGGCTCTTCCTTCTACTCCTGCCCCAGCTTCATTACAGGGAGTGCTAATTTTATGGGTAATACTACATCTGTGCCATAAACCATTTGAAATGATGAGGTACCAATAGATTTCTTCGTTCCTATTCGATTTTCCCATAAAGCATACTTTAAATGTAAGTGCCAAGATCTTTTATTTTCATTTAAGACTTTCTTAATTATGCTGATCAAACTCTTATTAGAAGATTCAGCCAAACCATTTCCTTGTGGATAATATGCTGTGGAATGTCCTAGTACAATGTTATATTTTTGACAAAAATTAATCATTGTCATTGACTTGAATGCTTGGGCGTTATCTGTTACTATCTTTCTAGGACATCCAAATCTTGCCAATATATTCTCTTCTAAAAATTCTATGACCACTGAATCAGTGGCTTTCCTGGTAGGGATTGCCTACACCCACTTGGTGAAATAATCTGTGGCAGTGAGAATCCACCTATGTTGGGCACTTGAATGTGGATTTATCTCACCTATAAAATCAAGCCCCCGTTACTGAAAAGGGGCTTCTGTTTTAACTGGAACTAACGACATAGTTGGAAGCTTATGTTTTCCAGTAAAAAATTGACAAGGGTTACAAGTTCTTACCCTAGCCTTTACATCAGGGAAAAGCTTGGGCCAGTAATAACCAACCCTTAAAATTTTATATGTTGTTGCTCTCCAAGCATGATGCCCTCCATAGACCCCTTCATGAAACTGACTGATAACTTCCTCTGTCTTTGATTCAACCAAGCAAACTAAGAGGAAACCAAGCGGGTCTTTCCAGTGTAATTTTTTCTCATAAATGCAATATTTAACTGCATGTAGTTTCAATGTTCTAGCTTTGGAAGATGACAATTCATCTGGACATTTCAAAGTTAAAAGATATGTTACTATATATTTATACCATTCAGACGAAATGAATTTGTCCTCAATCTTGTTTTTAATTATTTGATCATCGATTTCATTCATATCTATCCATCCTTCTTCCTCTTGAGCATTGTTTATCCCAAGAGCCCGAAAATTAGATTCAGCTAGCACTCTGGCTAAACCCTGTCCTTTTACTAATTTAGTTGGTTTAACCTCCAAATCAAATTCCTGAATTTTTGCAAGCCATCTACCCCTCTTACCATCACTGTCTGCTTGTACTAAGATATCCTTTACAGCGCTGGTAGGTACATATGCAATGATTTTGGAATGCAATACATACGTTCTAAAAGCCTTCAATGCTTTAACCATTGCATAAGCTTGCTTCTCCATTATATTGTATTTAAGCTCAGCATCTCGGAGGCTCTTACTGAAAAAGGCGATGGGTTTCTCATAACCCTCTTCATTCTTCTGGAGGAGAACAGTAGCCAGCGTGTGTTCTGAAGCAAATGAAAAAATGAAGAACTCCTTAAGATAATCTGGACTTGCTAGTACCGGAGCCTCACTTATAACTTTTTTAATGTGGGAAAGGGATGCCTTTGCTTCTGCTATCCACTTAACTTCGTTGTTCTTCCTGAGCATATCTGTAATCAGTTTAACAATCTCAGCAAAGTTAGGAACAAATCTTCTCAAAAAGTTTATTTTTCCTAAAAAAGATTGAATTTCTTTAACATTTCTAGGAATAGCTAATGTTTCTATGGCCTCTAYTCTCTTAGGATCGATTCTGATACCATMTCGGGATACTATATGTCCTAACMACTTGSCTTCCTGCATGGMAAAATGAGATTTTTTTGGATTTAATGAAAGACCATACWTACGACATTTTTCAAAAGTTTGTTTTAAATGAATYATATGATCTTYATCTGATTTYRAAAAAAYAGTTAAGTCATCYAGATATATAACTACAAACTTATCTCGTTCRCCGAMAAAGGCAATATCCATTGCTCGTTGAAAAGTGGCTCCTGCATTCATTAGTCCAAATGGCATTTTATCATACATAAAAGTACCCCAAGGAGTGGTGAATGCAGTTTTTTCCTTATCAGGCTCACTAACAGCAATTTGATTATATCCTGAAAATCTATCAATCATGGACATCCTAGTAGCCCCTACTATTTTCTCCAGAACGTGATCCATTTTTGGTAAAGGATAGTTGTCTTTAAGAGAAGATTTATTTAAATTTCTAAAGTCAACGCATAATCTGATTTCCCCATTTTTCTTTCTCACCAGTACTAGATTAGCAACCCAGTCAGAGTATCTTAAGGGAACAATAATCTTAGCGTCTAAAAGTTTTTTCACTTCGTTCTCAATGACAGGTAATAAGATCGGGTTAAATTGTCTAAGTTTTTGCTTGAAAGGTTTGACACCTGGTTTAAGTGGTATTTTGTGTTCTATCACTGAGGTGTCATATGTTTTCAAATCTTCGTATGACCATGCAAACACATCTTTATACTTTTTCAACAACTCTGTATATATTTTTTTTTTCTACTGACAAAAATTTTGATAACTTCAGCATTTTGGGATTATCTACAGTTCTTATGTTACAGTCTTCAACCTCTTCTGGTTGAGGTTGTAAAGTAGTTTTAGAAGGAATGTCATCTTTATTAAATAGTCTTTCCAAAGGTATCATACCTTTGGGGATTTGATTGTTTTTTAAAACAAGCATCCGGTGATTAGCTATTTTATCATGAAACTCTTTTGCATCTTCCCATTCCTGCATAATCCAACTTGGATCATTTTGATTCTCCTGATCATTATATGTTTCTGAAAACTCATCTAAGGATTCGAGAAACTTTCTGAGTTGCTCGTCGTCTTAGAAAACTTGCCAATGTTGTACATTATCAGGTATGGAAGGATGATGTCTCATTTGAATATGGTATTTTAAATCAAAAGACATCGGGGGGCTAAACGTTGATGCAGCTTTAGCTAAAGCATCGGCCTGTTGGTTTTTGGATCTAGGGACAAAATAAAAATTTTAAGAAGTGAAGAAATTCTCAATTAAATCCCACACGCAGTTTCTATAAGACCTTAATCTAGGATGTTTAGCTTGATATTGTCGATTTACTTGTTTCATTATTAATTCAGCATCACCGAAGACTTCAATATTTTTAATTTTCATTTTTCTTGCAGCTTCTAAACCAAGTACTAAAGCCTGATATTCACATACATTATTTGTACAGTCTATATACCATTGGAGCCTATAAGAAAAAGGAATTACAAATTGATCATTAGGGGCAATAAGGATCACTCCAGCCCCGGCTCCAAGATAGGAGGAAGCACCATCAAAAAACATTTTCCATGTACCAGTATTATATACATTTTCTTTTATTTCATTTTTTTGAATTACTTCTTTTGTATCTTTATCATCTACATCTATCTCAAAATCATCATCTAACGATAATATACAGTTCCCTAAATCTTGATCTGCAATATATACAGGATGATTTTTAGGATTTTTTGGGTCACTCACAGTGAATGCCATCCGAGTTTCCTTGTATAGACGAGTGAATTGTCCTCCGAAAATAGGGATCATAGCGTATGTCATATCTAACTGGATGGATCCTCCAAGCTTAGCACCCCATGATCTAGATAGTAGCATTCCATATTTTGGGGGAATAT
>JZKD02S1412640.1:745086-772569 GCA_000966675.3 Picea glauca
TCTTTAATCATCCCTATGCATTTAACTCTCCTAGAATCAAAAGAATACAAATCACCATAGGGTCTTGTGACTTCGAGACCAAGTTTATCCATTATTTCTTTAGGCATGACATTATGCGAAGCTCCATAATCCAACATGCAGTTGTGTAACAAGTGATCAAAAATGGTAAGTGTGATATAAAAAGGAGCCACTGTATCTTTTTCCCCTTCGGCATGTGGACCGAACACAATGATAGGTTTATCATATTCTAAGTTAATTGTGTCTGCCAGACTTTCCTTTTCAGAAAAATTTATCATTTTGGCTATTTGTTTTCAGTATAATGGATTTTTAGCTAATTCGACAAGGGGAATACGAATTTTGATCTTTCTTATTTCGTTTTCCAAGTTAAAATTGCCTAGGACCTTGTCATTCTCAATGTGTGGGGCTTCCGTAAACTTTTTCTCAGTTTTACATTGTGATGTGACCTTATTTTCTTTTATCGGGGCTTGTGTATTTACAGGGGTAGTTCCTACTGGCTTTAACTGTACAGGGTTATCTGTTGTATTTCTTTTTGCAAACTGTTTATCTGCAACTTTTGGGTTTTCTTCATCAATATCTTTTCTAAGTAAAACCTTCTTCGTTTGAATATTAGAGGGATTTTTATTTCTAGGTCTCAGATTATATTTTCCCTGCAAATCAGCAATAATGTCATCTGCAATACTTTGATACATATGATCATCACTGGCATTATTGCTAACTTTATCTTCTAATTTACTTTCTTTAATCATGAATGCTTCATAATCCTGTCTAGATAAATAAGGATACCTGTTATCATCACCAAGATTACTAATATCTTCATCCAATTCTTCAAAATAGCCAAAATCTTCTTCTCCAATATAATCTTCACTTTTAAAAGGTGGTTGAATTTTTTGATCTTCATTTTTTATTGTTTTATGTGGTCCCTGAGGTTCAGGATTTTTTCGGAAATCCTTTCTAGGAAAATTTTCTCTTCTGGGTTTTTCCAACTCCATTTTTGAAATTTTGTTTGATAGTTGTTGAATGACCCTAGCCATCTCATCTATCCTATCACCAGAGGATTTTCCTGACCCTGAAGGTCCACCTTGATCTTTAAATTTTTTATTTTCTTTATTTACATTTTCAGTCCATGCTTTAAGCTTCCCTGAAGCCATCATATTGGATTCGATTTCAACGACATCATCTTTCATTTTAGAGAGATCTATTGATCTTCTCTCCCTCAATAGTAAAGAAAAGTCAGGATCAAAAGCACCAGCATAAGTTACTTTGGCTGAAGGCTGTGAAGGTTTAACTTCAGCTAGAATTTTATTATATAATTTATTAAACCTTTGTGTGAATTGCAGCACTGACTCTGAATTTTTCTTTTTTAGGGCTCCAAATTTAGTTAGGTAGTAGAGGTGATCCTTCCTCTCACCCCATTGTATGATGAACGCTCTCTCCAGCTCTTCATAGGATATTAATGATCTGGCTGGTAAGGATCGAAACCAAGTTCTCACCTAACCCTCAAAGGTTTGAACAAGTAATCTGGAATAAACATCCTCATGTTCTATTCCAAATATATCTGCAAATTGATCGAAAAAGTTGATATGTTCTTGTGCAGTCAAATCACCCTCTCCTGTAAATTTCAGGAGGCTCTTCATATAGTTTTCAAGGAGATCATGAAGAGGACCAGGAAGAACTAGAGGAGCATATCTAGCAGCCACTTTGGCAAAAATCCCGGGAAGTGGTACTTGACCACCTCCAGGAGCACCACCTCTAGCACCTCCTTGTGCTGCCATATTTAGATTTGGGACCGAAGTTGGGACAATCTGTGGAGAAGATTCTTGTAAAATTGAAGACGAAACTTCGGGAAAAGAAAAAGTATCAAAAGAAAGGGGAAGCGAAAGTGATCGTTCAAAGGTTTCCGAAGAATTAGGCTGATCTGTAGAATAAGTTGATAGAAGGATTTGTTTAATTGATTTTCTTGATTTTAAGATTTTTTCCGGATTAGAGACTGGCGAGGTCTGTTTGCTATCCGGGTTTTTTCTAGTGTTTTTATGGCTACTAGCCAGTTTTTTAAATGTGGAGTTGCCAAGTGAAAGATAATTTTAGCCTTAGAAAATTTTATGTTCTTGTTCACTATCAACAACAGAAAGTGTCAATGTCGTTCTTCCCAGGGAAATAATTCGTTTCTTCATTCCCCGGCAACGGCGCCAGAAAGATGTTGTTCCCGAGTTTATGTTTTAAGGCTATAAAACATACCGTCAAGACATCCGAAATAGGTTTTTATGATAATCCTTTAAAATAAAGAAACAAAGGAAACCTAGATCAGATTCAGTTTCTCAACTGTCTCTTTCTTTCTTCACGTTGCTCTTTGTTGCTTATTTCACGTTCGATATCATCCCATGATCTTTCTAACTCAGCCCTATTGGTTGTTGTTTGCAGAATGGTGTTAAATAAGTTTAGGGCAATGTTGGTTTGATCCTGAAGACTAGGTTCTATGTTTGGTTGTCTACCACTAGGGACTGTCATGGGTGATAGGATTTTTTAAAGGGTTTTATAAGAGGTTTTTTATCGATTGGTTACTTCAGATTTTCAGAGATGATATTAATGAAACAACTTTAAAATCTAAAACATTAATGTAAAAACACAATCAAGGTTGTTTCCTGGTTTTGTGACAATTTTGAAATTGTAAACAATGAAACACAACACAGAGAAATATAAGGTTTTTAACTGGAAATAATCTTATATTTCAATTAACAATAAATGAAAGGGAAACAGGATTTCTAACAAAGAGAAATATTAAGGAACATAAGGGTTTACAGGTCTTAAAATTACTAGAGTAATCTCAGAGGAAAAACAGTAATATGTTCAACATCCAAACCAATTTGAAACAATAAACAAAAATGCATATAACATCAAATTGATTTACTTGCTAGAAACACACATTAAGAGGAAGATTTAACAAATCATGATAAACAGGGGAAGAAACATAGGCACGAAATTGCAGGATCCAGAATCTTGTTGCGGTTTCGATTCCGATAAACTTCAAAGTTGATATTACAAAAATTGGCTTTCTCCAAAATTTCTGAAGCCCTTTTTCAACCTCTTGAAACTATGTTTATACATTTCTATCAAAGTCTTTCGTTGGTAACTAACCAACTTCCTAATATTTCGGTTGCATAAACTAATGTCAACCATTTACAATTTATTTCAAAATTATGAAAATAAAAGTATTTACAAAGTTTTAAATTTGTATTGAAGAACTTTCTTTATCTGCTTCAATGTATTGAACATATTTCTCTAAAAAGTTCACCAAGACTTTAGGTGCCTCTGGTACTTCGTTTTCTTCAAATGAGACGAAACTTCTTTGTAGACCTGGCAACTGGCTTCCTATTGTTTTCTCTGTAAATTTAACTTTCTCCAATTTCGAACTTGAAGCTATCATCCACTTGTCAATTTCTGCAATGTTGACCAATTTAATATTTGAGATTTCCGCTTTCTTTTCTTCAAGTTCTTCTTTTGTTTTCAGTTGATACCTGTTAATGTCGATTTCTCCTAGCAACTCGGAAAAGTCATCTATCCCGATATGTACTGAATCTTTTTCAATAAAATCGAAGATCTTTTGACAATCTTCATTGACTCCCTTTGTAATTATTTTATATCCTTCCAATTTTGTTTCCCAAACCTTTATCATTATATCTCCTTTCATCTGCTCTGAAAAGGATAATTTTCTGTGATTTTCTAGTTTCTTCTTTTTGTAAAGAAGTTATTATCTTTTGGAAAGAATTCCTCGTTGCTTTAGCTTCTTTTTCTTTTTGCACTACCTTTTCCATAGACCTCTTAGATTCTTGAAATAATTCTGGATGATCTCCAGATTACAGAATATCTTCTCTTGTTCTTCCTCAATATTTTCATATATCTCTGATGCTTTAGTCTTGAAATGTTCCATTTCAATCACTTGATTAGTAATTGAAATGATTTTATCTTGCAGAGAGTTATTTTCATTGCCCAGCTTTTGCACTTGTTCTTGAGTAACCTGTATCATGTTTTTTGCCTCATCCAAATTTTCATTTAACTTTTGGATTTCTTGGATGTCTTTGAGTCTAGCCTGTTCTAGACCTTTTTGTATTCCCCAGCCAATAATTTTTTCATTCTCCTTTTATCTGTCCTGCAGCTGCATAATTTCCCGATCCTTTTGCTCTATCATAGTGGTTAGATTTCCTACAGAGTACATGTTGGTTGATGCTATAGAACCCATGGTTCCTGCTAACTCTGTAGTGAATTCTCCCTCATTTAGCTTCTTTCCATCAATGATAATTTTATGTTTTTTGACCGTTCTTTCTCCTACAGGATGTAATTCTTGTTTCAAGACAGCTCTTCGTTTTTTACTGAAAAAATAATCAGATGAAGGAATTTCATCTCTGGTGATTGGCTCTAAATCACTTACATATAGAACTCCTTCATGACGGATTCCAAAAGTTGATTGAAGTGGAGTCAATGTTGTAATAGGACTACCAAGTTCCTGTGAAGTTGTTCCCCCAACATTTTCTAGAATATCATCAAGGTCTATTGGGTTTGTTTCTATTCCTTTTCCCTTTTCTGTCTATGTTTCTTTGGTATGAGAATCCTCTGTATTCTGAGGAGGTATTTCAGACTCTTTCAATTTATCTTTGTCACCTACATTATACTAAATAATGGTTTCAAACCCCAAAGGAATTGTTTCTTGCTCTTGTGCTGGCATTTCGCCTTGTAAAATCTTTGGCAGGCATTGCCTTCTATTTCTTTGAAAAGATGCAAACCCCACCTGTGCATCAGGTGACAAGGTTTTCACTCTGCTATGAACTTCCTCATAAGACTTAGAATTTCTAAAAACATCATCATAAACCGAGACTTCATGTTCATATGCTTTCAAACCACATTGTGTGAAATGCCGACAGATTATCTGATATGGGTCGTGTTTCCTGAGCTCTATATTTACTAACTTCACTTCGTCCATTGATTCGGCTTCTGCCTTAGAATGGCCTATGTTTAATAAAACAAATTTTCCCAGATAAACAGGAAAAGATGGCCATGCCTTTTTCTGTTGAGCTTTTAATTCTAGCCCAATACCACCATTTACTAACTGAGAAGCCACTTCTCTACATATCAACCTGTCTAGTAAAATTTTTGGGAGTGCATGAGGTGGAATGGTACAGCCATAAACCCTCACATAGGAAAAATTTTCCTCAATGAACCAGTCAGCGACTGTTTTGAGGTTTTCTATGATGGTATTAGAAATATGAGAGGGTTCGCATCCCAAGAATAATTTGTGCAGAGGGATAATTACATAATGACAAACCTCATAAAAAGCATTTTTTGCATTTTCTTCCCATAGAGATGAATGGTATTTATGAACGGGCTCTGGACAAGAAACATTCCAATTCCAATTCATAAGTGGGAAATGAGTCATAAAGAAAATGGCATCCATTATATAGGTTGACATATAAAAATACATTGGCTATCCTTTTGACCTAGCTGCTTTGTAATTCATAACCTCTGATGTAAGGTTATCTGATAGAATTTTGTGCCAATTGAAACTGCGTCCCTCTGAAACTTCCTCTAAGAAAGGTGTCCAGTCTGCATTAAAATGAAAAGGATCCTTTCTCCCAAAAAGTCTACATAACATCATCGCTAAATACACCATATAATCATTTAAGGAAGTCGTGGCATAAATTCCATGTTCATTAGCCCTAAACTTGTTTTCATCTCTGGCCCATCCTCTTATCATGTCAGGGTATGTTTGGCCACCTTCAACGCACTCTTTTCTTTGAAATGCAGTTACAAACTCAGTATTATAAGTATGTCTATAATTGGGTGAGAGCTTATACGTTACTTGGATATGTTCAGGTCTGAATGAGCCGATGACAGCTCCTTGTTTGTTCAGAATACTTCTGGTTAGAACGTCTACTTTATCTAGTGCCCAGGTGATCATATCAGTATATGAAACAAGTCTCGGGCACGCAACAACCTTATGAAGCTCAGTCTCGGCGATATCTCGGAGATGGTTGTTCGCACCAGTGTCCACATATTTAAGTTCATCCTCCATTTTTTCTGCAATTGCAGCCCATGATTTGACAGAGTGTACTACCCCAGATGCAGTAGTATCAAAAATAATATCACCTTCTGGTTGCTCTTCATTTTTCTTCAAAGACTTTTTTGGTGCCATAGCTCTGTGTTCACTTGAAAACCTGTAACAGAGAGGAATTTAGCTTCGAAATGATAATGTAAATGTTTCAAAATTTACTTTGAATATATCGTAAAAGCATTGAGATTTGTACCTCTGTTATGAATTTAAGGCTCTTAATGCAAAAGATATTCTCGAATATATGCATTTAATGTTTGTACTTAAGCTTTCTCAGTGTATTCAAAAACTTTCCAAATTGGATAATGTCGCATTAAAGCTCATTTATCAAAAATCTTACTTTAAACCTTGTTTATACGAATGATTAATTAGTGTTAATCTTGATTTAAAATTTGAAAACACTCGTATCGGAGTTTCGGAACTTTTGATGTCAAGGAAACAAGTCAACGAAGAACCCCGATTGCCGAAATTGCGATATATCATTTAAGTTAAAACATTTTTATTGTCTTAATTAATCCAGATTAAACTTTTTCGAACTTTCATTAATCGGGAAATCGGGAATCGGGAAATCGGGACATCCAATGACATGAAAATTGCTGCTTACAAAACCGCGAATCCCGATATCCTGATATGATTATTTATTCTTAATCATGCTTAACATTGATTAGATTAACTCCAAACTTCACTTAAGGATTAACTATATCGCGAAATCGAGAAATCAGAAAATATGATAAGTTTCTTTGTTCTCACAAAATCGCGAATCCCGATTTTGCGATGAGATTAACTTAAAGTTTAAACCTATTTAACTGATGGTTTAAGTAAATGATGTTTTAATTAAGGATTAATGTATCGGTAAATCGGGAATCGGGATTTTCCTATTCAATTTGCGTTGAACATTTGTTATTTCAAAACTCCGAATCCCGATATCCTGATGTAAATTTAAAATTCCTTAAGTTTTTAACATTACTGTTGATTGAAAAAATCATTTGAAAAAGTGTTTGAAACTTATGTTCATTTAGATTTTTAATCATTCTTTATCTGAAAATGAACCATAAAGGCATCATGAATTCGTTGGAGATGAAATTTTTTCTTTAGGAAATTTATAAAATGCAAAGACTCAAAAATACAAAAAAAAATTATCCTCCAGGTCAAAAATTCAAGGTATGTTTCAACACATCCAATAAGAATTGGCTAGAAATAGAGGAGGTTGCACAATCTTGTCCAGTGTTATGGTTTGGAAAAAATAGTACCAAGGTCTTTTCTTAGAGCCAGAACTATTATATTGATGCTTATGGCTGTCTTTCTTATTTATATGTGATGACAAGTTCAAATCAAAATGAATAAATACCCAGATAAAGTAATATAGGGGCATAGAAATGAGCTATTGGTAAGCTTGATGCATTCAGAAGTTGTTCTGAGTATTCACTTTTGGAAATAAATCACAGTTTAAGGAGAAGTCTGTTTCCCTGTCATGATTAAACCTCCATACATAAATGTCAAAAATGTCAAAGCTGTGGAAATGAGAAATATGTATACAGTTTCACTCTTGGCTCTTGCCTTTTAAAAACATATAATCTTACTCCAACAGGATAAGAGTAAATCGTGTATCAACATTTGATCTGAAGGGATGATAATGAGATATGTAGCAAGAGGATCCAGTTTAAAAGGAAACATTAAAGGGGAATTTGACCTTAAGAGATCAACAGTCAAAGATATGTGGCAGTTAATCAAATCTATATTGCAAAAGGGCCAGAAAATACACAGGTGGCAGGGCAGATGGCAATCAGAGATATCATTTCCATATTTTCAGCAAAAAATCAATTAGCACATCTCCATATTTTAAGGATATAGATGGCAAGGCATTTGACTTAAGTTGTCCCATATTTATTGCATATATCATAGATTGTTTTTATTTTTAGTTCATTGTTATGATTATTTCCTAGAAGATAGGAAGGATCTGTTTATTATACCTTTCTATTTAAGACAACATTTTTTAATAGAGAAGAGAGGGGGGAGGCCCGAGAGGGTTCAATAGAGATCAGGAATGCAGGACCGAGACTCTTTTTTATGATTGTAAAGAAGGAACTATCTCATTTTACACTCAATGCTACAACCCTTTTGATGAGCAGAATTTCTCCTCTACTCTCATTTTTCCTTTTCTTACTTTAAAAAAAAAGCATGTTATCTTTGTGATGCATTGAATATACCTTGTTATGTTGATAAGGCAATGAAGATTTCACTGATTCTTTCCCATTCCAAGACTTGTTTTTTGAGTACCTTATTCTTTGTTTCTAAATGAAATTTAGGATCAATAATCTTCCTATGTGAGTGAACAGACTAGACACTTGCATATTTCTTTCTTCTTATGGTTTTATCTTCTTTATTAAATTGACTACCATTGACTAAGTAAGTGTGGTCGAAACTTATTTACAATCAAAGATTGATATTCTCTTTCTTCATTTACTGCTGAAACCTCCAACCTTTTCAAAAATCAATATACATTTATCCATAAAAACAATTGCAATAATGTGATGATGCCCTAGCTTTCCCTTAGTAGTCAAGTGAAACTTTAGGGACTAACATCTTTTGGCATTGTTGTTGGGGATGAAGCAATGAAGAAATCTTCCCTGGGAGAATGACAATGATCAGATCTGCTTCTTAATGGTGAACAGGAAGAGGACATATGTTTGACTGTAGATATTTCACCACTGCGAATCCATTTTCTAAAGATCAATAGGCGACTCCACTTGGGATCCAAGTATGGAATCCATTTTGGCTCAGAGGTTTTCCTTTTGTGACTTTTCATATCTAGTTGGTTTTCCAAACCCAATTCTTAGCAGAGATGATTGGGAAGGCATCCTTCCTACATTTAAAAGCGAAGATTGGGAGGTTTCGGTCGAGCATCTGCTAGATTTTCATGATTTTTTTCATGAACATCATATTGTACATGAGGATGTCCAGATAAAGCTTTTCAGACATTCATTGAAGGGAGAAACCCTTGACTAGTGAAAATCTCTTCCGGCTTCAAGTATTAAATCATTGGGAAGTTTTCATGATGCTTTCAATTTATTTTGTACAGAAACAATTCTAGCTGAAAGTCCTTTTGAAAATTGGTGTGATGTATTTGAGAAGCATATTCAGCATAAAACATATTTTTCTTTTGTTTGCAAGAATGAGAATCATGTTAGTGAAGAATATCTTCAAGATATTGTCGATGAGAATATCAATGACTGTGTAACTGAGAATGATCTAGATCTTTCTCCTTATGTACCTATTACTTTGAGCTCAAATGAAAAGGATTATAAAACTGAGGAAGAAGAAGATGATTTATTGTTAGTTGTATATTTTCATAAAACCGTTTTGCAATTGAAGGATTTTCAACATTCCGATTTTGAAATGTGTAACTATGATACTTTATATCATGTTGTAAACTTGGAAGAAAAACCAACAACTATAGATGTATTTGATGACTGTTCATATGTGCTTTATGGTCAATATTCGTATGATAACCAAGTTGAACTTACGCATTCATTCTTTCAAGATGACTGTGAAGAAAAGGTTTTTGATTTTTAGTTCTCATAAATGTTTCTGAGTCAACCTATATTTGATGAGTATAGTGATGATAATCTTGACATTTTAGAGCATGATGTCTTTATGGTGACATAATATGACCAGTAGATGTGTGAAAGAATTTAACTCCTCATCTATGAGCAACCTAAGCCAGTGCATGGAAATTATGCATCTGAAGGCAGCATGGAAGAACAAGATCAACCTGTTGATTATCATGATGGCATTGTTGCTATCCCAAAATTTTCTGAGCAGAATCAAGATGATTTTATTGATTTTGATTATGATAATATAGATCTTGGTCATACCTTCTTTTCAACAGATCATATGGAGTGTAGTTTGACAAGTGGAACATATATCACAGAGGAGCATAAAAGTTTTTTGTATCAATTGAAGATGCAACATAATTGGAACGATCTTGTGGTTGTCTACATGGATAAAGCTGAAGATTTCAAATCATCTTTTCTTTTTACAACACCTCATGAATAGAAAATTGGTATCACTTATGGAGAAGATATTAAACAAGAGGTAATTAATAGCAAAATCATCTCACAGCTATATCAAGATTTGTAGAAATTTGTATATGGCATCCATATATCAGAAGTTGAAGTAAACATTGAGCTGCAAGTAGAGGTAAACGTATTTGGTTATTCATCTACTTCTTTTTCTATGATCATGTAGATTTTTATATGGAATCATGTTTCTCAAAATATTTCAGACCTGCGAAATTTCAAATCAAAGAAGATGATTATTGCAAGCATGTGCTGCAACTTAAAATTCTTCTACAATTCATGAGGTCTTCTCTAAATTTTAGTTCCATACAAGAAGTTTTTTCAGTCAGTTGGATGCTTTCATGTCTTCATTGGAAGCTTGATTTCACATGATTAGCTAGTTTTTACTAGTTAGAAGTAGGAACAAGACAGAAGAATAAGCTCATCATATGCGTATGAAGATTCTGTTCAGTTTTTTAGTTTGCAGTAGCAATTTTGTTTTCAATAGTGTGTTCAAAATTTGAGTAAAGATTGTAGAGATCTAGTGACAGCATGAATGAATCCACAAGCCAAATGGACTAGGCATAGCATAAATGTAGATGTTTATAGAGGCAAAAGTTTGGAGGTTGCATTGCACACATGGATAGAATGGAAAGGCAAAGTTGTCTTTTTGTTCTTGGCAGCTCACAGGGAGCATGTCATCCCCAGAAGGAGCCAATTTTACTATCTAGATACTAAATATCCAATTATCTCCTTGTTGGAGGAATGATCTTATTCCTGTAGCACTGAAAAGTGTTTTTCTAGAGCACCAATATTGCATATGCTAGAAGAAGTGTTGAGATTTTAACTCACCTCATTAGAGATGAGGTACAGGAAGAGTGGAAGTCCTTATTCCTGACATAGTTCTATGATTCCTTGATTGAGATAAATTGGCCTTTTAAAGGCTTATTTTTTAAAAGGATTTTCCCAATTGGTTTTTGGGTTTCATTGGCCTTTTCACAAGGTTGGTTTTATTTTAAATTTCACCAAAACATCGTTTCTCCCAAAGGACAATATTCAGTCTTCGAAGCCACGCACCTACAGTCATACAACACACATGTCATCATTTACCACTAGCAACACCACATAACACACAATGAGCCAGTGCACTTGCAATCAACACATATGTCAAGTGCACAAGTCAAGCCAAATCCTAGTGCTAAGTGCCAAGCCACATCAAGGATGAGCCACAAATCTATGTGCACAACGCTTGATCATCCATTTTGAGGGACGCCGATTTTGCTAGTTGTCAATGAAAATATCCATGTGTCAACAAAGTCAAGCACCTGCCACCAACATGACATAGCTTTGTTATGGGCATCTGTTATTGGATAAATCAGTAGGTGTGGACACTAACTGATCTCCCTAGATCCACCTAGATCTAGAACAAAACACACCAGAACATGACGCTTTCCTTAATTTTTAGATATTGAATTTACTAACTAAAGAGGGATAGATGACATACCGTTTAAACGTCGCTTCCTCTTGCCATCACCATCCTAGCTCCATTCCAATACTCATACAATGATAATCCTACAAAAGAACGCAACCAATGAAAGTGATAGTAATAGCATAAACTCAATATAAACCTATGTATGTGATCAAGGAATCATACAATAAAACACAACAAGATTTATAGGAAAGAATTATATTACTGTATCATATTAAATGTGAAAGAGAGACTAAAACCATGGCCTTGTTGTCGTAAGGTCCCTTCCAACTATCCTTTGTCCCCCACACACTTCCACTCCAAGAATTCTGAGAGCATTGATCTGATAGTATTCACTATCTATCTTGAAAAAGTGGCTCATCTAGCCAAGCTAACAATCTCCAAAGCTCAATCCAATCCAAGCTAATCCAAAAAGCTCCAAAAGCTAACTTTCTTCATGAGAGCTCCTCTCCTTTTATAAGTTGAAGAGGATAAGGTGAGGAGGTTAGGATGATCCCACTAAATCATGAAAGTGAGTAAGATCCAAACCATTCATATGCCACCTCACCATGGAAGTTTCTCCTTATAGAAGCATCAATAAAATGCTCATTTTTCCCTTGTATGAGAATTTTCGCACCCTGCCTATATAGCAACCTACGAACATCCTCTTTAATAGTGTTTTTGCAAAGGAGAATGCAACTTCTTTTCTCAGAAAAATTTCTTCTCCCTTCTTTCTTCAGGAACTCAGGCCATCGACCCCTCTGAAAGCAACATATAGGTTTACTTCATTAACAGTCATAGGGATGACGAAAATAATGTGTAACAACATCCAAGTGTTAGTCATATGTTCGGAGATTTTTCTTATGGGCTGTTTGGTGGAAAAAATGAGAATGAAGTTGATCTATTGGACTCCCTGGTAAACAGAATGAGGGATGTTGATTATTTGTATGGAGAAAAAGAAATAATAGGAATGATTTCAAGTAAGAAGAGGATTGCTCATGTAGAAAAATCCCTGGGTGCGAAGAGGAAAACAGATTGAGCATTCAAAAGAAAAGGATAACACTATTGATGTCAACGTTAATGTAATTGTCAATTCTACTTTATTTAATAAGTTGCAGAGACTTTTAGCAAAGTTGAAGAGCAATTCAAAGAACATGTTATGTTGCCATTGCATCAGGTGGCCTTGTGGGCGACATAAGGGCAATTGTTCCTGCCACTAGTCTTCCTTTCAGTATACAATAGATCTGGAAATATATCAGAGAGAAGAAGAGACCTTGACTTCCCTTCTCACAAGGTTATGGTTATGAATCTTCATTGTGAAGAGATTTCTAATGAAAATATTGCTAAACTGGCATCAAATAAGAATTGGCTAGAACTAGAGGAGGTTGTACAATCTTGTCCACTGTTAGGGTTTGGAACAAATAGTACCAGGGTGTTTTCTTAGATCTAGAATTATTAGATTGATGCTTATGACTGTGTTTCTGATTTATATGTGATGACAAGTTCAAATCAAAATGAAGAAATACCCAAATAAAGTAATACAGGGGCATAGAAATGAGCTATTAGTAAGCTTGTTGTAATCAAAATTTCTTTTGAGTATTCACTTTTGGCAATAAATCATAGTTTAGGGAGCAGGTTGTTTCCCTATCATGATTAAGCATGCATACATAAATGCCAAAAATGTCAAAGCAGTGGAAAGGAGAAATATGTATAGAGTTTCACTCTTGGCTCTTGCCTTCTAACAACATATAATCTTACTCCAACATGATATGAGTAAATCACGTATCAACATTTGATCTAAAGGCATGAGAATGAGATATGTAGCAAGCGGATCCAGTTTAAAAGACATCATTAAAAGGGAATTTGACCTCAAGAGATCAGAAGTCAAAGATATGTGGCAGTCAGTCAAATATATATTGCAAAAGGGCCAGCAAATACATAGGTGGTAGGGCACATGGAAATCAAAGATATCATTTCCATATTTTCAGCAGTAAATCAATTAGTTCCACATCTCCAGATTTCAAGGATACATTTGACTTAAGTTATCCCAAATTTATTGCATATATCATACATCGTTTTTATTTTTAGTTCATTTTCATGATTATTTCCTAGTAGATAGGAAGGATTTGTTTATTATATCTTTCTATTTAAGACATCATTTTGTAATAGAGAAGAGAGGGGGGAGGCCTGAGAGGGTTCAATAGAGATCAAGAATGCAGGACTAAGACTCTTTTTTATGTTTGTAAAGAAGGAACTATTTCATTTT
Source organism: Picea glauca (assembly GCA_000966675.3). NCBI lineage: Eukaryota > Viridiplantae > Streptophyta > Pinopsida > Pinales > Pinaceae > Picea > Picea glauca. The sequence goes on from JZKD02S1412640.1 coordinate 758,997, forward strand.
TCACTCAATGCTACAACCCTTTTGATGAGAATACTTTCTCCTCTACTCTCTTTTTTCCTTTTCTTACTTTAAAAAAAAGCATGTTATCTTTGTGATGCATTGAATATACCTTGTTATGTTGATAAGGCAGTGAATATTTCATTGATTTCTTTCCCATTCCAAGACTTGTTTTTTGAGTACCTTATTCTTTGTTTCTGAATGACATTTAGGATCAGGAATCTTCCTATGTGAGTGAATAGACTGGACACTTACATATTTCTTTATTTTTATGGTTTTATATTCTTTATTAAATTGACTACAATTGACTAACTAAGTGTGATCATAACTTATTTACAATCAAAGATTGATATTCTCTCTCTTCATTTACTGCTAAAACCTCCAACCTTTTCAAAAATCAATATACATTTATCCATAAAAACTATTGCAATAATCTGATGATGCCCTTGCTCTCCCTTAGCAGTCAAGTGCAACTTTAGGGACTAAAAGGAGGTGACAAAAGAATTGTTTTTTTCTAGGTAGGATCTCAGGGGTAGGCATACAAATAACCCCCCGTTATTTGGTTCTCACATCTTCAAACATTAGAAGTTGACAAATAGGGAACCTTAAAATCCTCCAAGTCAAGTGTTCCAAAGACCATAAGTCATGGAGATACTTGTGAATGGTCGAAGTCTGAGGTCTGGTTGTTCTGTGCATCCCCCTTTGAGTCACCCAAATCTTGGAAGGGGTCCAACCCATGACCCATTTCTGAGGCCGAAAATCTAAATGTCGCACTTTGACCGAGGTACCTAGTGGCCAAATTTTTGGACATCTACCCAGGTGGAAATTGTGGGCTACAATTGCACCTTGATAAGATTTTGTGTGGCTATTGGGAAATATCGCCAGGTCTTTCAGGATATGCACCCTCTACCCCTCATTATAACCGATTGTTTCATCCTTCACTAGTTCCTCTTTCGGTGGCTTCAGACCCCACTGTTGAGTACTATTGGAAGGTCCAATGCTATTTGAGAGGAAGGACATCACGTATTTTTAGGACATGAGAATTTTTTTTCTTTGTTCCCCCATCTGAACAAAGTATACCTACCCACATGTATGCTTCTTTTGAATTTCTTTATGTATGATGCTCATTTGATTACATATGATTAAGAAATATATTGTGAAGGTCCAAAATTGTACAAAGTCTCTTGTTCATTTATTGCTCTCATCACTATTTACACACATTCACTTTGCTAGTCAGACATCATAGGGGACCCACAGAATCCCCGTCACTCTATATGATTGCAAAATCTCTCGCCTATCCTAGGAGGAGTTCCTAGTCTCGCCAACTCACCAACTCAACCATCTCACACCCCTGTGAGTGCTACTATTTTGGGATCATATTTGCTTGGTTCCACTTTACTTGGGTCCAATTCCCAAAACCAACCATCCACTACCTCTCCTTCACAAGGAGGCGGGGAACAAACTTCTTCCCAAGGGATAAGTACAAACCCACTAAACCCCCTTCAAGGGTCATGTACACAACCTGTTCACACCCTGGCTGGAACTAATCCTCCACCGCCACCCCACATGCCATATTTGGCCTCCCTCAACTTACCTTATCTGAGTAAGTTCATGAATGACCCTATATTGCATGACCCCACATGGCCCAATATGCATACCAAACTACCTTCAGACATTCCCAAGTTTGAAGGGAAATTGGGGGAAGATCCTGCCAACCATGTCATGACCTTCCACTTATGGCACTCTTCAAACAACATCATGGAAGACTCTATCTATTTAAGGTTATTTCAGCACACACTCACAAGACCATCAGCCAAATGGTATGTTGACTAAAAATCAGGGTGCCTTGTGACTTTTGAATCCTTGGCCAAAACATTTTTGACCTTCTTTCAACTACCAGCTTGTCATGACAATGGTCTAGAACTGCTCTCTGAGTGTAAACAAACCTCAACCATGCATATATCCGACCAAATTCAATAATTGCGTCGATGAATTACTTTATGCAAAGCAGAAACCACCAAAGAACAATGCCTCAATTGTTTTCTCAAATTGCTCGTCTCTATCCTTGCCAAAGATGTGGCCTCCACCTTCCCCCAAACTAAATAAGAAGCTATCAACAAGGCTCAACAATACGACCTCATTTATGCCCAGTCAGGTTACTTATACATAATAATTCTTGATGCCCCAACACCCATACCATTAGGCCAGGAAAAACCTGGGATGCCTGATGCGATGGATGGATTAATCGGTACTACAACACACCATAATCTGTATATACAACCACCACCCATGTATGGCACACCCCAATATCCGTCGATGTATGGAGGAACATCTTACTACCCTCTTCCCGCTTACCAACATCCATATCTTGTGGCCCCCCCTCCACCCATGAGTTGACCCTTTCCAACACCCATGATGCGCTTGGCCTCTCAACCAAGTTCAGGTACCCCCTCTACATCAACTTATAACATGGGCACTAGTGAAAGCATTATGCCTTCCTGTGCACCCTACGGGTCATTGCAAAAAAATAATATGTATTTTCCATTTCCTGGTCCTGCACAAGGACAACCACACATTGGGGTTAACTTTGTTCAGCCCTCTCCCATTCAACAATTTCAAAATTTTGAACAACTGAATATGGAAAATCCAAACCATCAGCTGAATAATGCTAAAAGGAAAGGAAAAAACTACAACAATAATAACCCAGGACCAGGCGGAAATAACCCCCAACAAAACCAACCTGTTGGGGGAAACTAGAACTAGGGTAACCAAAATCCTCAAGGGGACAATAACAAAAAATTCCAAGGGAGGCACAACAACAACCTCTAGATGAATTTCCCTTGCTCCCTTTACAGTGAGCATGGCCATTACACTCACCATTGCCCCTAAATTGCTGACTTCAAATGGATGAAATATTCCATGAACGCGCCATGTCCTCCAGTGTCGTTTTCCCCTCAACAGGCCCCACAACAATATTTACAACAACCACCCTCGGTAGTGTTGCAAAACCCTATTCCACACCAAGGTGTGATGAATACCCAATAGGATATGCATTCTAACCCACCATATATGGGACAGTATCAAAACCTTGGAAACCCAATGGATCGCAACATCCTCCTAACTAGCGAAGAAGAAATTATTTTGCAAACGCGCAGTCATCAATACAACGCACCCCCTGAATCTACTCCCACCACTTAGAAAGTAGTTCCAACTACATTTGGACAACCCTTGATGATTCCATGCCCTAACATTGAACCCTCCATTTGTATCCCTCACATCCTGTTATGACAAAATGTCCATAACCCCCAAGCTAGGGAGACACACAATTATAGTCTGGTCGATGACTTGTTGTAATCTCTTGCAGCCATGTTAGTCTTTGAAGTCATCCAAACCTGTCCAACTCAATGGAAATCCTTAATATCCACCTTGGGGGAAGTTGACCCAGCTGATACTAGACTCATCAAATTTGATCTAGATTGTGGGGAACCTCATCTCCCCACTTTGGTTGCTTTCCAGATACCAGTCAAGATTCATAACATCATGGTTCATCGATGTATCATTGATGAAGGTGTATCCACATGAATCATTTCCAAAATGTTATGGTAGAAACTTGTCTCCTCTGAGCTCATACCGTCTGCCATCACTTTGAGAGCTTATGACGGACGACCATCTTATCCTGAAGGGCTCTTTCAAAATGTCCCCATTGAACTCGGGGGAAAAACCATCCTTATTGACATTGAGGTTATCGATGCCCCGCTCGATTACAACATCTTATTTGGACGTAGCTACATGTATTCTATGAAGGTAGTGGCCTCTTCTGTATTTTGAATGATGATGTTCCCCCACAACGGGAAGATCATCACCATCGACCAAGTTTCAAATTACGATCCTAACCACTCCTCCAACATTGATATCATCTTACCTCTTGTCTGCACTAGTTTCGACGCATACCCACTCACAGATATGGGCCTCGGAATTTTCAAGGACCCATATTTTTGGGGGCATACCATGGAGCCCCACCACTCATACATCCCTCTGCACAAGTGTGTTTCATATCTTTGAATGGAACTGAAACTGAAGATACCATTCCTCCCACTGAAACTTCTCCAATCCCCACCACCCCCATAGTAAAATAAATAGTACCTCGGGATGTCAAAATTTGGTAGCATTGATAGTCATTATCCAATGAGAGGCCATATGGGACACCCTGGGGCTATCCAGGGAGATTTGGAGAATCAACCAGTCTTGTGAGCTATTGACAAAATCCAGGGGGAACAGACAACCTATGTGAGTCAAACCAAAAGTCAGGATGAACAAGATGTTGTGTAAGTCTAATGAAAAATTCAAGGGGAACATACAACCTCCGTGAGCATAAACAGTCTAGTGCAAAAGTCAGGGAGAATGTACAAACTTTGTGAGCATAGACAAACTAGTGCAAAAGTCAGGGAGAATGTACAACCTCTATAAGCCTATTCAATCCTTGTGAGTCATGAGCAAAAGTCAATGCATCTAGAAAACGTTAGGTTGAATATAAAATTCCTATGAGATAGAAACAAATGATATTTCTAATATTGAAAATGATATAAATGTATTGATCTAGTGCGTTGGAACGTGTAACATTATCCACCATGAAGAGAATTTTGAATTTCCTTATAAAGAATTGAGTTGTAACTGAAGTCTCAAGTCTAGTTATATTTTTGAACTAAAGTATAATGTTGAGTTGCAACTGAAGTCTCAAGTCTAGTTCTATTTTAGAACTAAAGTGTAATGCTAAGTTGTCACTGAAGTCTTAAGTTTAGTTCTACTCTAGAACTAAAGTGTAATGTTGAGTTGTAACTGAAGTCTTAAGTTTAGTTCTACTCTAGAACTAAAGTGTAATGTTGAGTTGTAACTGAAGTCTTAAGTCTAGTTCTATTTTAGAACTAAAGTGTAATGTTGAGTTGTAACTGAAGTCTTAAGTCTAGTTCTATTTTAGAACTAAAGTGTAATGTTGAGTTGTAACTGAAGTCTTAAGTCTAGTTCTATTTTATAAGTAATGTGTAATGTTGAGTTGTAACTAAAGTCTTAAGTCTATTTCTATTTTTGAACTAAAGTGTAATGTTGAGTTGTAACTAAAGTTTCAAGTCTAGTTCTATTTTCGAACTAGACTATACCAGTCTCAAGTCTAGTTCGAACTAAAGTATGAACCTGAGTTATGAATAAAGCATGCAAACAAGTTACTATTTTGATCCTCTCCTCTTCTCCTCTTCAGCCTATATAAAAAGAGGTCGACCCCTCTCTTCAAACAAAGTTTTGATATACAAGTTAAGGGTGAAGCAATAGAGGTGCATATCAATGATAAAGAGGCAACATACCAAAGAAGCATATCAGTGTTGTATATCAGCAATAGAGGCAACATATCAGAGGTGTATTTCTGCAAGGTCTCTTAGGTCTTTGTTAGGTCAGAGTCATCTTGGAAATCTCTTTAAGAGTAGAACATTCATGGTGGATATTTGTAAGTGATGTTACATTATTAATGCAATAAATGAATATCGTTTGCTGGGGTTTTTATCCCTGTACAGGGTTTTCCCAGGGTATATGTGTTGTTGATGTGCATGCTTACTTATCTACATATTTATTGCTATTCGGTTATGATTTGGTATTGTTGAAGTGTATTAAGCTGGAATCAAAGTGTTGAATAAAATAAATGAATTAATCCACATAAGAAATCAAGCTCATAATTTAACATGGTATCAGAGCATAGGGTGTGTTAAACGTGTTGAAGTGCAGTAGCAAGTACACACAGATCCAAGCTAGCTTGATTAATTTTCCAATGTGATGTCCATGACATCCTCCATTTCAGTTAGGGCCGAGGATAGGCTCGAAGGAGCTACCAAATTCAATGTGTGGAAGCTCTAGATAACAAATATATTGCAGGAGCATGGTCTTGAGTAGTATGTGACCACAGTGGTGGAGGAAACCATGAATAATGCAGGAAGATCAACCTTTAGGAAGAGTCAATAAAAGGACAAGAGAATCATAATTGACTCATTCAAAGACATTATAATTTCTGCAATGACTTCATTAATGACTACCAAGGACTGTATGGATACCTTGGTGAATCTGTATGAGAAACAGGCTCCAAGTCAAAAGAGGAAACTTAAGTACAAGCTTAAGTATTTAAATATGGATAAAGGTGGATAAATGGCATCTTTATGTTCCAGGATAGCCCAGATCAGAGATTATCTTTTGGTCATAGGGGTGACATTGGACAATGATGATTTAGTGCAGGCCATTTTTGACGGTCTTCCTTCTTCATGGGAGACCTTCTTATCCAGTGTAAGTGGGAGAGAGATTCAACCCATGTTTGAGAGGTTATGGCATGATTTCCTCTAGGAGGAGAGTCGCACAGCTACCAGGAGCGAGCCAATGAAACAAGAGCACTCAACTTTAGCATCAATATTCAAGGGAAAGAAGAAAGGCACTTTCCAGAAAGGCTCTCAGAGGAAGCCAAACACCAAAGGTACATTCAAAGACAAGAATATTGATACATCTAAGATTAAACTCTTTAGTTGTAATAAGTTGGATCATTTTGCTAAAGATTGTTAGTTTAGAAAGAAATATTCAAGGAAAGGGAAACACCATGCCTCAACTACTGAGGATGATGAATCCAAAAGAAATCAGAGAAGTCCTTCTAATGAGAAAGAAAATAGAAAAGAATATTACTTGGTTCCTGCCTTATCCAGTTCATTTTTCACGAGTCTGAAAACTTGGTTAGTGGACAGTGGTGCATCAAAGCACATGACACGGTACAAGGAGATCCTCTCAGATTTCAAGACAAAATCTTTTGTAGAGAATGTTGAGCTTGGGGATGAAAAATGTTACAAGATAGAGGGAGTAGGATCTCTCTCCCTCAGATTGGAATCTAGGGCTAGACTTCATGTTCATGAAGTATTGTATGTTCCAGGGCTAAAGAAGAATCTACTATCAATTGCAACCCTTGAGGACAAGGGATATTGAGTGATCTTAAAGGACAATAAGGCACTACTATGGGATAAAGGTAGCCACTTAAGTACAACAGAACCCATTGGAACTCGCAGTGGAGGACTGTACGTCGTGTCAGGAAAGATAGTTCAGGCATCAGCTCATGATGCGACTAGATCCAACGAGTTGTGGCACAAAAGATTTGGACATATTCATTTCAAAGCTCTTACATATCTATAGAACATGGTAGGTGGAATTCCCTCTATTTATCTTAGTAAAAATTAAATTTGTAAGGGATGCATTCTAGGTAAAAATATAAAGAAAGCATTTCCTAGTAGTGACAACAGAGCTCAAGGCATCTTATATCTGGTTCATTCTAATGTATGTGGTCTCATGTCATCTCCCTCACTCAGTGATTGTTTGTATTATGTCATTTTTATTGATGATTACTCAATAAAATGTTTGATATATTTCCTTAAATATAAAAGTGACACATTTGATAAATTAAAAGAGTATAAAGACTTTATTGAAAAGCAGACAAGGAAACACATCAGAATCCTTGGAATAGAAAATGGAGGAGAGTTTGAATATCTCCATTTTGAGGATTTATGCAAGTCAGCAGAAATTAAGAGACAGTTGATCATGCCATATAACCCTCAGCAAAATGGAGTTGCTGAGAGGAAAAATAGGACAACTTGTGAGGCAGTGAAAGAAATGATGTTTGACCAGGATCTACCAAGTGATTTATGGGAAGAATCTACCTCCATTGTCATGTATATTTAGAAAAAGTGCCCACATGCTACCTTGAAGGACAAGACTCCCGAAGAGGTCTTCTCAGAGATCAAACCTGAAGTAGGGAATCTAAGGATATTTGGGTGTCTTGTGTATATTCATGTCCCTAAGGAAAAGAGGACAAAGATGGAACCTCATGCAAGAAAGGGGTTTTTTTGGGGTACAGTGAGAAATCCAAGGCTTATAGTATTTATGTACCAGGTTAGAGGAAAATAGAGGTAAGAAGAGATATGAATTTCCATGAGGAAGTCACATTTAAGAAATCCAAAGAGCTTCAACAGGAATCAGAAGCAGTTGATCCAGCTTCACCCTCTTCTGAAAATGAAGAGTCAGATGATTAGAGGGAGGAACCCTGTGAAGGGCCCAGTAATGAGCCCTTAAAACCTGCTAAAGTGTTAGAAATAAATCTTGAAGAAACTCTAGCCAAAAGGAAGCCAGGGTGGCTTAAAGAAATTGTGCAGGAAGCAGAAAGGATAGTTGCACCAAAAGGAAATTTCAGGGAAAGGAAGATGCCTCATAGGTTTGGAGGATATGTTGCACTGATGAGAAGCATTAGTGATGACGAACCTTATTCATTTGAATAAGAATATAAATTACAAGTATGGAAGGATGCCATGCTTGAGGAATACATGTCTATTATAAAGAACAATGTTTGGGACATTGTGTCGAGGCCAAAAGACAAATCTGTGGTTTCTTCCAAATGGATCTATAAGATCAAACATGCAATTGATGGAAGTGTGGAAAAGTTCAAAGAAATATTTGTAGCTAGATGCTTCACTCGAAAAGAAGGAATCGACTACGAAGAGACTTTTTCCCCTATAGCCAAGTATACCTCCATTCAAACTATTATTGCTTTAGATTCCATTCTTGGTTGGAAGCTACATCATATGGATGTAAAAACAACATTCTTGAATGGAAAGATTGAACAAGAGGTATTTGTAGAACAACTAGAGGGTTTTGTACTGCATAAAATGGGAACTCATGTATGCAAGATAAGGAAGGACTTGTATGGTCTTAAGCAGGCTCCTAGAGTTTGGTATGATAGGATTGATGGATTTCTTAAAAGCCCGGGCTTTCAGAAAAGTGATGTTGATGAAAATATGTACTTCAAGGTAAGAGGTAACCAACCTGTTATACTAATCCTATATGTTGATGATATCTTTCTAACAGGAGACAAAGAGTTAATAGCCCAGTGTAAGAGGGAGCTAACCTTAGAATTCAAGATGAAAGACTTAGGCTTGATGCATTACATCCTAGGATTGGAAGTATGGAAACTACGGGGCAAGATATTTCTGGCACAAGGAAAAGACACAGTGGATGTACTAAAGAGGTTTGGTATGATGGATTTCAAATCCATGTCTACTTCGATGATTACCAACCTGAGGAAGCTGCATGATTCTGATACAGGTTCAGATTTGGTGGATCCCACCATGTATAGGCAGTTGATTGGATCATTGATGTACATGATCTACAATAGGCCAGATATATGCTATGCAATGATTACAATGAGTCAGTTCATGACTAAAGTGAGATAGAGACATTGGGTTGCATAAAATCACATATTGAGATATCTAAAAGGGACCATTACTTATGGTATGAGATATACCTCCAATGGTGGTTTATTTCTGCATGGGTATGGAGATGCTGACTGGGCAGGAAGCCCAGTGGATCGGAAGAGTACTTATGGATACTGCTTCAGTTTAGGATCCGCTATGATCTCTTGTTAAATCTAGAACCAGGGATCCATTGCACAGAGTACAGTAGAGGATGAGTACATTACAACAAGTGATGCTAGAAAGGAAGCAGTATGGCTCAGAAAATTGGTTTATGGTTGTTTAGTGACAATCTTGAGATGACAGTGGTTCACTGTGATAATCAAAGTTGAATAAAATTGATAGAGAAACTGGTACTTCACGACAGATCAAAACATATTGACATGAGGTACCACTACATCTGAGACTTGGTCCAAAGAAAAATTGTAAAGTTACAGTACATAGCCATGAACGAGTAGGTAGTTGATATCCTGACCAAGCCTCTGACCTTGAGAAAATTTTTGCAACTAAGAGGAAAGATTGGTGTGGCTGAGAATGACTCCCTCACTGAGAGGGAGTGTTAAATTTGGAAGCATCGACAGTCATTCTCCAATGAGAGGCCATATGGGCCACCCTGAATCTAGCCAAGGATATTTGGAGAATCAACAAGTCTTGTGAGGTATTGACAAAATCTAGGGGGAATGTACAACCTCTGTGAGTCAAACCAAAATTCAATATGAACGAGATGCTATGTAAGTCTAATGAAAAATCTAGGGGGAACATACAACCTCTGTGAGCATAGGCATTCTAGTGCAAAATTTAGGGGGAACATACAACCTCTGTGAGCATAGATAGACTAGTGAAAAAGTCAGGGGGAACGTACAACCTCTGTGAGCCTAGTCAAGCCTTGTGAGATAGGAGCAAAAGTCAAGGAATATAACAAAATTTAGGTTGAATATAAAATTCCTATGAGCTAGAAACAATTGATATTCCTAATATTGCAAATGACATAAATGTATTGATCTAGTGCATTGGCATGTGTAACATTATCTACCATGAAGAGAATTTTGAATTGCCTTGTAAAGAGTCGAGTTGTAACTCAAGTCTCAAGTCTAGTTCTATTTTTGAACTAAATTATAATGCTGAGTTGCAACTAAAGTCTCAAGTCTAGTTCTATTTTAGAACTAAAGTGTAATGTTGAGTTGTAACTGAAGTCTTAAGTATAGTTCTATTTTAGAACGAAAGTGTAATGTTGAGTTGTAACTGAAGTCTTAAGTCTAGTTCTATTTTCGAACTAAAGTGTAATGTTGAGTTGTAACTAAAGTCTCAAGTCTAGTTCTATTTTCGAGCTAGAGTATACTAGTCTCAAGTCTAGTTCGAACTATAGTATGAAGTTGAGTTATGATTAAAGCATGCAAACAAGTTACTATTTCAAGCCTCTCCTCTTCTCCTCTTCAGCCTATATAAACATAGGTCGACCCCTCTCTTCAAACATAGTTTTGATATGCAAGTTAAGGGTGAAGCAATAGAGGCACATATCAATGATAAAGAGGCATCATACCAAAGAAGCATATCAATGTTGTATATCAGCAATAGAGGCAACATATCAGAGGTGTATTTCAGCAAGGTCTCTTAGGTCTTTGTCAGGTCAGAGTCATGTTGGCAAGATCTTTAAGAGAAGAACATTCATGGTGGATATGTGTAAGTGATCTTACATTATTAATGCAATAAATGAATATCGCTTGCTAGGGTATTTCTCCCTGTACAAGGTTTCCCCAGGGTATATGTGTTGTTGATGTCCATGCTTACTTATCTACATAGTTATTTCTATTCGGTTATGATCTGGTATTGTTGAAGTGTATTAAGATGGAATCAAAGTGTTGAAAAAAATAAAATAATTAATCTGCATAAGAAATCAAGCTCATAATTTAACATAGGAGTCCCTCAAGCACCCTACGACACCACTTACCTCTGATTTTACCCTCAACCAAGGTCAAATCCCAGTCTGGGAGATAATCCCCTAAGCCATTACTCAAATTCCCTTATTCTACCCCCAACTGGGAGTACAATCTTTCCAGGTAGCCACAACACTTACCCTTCCCAACATGGTGCTCGCCATTCTGGTATGGTATCTACACCCACTTGCGATGGTTCCTCAACCATCCCTCCCTCCCCAAATAGAGGGAATCTTGATGTAGATTATGTTGATACTAAGAGGGGGGTGAATCAGTATCAAGTACAATTTAAAACATTTTTCAACTTATAATTAAACCATTCAATTATATTCAATGATGAATTAACAATAGTCTAAGAGTTACACTAATACACCATGCACAATATATTAGAAATAATCAATAGTTATTGTTCAAGGGAAGTAATGACTTCCAAAGGTAGCTACAGCTTCAAAATGTAAAGTGAGGGATAAACATCCAAGAGTAAGATACAATCCTCCAATATCAAGAGAGATTTGAACTCTCCATGCTTTCCCCTTCCTTCCACCCAATAATATATGAGAGATAATAAAAATTCACATTAAATCATCACCATCAACAAACCATCACATAGAACTTGATAATGCTTTCTGAGACTTCTTCAATTTATGCAATTCTTCCATTCTTGGAACACTATGATCCTATAGATAATATTACTCAATTTATTCTCTGAAACTTCTCCAAGTTTCACTCCTTGAATCCTCCCCAAAAATAAGTTATAGAGAGAATGGTAGACCTTGTTCAATTATGGTTTATTCAGGAGACCGAACTTGTACAAAATGCCCCGAGATCAATATTTAACATCAGATTCTAAAACTTGTAAACAAGAAAATAAAGTCAGTACTATTTCCAATGCAATTTTTCCTACTTCATTTGGATTCTCTATGAAGCAATTATGACTATTTTATCTGGAACACCTGTTTATTGACTAGCTTTAAGACTGGTCAAAAACCCTATCTTTCACAGAGTGTATCTCCATAATTATAGAGAATCAAGAGCTGAAACTTTTAACACAGGTACCTTGATATGTATTCTCAATACCATAGCAATTTCACCATATGAATCGTTCTAGAAAAAATGTTATAGAAAAAATGGTAAGATGACCGGAAAATAACATACCTTAGAACACATCACCAAAAGACTTCATCCTCCCTTGAAATCCGACCTTCTTTACTTCTGATTTCCTATGAAATTCGACTTGTGCATCAAATGAACATATAATGAAATTTATTTATACCATTTATGTCACTTCCTTTTAAAATTAGGGCCGACCTGACACTTTCTTATTTTGTAATTCTTTTTTTTAATTATCTTCAAGGCCTACATGTACTTCCTTCTTCAATTCACTTTGTCATATTCAAAAATTCATTTCTACTCAACCATGAGGATCCATATGATGTGTCACATACCACCAGAAACAACACGATGTATACTATCCATCCATGGGTCTTTTATCTACATGTGAATTTTCCTTCATGTCCAAATACCTTCGTCAATATTGCGGTCCAAAACCCATAACTAGGGTTGACATCAATGACAACGACCAATCTTCCAAAAAATTCCAATACTAACTCTGACCACACCTCCCTCACCCCCACTTTCCGGCACCACCACAATGGCTGGGGGCAGACGAAATAAAAAAGAACCCACCGCTCCACTTCCTCCCCGAGTTCAACCTCCTTGCCCACTCTGCGAGAGGGAGGGACACCCCACAAATAGATTTCCCTCTCCCCCTGAGTTATGTAATATGATCCAACTCCCTCAAGAAACAACATCACTCAGTGCTTCACCAAGCACACCTAGTACTACCACAATGTCCCCTACTATAGGTAGTAAAAGGATACAAACCAAATTCACATTTGTCATTTGTTCAAAGTATGGCCACTACACTCATCATTTCCCTGCACTACCTCAGTTTTGACAAACACTAATGGCAGTATGCCAAATCTTTCAGCAATACCCCTCTCCACCCACATCATCACATACCCATGTCACTGACATCCATTATGTCATGAACTCAGTCAATGAACGGATGAGGTTCCCTTTCTCTCTTTGTGACTCACTTGATCATTTCACATACCAGTGTCCTTCAATCATTACATACATGCATCGTCAACTAACCCTTATTCAAAATACACCAACCACCTCACTTCCTGTGATGCAGGTGATTCCCCCTATTCCTTTGTAACAACCAAATATTTCTAAACATCATTAAGTTTCATAAGCAATTTATTTCATAAACTGAGACAATAACTTCATAGCATAATATTGATTTTCATAACCGCAACTTCAGTAATC
>JZKD02S1412640.1:784097-802468 GCA_000966675.3 Picea glauca
CTGTCCTCCCTGCCAACTAGGAAAACTACCTAGCTCCAGGATATCTATGGATATCCTGGCCCCCGTGCCCAAAACCTCCAGCAACTCGGTGCCTCAACTGATCAAAATCCACAGCTAGAAACTCTCTGTTCACAGCAAATCCAATAGTTCTCAGGATCCATCCCCCTCATCCTCCATTCCCCCCCTTCCTCCATTCACCTCCTTTCTTCCCTTATTCCCCTTCACCAACTCATGCAGTTACTTCCTCAACCACCACCGTGCATGTCCCTTATCCTTCCTTTAATGTTTTATCTTCTCGGGATTCATAGGCTATCCCTTGTTGCATACGCAACCATTTTATATCATATATCATTGATCTCTTAGATTTATTTCTCAGGTCATTAAATGTGATCTGTAGTTAAATTATTACTTAGTTAACCACAATTATATTCTTTAATTAATTAATAACTCACTTTATTAAGATCATTAAATCATATTTGTTTAATTAACAACTTGTTACCACAATTAATCCCCTAATTAGTTTTACTTTATAATCTTTAAACATTTATCCAACTAGGGTCGTTACATCCTTCTCGAGATACTAATCACATCACCTCCCCTGAACCTGAGTTACTTTCCACCCATCCATGGTTTATGGATAGACTGTCTAGGGATTTTCTCCCAAATCCTCCCAATTCTTTGGTTCATTTCCCTCAGAAAATATTACCCCCAACCACAGTTTAAAACCCACAGTATCTAGACATTTGGTTTATGACAAGAACGTCATCGCACCGCAGTTGCGATACCCCCTCTACATATTCACCACCTACAAACAATCACACGGTGATTGTCACCAATGTTACGTCCCCGGATCCCCTATATTCTTACATTTTTCACTGTGACGAAGATATCCTAGAGGAGATAACTACCACTGATTTCCCATGGAATGCTCTCTATCATAGAGTGCTCTTTCTCTCACATGAATCCTTTAATTCTCCTAGCCAAGCCTCCATATGTGTAATCGAAACCAAGGATTTTATTCCATCAAGGCACATAGACTCGTTCAACAATCCTATCGACAAATCCTAATGATTATCAAAGCTAAAATCGACAAACTACAGGTTGTAGAGTTCATATACCCCATCGCTTACACATCATGGGTCTCCAACCCCGTCCCCGTTAACAAAAAACATGGCACTATTCACGTCTGCACTGACTTTCACGATCTCAACCATGCTTGTCCCAAAGAAAACTTCCCCACACCTTTCATCGACCAAATTATCGATGATTGTGCAGGCCACGAGGCCCTACCCTTCATGGATTGGTTCTCTGTCTACAATCAAATCCAAATCCACCCAGCAGATTAGTATAAAACTGCATTTGCCACCCCATGGGGTAATTTCACATATCGTGGCATACCTTTTGGACTAAAAAACATAGATTTGACATTACAATGAGCCATGACTTACATTTTCCATGATCTCACTCGCATCATTCTTGCTTACTTGGACGACCTCACTGCTCGATCCAAGAAACGAACACAACATCTAGACGTCTTATGGGTCATTTTTCAGCAATGTCAGCAGTACAATATCCACTTGAACCCCCTCAAGGGCATATTTTGCGTCATAATCAGATGCCTCCTTGGGTTCATAGTCTCCCAATACGGCATCACAATGGATCCCCTCAAGTTCCAAGCTATCATAGAAATTCCACCACATAGGAATTTGCGCCAACTGCAGAGCCTACAAGGCAAAGTAAACCTTTTACGATCCTTTGTCCCAGATTATGCCACTCGTGCACATGGTTTCCTCCGCTTACTGCATCATGATATCCCATTTCGATGGGATGAACATGCCCAAACTGATTTTGATGATTTAAAATCAACGCTATCCAATGCCCCTTTGACTAGTCCTCCTGACAATGATTGCGACTACATCCTCTATTTGTCGGCCTCAACCATCTTAGTAGAAGGAGTTCTCGTCCAACTAGGAGATGATGGTCATGAGCATGTTAATTACTACATCATTAAAAACCTTTCAGGACCACCCATGAAGTACAATCATGAAGAGAAACTCGCCCTCGCAGCTATCCTTGCAGTCCAGAAATTGTGTCATTATATCCTGCTTCGCACTACCAGACTCGTGGAATATTCCAACCCCATGTAGTAATTTCTTAGTTGATGAAAAATTAATGGTAAATTTGTCTGATGGATCATCATCCTTTATGAATATGACCTATATCTTTCAACTCTTGAAATAAATAAATCACTTGTTCTCAATAAGCTCATCATGACATTTCCCTCAGACACTACAAGTTCACCAGTAAACATGGATTTTCCCGACGAACACCTCTTCTACATCCCCTTGGATGACCCCTAGTATGGAGACCTTCTCTTCTACCTTCGAACACATAATTTTGGATCTCATCTCTTTCAAGATAATCTTTGATGCCTTCTCCATCAGGCTGCCTGCTACAGCCTCATCGATGACATTTTGTATCGATGTTGGGTCGACACCATACTTCCTCAATGTTTGACCATTGATGAAGCCGATAGAGTCTTGAATGATTTCCATAGAGGTTCATATGATGGCCACCTCTCAGGTATGTCCACTACCCAAAAAATCATTCACGCCAGATACTTATGGACCACATTGTTTCATGACTTCATCCACATTGTCAAGCGATGAAAAAAATGCAAGCTTTATGCAAACAAAGCATGAGCACCACCCGCTCTTCTACATCCATTCATCACTGCCGACCCCTTCTGCAAATGGGGCATAGACTTCATGACTTGCAATCCTCCATCTAGCAATGGACACAAGTACATATTCATGGCAGTAGATTACTTTACCAAATAGGCCAAAGCCATGCCTACGTTCAACAACACTGCTGACACAACAACGTATTTTTTCTTCAACCACGTCATTAATCGCTTCAGAGTCCTACTATAGTTAGTCTCTGATCATGGTAAACACTTTGAGAACGAGATATTCGTCGAACTCTGCTCAAGTTTAGGATTCTCCCATGAGTTTGCTTCCCCATACTACCCTCAGCCCAACGAAAAGTTCGATGCTATAAACGAAGTCCTCAAAACCATGTTCCAATGCACTGCCAACAAACACAAGACCAATTGGAATCATATGTTGTTTTCAGCATTATGGGATTATCACATGGTAGTCAAAACTACCACCAGTTTTACACTGTTTCATCTCCTCCATGGGATTGAATCCACCCTCCCCATCAAGTGCGAAATTCCCATGTTGCGCACCGCCATCGAGCTATTACCTGACACTGCTCCAATGGAGAAATGCTTGTTGAACTTAGAATCACGGGATGAAGATCATCGGTCTTTATTACATAACAATGAGGCAGCTAAAAAATGGTCTAAAGAAACCTTTGACTTCCATCTCAAACTTCACTCATTCAATGAAGGAGATCTCATCCTGGCCTACCATATCTCTCACGATACTTTCGGCCATGGGAAATTCGAGTCATTGTGGCATGGACCCTACATCATCCAACACTGCCTCACTAAAGGTGCATACATCATGGCCTCTCCAGAAGGAAATCCTCTCAAAGAAACTGTCAAAAGGTTGTACTTAAATAATTTTTACGCCTGAGCGTAGTCATTCTACACTAGGCTTTTTCTTCATACACAGTTGTAGAGTTTTTAGTCTTTTTTTTTAACCTCCACTCCTCATGTCTAATCTACCATTCATGTTATTAACATATGTTTCATCCATCATCCTACCACATTGGTTACACTGACGGAGTGTTGGCCCTTGGTTATGGAAGGAAGTGAAGAACAAGGAAGGAAAGGTAAAAATCGAGCTTCGCGGGAGACACAGTAACTGTCATTGAGTCAAAGTGAGCAAAAGAGAAGGAAAGATGGAGAGAAGTGAGGAAAATCAAGTCGTTGGATGAGGAGATCAAGGATGACAGATCAGCAAGGAAGAAGGATCATTGACAACTTAGCAAGAAGAGAAAGCCATCATTGGATGCTTTGGAGCACTGTGTGATGAAGAAGGAAATACAGGCTAGCGAAGCCCGAAAAAAGTGGGTCAAGTTGACCTAGGGTTTTGGTATCTAGGGTTTTTGCACCTAGGTTTTGACCTAAGGCTGTCGATGAGGGATTGTAATGTATAAATAAATTTCAAGAGGACCTAGGTCGGGTTGGTCATTGAGTATTGGTATGATATTGTTTTTATAGCTTTGTTGTGGAGGGAGAGGATTGTATTGTGGGATCTTTAGTTGTGTGCAAAGGTCAAGTCCTACAGCTAGGTGCACAAGAAGGGGAGAGAAAGAGAGAGAAGAAATAATATTTGCTAGTTGAGAGCGCAGATAAGAACTATATGCTTTATCTCAATAAATCATAAGCACAGTTCTATGGAAGTATCCCTAGAGAGAGGGTGAACCACGTATATTTTGTGCCATATGTGTGATTGATGCCTGGATCTATGTCATTGTTATATTGTTATTTGCAGTCTTATGTTAGATCAATTATATAGCTGTGCAGGATAGACCTAGTTGATAAGTGATATATGAATGTTGTATTGTTGTTGTGATAGATTCACTTGATATTCCTCTAGTTGTAGACATTTATGTCCTGCAACCCCCCTCTTAGCTGCATTGGGTGAGACTGCATCTACTTTGCAGGTGCTTCTGAAAGGGATAGTAGCTAGGGCTTGTTGGTGCGCTCTTGGAGTGAACCTCAAGTTTTCCCCTATTCCAACAAATGGTTCTGTTGTTGGGACAAGAATCCGTGTAAGGGAATCTCAAGGTGGTAACCATTGAAGACAGAGATTCAGAAGTGGATAGAGGATCAAGAGAGGGATTTCATTGAAGCCCAAAAAAAGAACCCTAAGCTAAATACTGAAGGTTGGATGCAGAGACACATCTTCACCGATATTCAAGAGATCTTCTTTGGAGGAATCCATCAAGAGATATACAAGCGGTTAGCTAGGTTAGTCAATACCCAGTTCGAGATCAGATCTAGACCTCCTATGGTCTAGATGTCAGAGTTGATTAATAAGGTTAAGAGAGTTGACATCGTTGTATCAAGGGTTGTAGATCACTAGTTCGATAATACCATTGGAGGGTATATCACCAAATTTGTTGTTGATAGAACATAATCATATAGCCAGGCCGAGAGATACTTATTCAAAGGACCTAGAGGAAAAGTTTTACAATTTTTTAAGCTAAGAATCAAGATGATGTTGCATGAAAAGAATGTCTTGAAAATATAGTAGATTGGTTGGATCCAAAAAGGCTAATGTTCAATAATTTGGACAGAGACACCGACACAGAAGCTAGACATACGCTCAGTGGCAAAGTATTTCAAGGGGTTCACCTTGAAAACCTATTCAATAAAAACTACAGAGACGAGGGTTTCTACAGTGGAGAAGAGGCAGATCTGACAGACGAAGAACATTCAGAACCCAACAGAGCAGAGGAAGAGGAAGATGAAGAACTTTGCCAGAATTAGCCAAAAACATTAGGAACTACGCAGACCACTAAAGTAAGTAATATCAATCCTTTTGTTATTTCAGAAATGCTAAGTAATCAGAATATTCTGAATCACTAGAGTCTGCAAGCTACTATTACTAGTAGTTCAGTATCTACTTAGACAGGAAACCTAGGCAGCTCTATGGCAGATGAGATGACGCTCCCTATCTTTAAAGGATATGTATCTGAAGATCCTGATCAGCACTAGTTCCTGTGTGAGGCCATATGGAACATTAAAAATATTACCGATGAAGTTGTTAAAAGAAACCAGTTTATCACTACGTTGAGGGATTGCGCACTGAGTTGGTACATGAAGCTTGTCCAAGGAATTACGCAGCCTAAGCCACTAAATGAGATCAAGAATGCCATGGTTGCAGAGTTTAAAAAACCTAAGTCGGAGTCATAGTGTATTACTGAGCTGAAGGAGATCAAACAGAAGGTATTCGAACCTGTTTGGGAGTTAGATCAAAGATTCAAGACCCTAACAGGCCGATTGACTTTTAAGATCCTAGATGAGCAGAACAAAGAATGGTTCATCACTGCTCTTTTACCACACATCAAATTTCCCCTGATGTAGCAAAATATTCCATCGCAGGCAGAAGCTTTGGAGATCTCCATGAAGCTTGAATCAACACCTATGAGAGAATCTAGCTCAGGCATGAGCTAGATCTTGAGCCAGCTGACTAGTTTGTCTCTGCAGGTTGAGTATATGAAGAAGGAAAAGGAGAAGGACAAAAGAGAAGATATATGGTATGTAAAATGCAGATCCAAAGGTCATGATAAAGAACACTATCCCCTATTTCATGAATATTTGGCCTCAGGAGTGTTGAGCCCCTTGAAGCAAGTTAATATGCCCTGGTGCAAAGTATGTAGAAACTGACATCGCCCTTGTGAGTGCTACTATATGAAGAAGCATGTTCAGACACCCACAAACTTGTACTGCACATTCTGTAAGTCCGTAGGGCATGATGATAGAGATTGTAGGGATTTTGACCTGATGCATGAAAGATCAAGAGACATATATAAGATCCAAGGTGAAGTACACCAAGAAGGAAACAATGCACAGTATAATTCTCTAGGAAGAGGAAGTTTCAATCCTCACAGTGGATACAGAGGATGAGGACGAGGATGAGGTATGGGTCGAGGCCAAGAACAAATAATCTATTAAAACTAAGCGTAGCTAGGACATTTAGCGAGGAACTTCAAGAACCCTTACACAACCTGTAGTTATTGCAATTCCTTTGAGCATGTCATCGAGGACTTCCCTTTGCTGCTATCTAAGCTTCAGGAAAGACAAGGACCTCAGCAAAACCCGCAAGTGAAACTGATATATGTTGAACCTCACGAAGAATACCCTAGAGTTGTTGTTATCACTCGAGGAGGTGCTGCTACAAGAGAAGATAGAACAACCCAAGAAAAGACTGCATATGAACACAGAGTTAGGAAAGCTATAGAGAAGACCCCAATGTTGGATGCTAAGAAGGAAAGACAGATATTTGAAGAGGCATGAAAAGAGTTCAAAGGATATCAAGGGTCTTCATCAAAGAAATAACTAGAAATCAAATAATATGGAATGCCTCACACGTTTGATCAGCCTGCGTCTCCAACAGAAGGAAAAGAGATAAGAAAACTCATGGAATTGTTGTGCACTTGTGTTAAGTTGATTCAAGATAAAAGCGATGTACAAGAATTACAATATTTAATGAAGCAGTATGAGCTAGGAAAGATAGACTCCTTACTAAATAGGGTAGTGCACCAAATTGGGAAAAGGAGAAGGACAAATAAAGAATTACACATGAATGCTCAAATAGGAGAATATGATATAGACTATGTGGTCCTTGACTTAGGGTCGGAAGTCAATGTCATGATGAAGAAACCCTGGGAACTGATGGGAAAAACGAAGTTGATCTATTTCCCTATCAGGATTAGAATGGCTAATCAACAAGTTGTCATCCCATTTGGACGATTGGAGCATGTCCCTGTGGACATAGATGGAGTTAGAACCTTTGTAGATTTTGAGGTAATTGAAATTGTGGATGACTGTTTCCCTTATCCTGCATTATTAAGAATTGATTGGGCCTTCAACAATTCTATTGTTGTTGATCTAAAGAAGAGGTGTATGACATTTGAAAGAGATGGCCTTAGGGTCATTGCACCTTTATATCTAGATGAGGGTCCTTGATACCTAGAGCCTATTAGAGAAGAAGACCACGCGTACAAACTGGAAAACATCTACAAACTAACAGCCAGATAGTAGGATTATATCAATCCTACAGTCGATGGGAATCTGAGCTGGAGAAGTGACATCACATGTTCATCAAACTCAAAAGAAGTGCTGGAGAACTGGCAGAACCAGATGTATGAAGTCTCTACCAGAAGATGTGCTAGATTAACCAGAGAGGTTCGCTGGATCGACACAATAGTGAGTAACTTACCCACATTTGATGGGTTGAACCCTTTAGAAAACTTCTTATCAGATTTTGAGACAAGTTTACCAACACAACAGAGACTATTAGTAATGTATGAGGCCATTAAATCCACACTAGCAAGATGGTGGGGGACACACAAAGGAAACATCACAGACTAGACACAATGTCGAACTTTGATGACAACGCGGTTCTCAGCACAAGTAGGAAACTGCAAAGTGAGGTACACAGGCCAAATTTTCCCAAAGGACCATGTGTGAAGTTGCGAAGAGGCCTAGAGTGACATTCCTCGAGAACAATGGGTACACAGATTCATTAACGCACTAGACACAATCCCTATGAACTGGTACCTTCAAGACGAGCTTGTGCCTCGTCACTTCAGATTGGGAAGGTATGATCCAGAATTTTGTAACCACCTTTTTGTTTGAATGTGAATTTCCTTCAGTGGACCAAACATTACAGATTATGAGACTGAAAGTATTTAAGGAGGCATCTGGCCTCCCTTTGGAGCAAGAAGAGGATGAATGAACCGTGCCATTCTAGAAATTGCAAGGATGTTACAACATTAATGCCGATGAAGATGATGATATGAGGAAGGTAAACATCGTTGAGACATAAGGACATAGAAATGTGGAAGGACCAAGAGTTGATATTCCATTCATAGGATAGCCGATCAAAATAAAGAAAGTCAATATTGGGATAGAGGAGACACCAAAGCTTTCCAATGTCAGAGATTATTGGGATGCTTCTACCATTGACAATATTAGAAAGTTATTGCACGAATATCAGGAATTGTTCCTAACCAAGTTCATTGATATGAAGGGAATCAAAGGGCCTATGGGTGAGATGAGAATACCTTTGAAACTAGATGTGAAGCTATTTAAGAAAAGACCTTACAGACTGAACCTGAAATACAAGGAAAAAGTGAAGATCGAGCTCGACCGAATGCTAGAAGCACAGATTATTGAACCTATCAAAGAGTTGGAGTGGATCATCCCTATGGTGGTACAAGACAAGAATACAGGAGAAATCAGGATCTGTGTGGACCTCAGAAAGTTGAATGATGCCTATCTTCATGCCCCTTTCCCTACACCATTCACAGACAAAGTGTTCGATAACGTGGGAGGCCAGGAAGTATATTCTTTTACAGATGGATTTTCGGGATACCATCAGATCCGCATTGCCAAGGAGGACCATCATAAGACTACATTTGCCACAAAGTGGGGATCCTACCAATATATAGTAATGCCATTTGGATTGAAGAATGCCCCAACCATATTTTCCAGGGAGGTGGTCGAAGTGTTCAAATAATTTTTTCATAAATTTTTAGAAGCATACTTTGATGACTGGACTTTTTTTAGTTTGTTGAAAAACCATATTGAATGGATGAGGCTAATGTTGGACAAATGTGGACAAATGAAAGCAGTGTCAAATTTCTTTGAATCTGAAGAAATGCATCTTCTTCTCACCATTTGGAGTGTTATTAGGTCATATTGTATGCAAGCAGGGATTGTTGATTGACCCATCTAAAATTACAATTATAGTTGATATGCCACCTCCTACTTTAGTCAAACAACTGGGTACTGCATTGGGCCATGATGGATATTGCGGGAAATTTATCAAAGGATATGCCCAAATTACAGAACCAATGGAGAAGTTGTTGAATAAGGACTACCAGTATGAGTGGACAGATGAATGTTAGCAGTGCTTCGACACACTGAAACAGAATATGGTTACAATGCCCATTCAAATTTTTCTAGATTGGAGCAAAGAAATCCATGTGCATGTCGAGGCATATCCTATCGCACTAGGATTAGTACTAGCACAACCTGGGGAAGGTGACATTGATCATCCATTATCATTTTCCAATAGGAAGCTATCCACAACTGAAGTTAATTACACCACTACAAAGAAAGAGGGACTAGCCATGGTGTATGCACTGCAAAAATTTCGCCACTACTTGTTGGGAAGACACTTTAAAATGTTTATTGATCACTCCAGGCTGAATTACCTAGGCAACAAGCCAGTGTTGGGGGGGAGAATACGAATATGGATTCTGCTATTTCAAGAATATGATTTTGAGATCATAGTTAAGCCAGGGATAATGAACAAGGGCCCAGACCACTTATCAAGGTTGGAACATGGAAAATAACCTACCAGTTTGGAGGATACATTACCGAATGCACAATTGCTCGCCCTTAGAAATATTGATGACCACTTCGCAGACATAGTCCAGTTCCTGTCAACAGGAATGGCTCCAAGTGAGTATACAATTCCTCAGAAGAAACATCTAGTGGTGCATGCTGCAGAATTTTCACTTATAGTTGGACAGTTGTACAAAATGGGATCGAATGAAATATTAAGGAGGTGTGTTATGGAGACAGAGCGACCACTGATCCTCGTAGAAGATCATGAAGGCATCGTAGGAGGACATTACACAGGGAAAGAAACTACGCAAAATGTTCTGTGAGATGGCCTTTGGTGGCCTACGTTACACAGAGATGCTAAAGAGTATGCCAGAGCATGTGATGTATGCCAGAGAATTGGAAACCCATCTTGAAGAGATGAAATTCCATTAGCACCACAGATGACCCTACAAGAATTTGAAAAGTGGGCCATTGACTTCGTGGGACCTATAAACCCACCAGGAAAGAACATAGGAGCAAGGTACATTATTATTGCGACATAATACTTAACCAGATGGGCTGAAGCCAGATCAATCAAGGACTATAGTGCAACTACAGCTGCACATTTTATATTTGATGACATAATAATCAGGTTTGGATGCCCTAAGATCCTTATGAGTGATCAAGGTACACACTTCATCAATAAGACAGTTGAGGCCATGACTAAAGAATTTGCAGTCCACCATCAGAAGAGTACACCTTACCATCCACAAGTAAATAGAATGGTTGAAGCATTCAACAAGATATTCGAGACAACATTGACAAATATTTGCAGCGTGAACAGGGATGACTGGGATTTAACAGTACCAGCAGTAGTCTGGGCTTATAGAACCACTTGCAAGAAATTAACAATGCAGACCCCCTTCAAGTTGGTTTATGGTCTTGAAGTTGTTGTCCCGTTGGAATACTTAGTACCAAGCCTAAGAATTGTTGCATTTACAGACATGGATGATACTGGCATTGTTTTGCGAGAGAATTGCACAGTTGGTTGAAATGGAAGAAGACATATTCATTGTAGGATTCCATCAGCAAGTTCAAAACGAATGAGAAAAGGCCTATCATGACAGGCACATCAAGAACAATACATTCAAGTAAGGTGATTTAGTACTAGTGTATGACAATAAGTTTATCAAACACCCTAGGAAGTTCAGAACACATTGGCTCGAACCATATGAGATTGCCTATGTTACAGAAGGAGGAGCTACACAGTTGAAGACATTGAAGGGATACTAGAAGGAAGGATTAGTGAATGGGAGTTGGATGAAGTTGTACTATGATAAACAGCTGCCTCACAGCTCTCAGCAAAAGCATGAGGAAAAGGGTCCAGGTACCAGGTGCAGTTGAAACTGGGTACCAGACATAGAAAATACAGTCTGCACAAGGATGGAAAGGAGGCATAAAGAAAAAAGCAAGGGCTGCATTGCGCAGTCCAAAGTCGAAGTAAAAAAAGTGGATTGGATTTGAAGTGCCTCGGGACAAGTCACAGGTGAGTGTTGGGGGCCTGTTGGCCCTTGGTTATGGAAGGAAGTGAAGAAAAAGGAAGGAAAGGTAAAAAGAAAGCTTCATGGGAGACACAGTAACTGTCACTATGTCGAAGTGAGCAAAAGAGCAGGAAATATGGAGCGAAGTTTGGAAAAGCAAGTTGTTGGATGAGGAGATCAAGGATGACAGATCAACAAGGAAGAAGGATCGTAGACAACTCATCAAGAAGAGAAAGCCATCATTGGATGCGTTGGAGCACTGTGTGATGAAGAAGGAAAGACAGGCTGGCGAAGCCCAGAAAAAGTGGGTCAAGTTGACCTAGGGTTTTAGACACCTAGGGTTTTGGTATTTAGGGTTTTGGCACCTAGGTTTTGACCTAAGGTTGTTAGTGAGGGATTGTAATGTATAAATAAAGGTCAAGAGGACCTAGGTCGGGTTGGTCATTGAGTATTGATATGATATTGTTGTTATATCTCTATTTTGGAGGGAGAGGATTGTATTGTGGGATCTTCATCTATGTGTGAAGTTCAATTCTTGCAGCTGGGTGCATAGGAACGGGAGAGAAAGAGAGAGAGGAGAGAAGATCTTCTAGCTGAGAGCGTAGATAAGAACTGTATGCTTTACCTTAATAAATCATAAGAACGGTTTTGTGGATGTAGCCCTAGAGAGAGGGTGGACCACGTATATTTCATGTTGTATGTGTGATTAATGCCTGGATCTCTGTCATTGTTATATTGTTATTTGTAGTCTTATGTTAGATCAGTTCTATAGCTACGCAGGATAGACCTAGTTGATAAGTGATATATGAATGATGTATTATTGTTGTGATAGATCCACTTGATATTCCCCTTGTTGTAGACATTTATGTCCTACAACCCACCTCTTAGCTGCTTCGGGTGAGACTGCATCTGCTTCGCAGGTACTGCCGAAAGGGCCAGTAGCTAGGGCTTGTTGGTGTGCTCTTGGAGTGAACCTCAGGTTTGCTCCTGTGCCAACACGGAGCTAGTCGTTGGACATAGAATCTCGCTTCGGCTGCTTGGGCCCTATACACACCCTCACATGAGTTTCTCCACTCCAGTGGCATACGTTTGGGCTCATCAACCAACAACCAAGAAGAATATGCAACTGTCATTGTCCTCCTCTCCGAGGCTAGTCACTACCACATTTTTCACCTTACTATCTTATTAGATTCCCAACTTGTCGTCTTGCAGCTCAACAATGTGTACCATGTCTTTGATCCTTTCCTCTTTCGCAAATACCTACAAGTTAGACTCTTATCTTGACATTTTTATTCAATTACAATTACACATATTCCACGACAATGTAATCAAATAGCAGATAATATGTCTAACCTAGTGCTAGATTGGCATTTATCACATCAAGACATCATCACATATACATAAGTCATCAAATGTCTGTCACAGCATATAGATTAGACATCATAAAAATACAACAAAATACCATCACATGTAAACATCACGGAGATCCCAAACATGTATGTATGTATGTATGTATGTATGTATATATATGTATATATATATATATATATATATATATATAGATAGATAGATAGATAGATATCAATCAATGTGTCATCAATGTTTACAAAAAAGTACAAAATTTACATCCCCCGTAAGCAAGTGATCCCCCCTCACCCCAATAGGCACAAAATGGGTATCACACTACCCTATACAAAATGGGCTCGCAAGCCTATATAAATAAAAAAATATACCACATAGTACTCAAGGTGCCCCCAGAGCACCCCCGCGAGGTCCTGTAGGAGGTGCCCCACTACCTGGAGGTCCTCCAGGTCCAGGGGGCAATTGCCCAGTCATCATTTCCCCTGCTACATATTTTCTATGGATCAGGATCTGCAAATTTTCCAGAAGACCCACACACTACTCTAGGACTCTCTCGTACTGAATGTGGGACCACATGTCCTCTAGCACACCTTGCAATACCACCTCCAACTGGCATTGGAAATGATCTAACACCCCGCCGACCTCTGGCTGAGGTGCATGTGATGGCCCTGCACCTGGATCATCAAATATGCACCTTATGCTGACTCTCACCTCATATGTTGGCCTCAAACCTGCCTCATCCCTCCAACGTCTCTCTCCCACCTGTGACTCTATCCACAATGATCTCACAGGCCCCTATCAAATCGGCTCTCCAACCATATCCAGCTCTCAGCCTCGCAACCCCACATCTGCACACACAAAAAACAAAGATAAGATCAACATCCATCCATCCATAAACATATGTTATACTATCAAACTCACAAAACATAAAAACACCAACATACCTCTCTGGTCCCAATCCTCTCCAGGAGGCAGCACCATATTAGGGTCATTCCGAAATTCCATCCCACCATATGGGAACCACAGTATAATTTGTTATATATGGTACCACACACGTACCAATGTGGTCATAAAATAGTGGCCACCCTCCCCCCCTCCATGACGCACCAAAATCGATTCCCACCACATCAGTCGTGGCTCTTGTGCCCCAACAATCGGTAACAACACTTTAGGTCACAACATGTGAACCCTCTCCAGAAACCATGCCACCAAGATCGATCCAAAGGCAAACTCCCCGAAGTCAGTGGTCTGACACCGGTGAAGTTGACCTATGATCTTGGTATGAAGCATCAAGCTTAGGTGAAAAAATCCCCATACAACACTCTCTGTATAATCCTCAGCTGACCACCACTGATCGAGTGAGTCACTAAGGATATGTATATCCTCACAATCATCGTTGTGGTGCACTGCTGCAAGAGCTCATCCATCACCTCGATGCAGATGATTGAAACCGAAATAATTTTCGGCCCCGAACAAAAGCTCTGTGCCAATTATACCAAGTGTACATCCCTTGGAAACAAGGGATCAGCAGGTAGGGCCATCCCCTAAAAAGGGAGCCCCATCAAGAAATAGACATCCTCCATAGCCAAAAATGTCAACTGCTGCCCCCGCACAATAAATCACTACATATCAGTGCTCCACATCGAAATCAGATACTGAAGAAGGTACTCATGCAACCGTATCAGTGGGCAGTCGAAGAACTTGAGCAACCCACAAGCTGCCAAGAGTCTCTGAATTCATGTCTCCTCTCTCACTGCCTCCCTAAGATTCTCCCAGTCCCACTCCCTCCAGTACACCGGCATGCTAAACTGATCACCTACATTCACACAGAAAACACTCAATCATCAATCATCATTCATTACAAAAATCTTCAAAAAATATGATTTTTTTAAACCCCCCATCTTTGCCTCAAGGGCACAGCGGTCACCCCCATAGGAATGCACATATGCGCACCTGTTCTTCACACAGTTGCACATCCATGTGAAACTGTCGAAGAAACAGAGGCACATCAATGCTCATTTGTCACACCCACAGGTGTGCATTCATGCGCACCTGTTCTCTACACAGTTGTCCACTGATGCACAGTTGTCTGAGAACCAGCTGCGCACAATGCATAGCTCTAATTCGGATAAGCGTGCATAACATGCGCACCTATTTTTCCCACCCACATGCCCCCGTGTGTGACTATATTCAGTACAACCGCACACTATGCGCGGTTGTATTTAGTACATCCACACGCCATGTGCGAGAGAGGAAATTATACCTGCGCATCTTAGCATGGGTATCCTTCCTTCTCCCGTGCACTGGTGGGCCCATGCCTACAAAACACCCTAGTAAGTCCATCCATACAACCCTACCCAAAAAGTAGAACATATCTACTATGCAGGAGGATGAGACCACTAATCTGGTTCTTGCAACTCCTGGCTCGGTCGACGTGAACTCCCGTAATCTCCAAATCTCCTCTAAAACCTCTCGTTAACTCACTATGGAAGTAGGTACAAATGATGTGGAATTATGGGCCCCACAACCATATATAGTCCCCTTTTCCAAACTTCCACACTCAGTTATAGGAGCTCAGTGTCTCTATTTTCTGATCCATTTTCAGCCACGGGATCAGGGTCCCGCTACCTACACAGTCACATTCCTCGGATCACCATCTGCACTCAGCCCTGGGAGAGAATTTTTATCACATCATGCCCATGTATGCATGCTCATGTTCAAAATTATCAAATAACGATTATATTTTATTTATCTTCAGATATTGTTCACGTCAGGTATTTGGTTTTAATGTGTGTAGGTACTTGGTCATCACAAACCAGCACAGCCCCTTCAGGTATATGTTCAATGCTGGCATGTAATCATTCCCTTTGAATATCACTTTCATCTCCCAGTCACACCCTCCAACATTTTCCTTTAGGATCCCTAAATCCAGCTTTGCAGTACTACCACCTCCGCTACATTTTGGTACTGTCACCCGGTAGTACTCTCCCACACATGAGTGATCCCATTCATAGTCCCCCTTGGCACTTTCACACTCATGCTTCTTTCACCCCTAGGATGGGAGTCTTGATAGTCTTAAAAAATTTCGAGAAACAACCACATACTCCATCTCCTCGTTTTTGATAGATTTCCCAATGGACTCCCAAGTTACCTCATCATGGTTTTGTTTTGACTGCACCTTCATTGTATCATCAACCCTCCATTTCATCCTCAATTAGTTTTCCCATCTACATATTTCCCTCCATTCGTTTACCTCATACAGAAACCCACCTATGGGGACCCCACCCTCCACCTGTTCTCCACACAACTTGTGCCCTTACAGGCCAAGCCATCTTGCACTGGGGCACCCATTTCTGTATCTATACACTTATCCTAAATTATTCTTTATTTATTTGGTAATTGTAAAAATCCTTTGTTTCCATCATTTACTTATCTTTTTTTTGTCGCCCTTGAAAACCTTCTTTTTCTGGCAAAGCAACCCATGTCACCCTTCGTTAGGGAATTCACTATCCTCTATGCATATTGACATCGTCCATAAACCCCGAGTATCCCACAATCCATGTACCCCTAATCTGTGAGGTTTTCCACTTTGTCACGCCTCTATCCCAGTTTAATCCCATGTCTAGTCGCCCCCCTGACACTAGATACAATTTTGCGGTTGTTTCCAATCATCCCTCCAATATACCCCCAAGCAAGGACAGTCTTGAGTCTCACGACCTCTTTACTTCTTTCATGTTCCTTATCAGTTCATGATCTCATCCAGTGGATTTCATGAAGCCCTTTTCTTCTTTGCATCGTGTCTCCCTGTCTTTCAATATCAACACAGTTTCTAGAAGGGAAACAATATCTTGAATCCCATTACCTTTACAGTAAGGAGTCTCAGACGACACAGAGTGAACCATCATTGCTCTATGGTTTCATTGACCCCCATAACATTTTACTTCAATGCACCCTCATGTTACGGTGGGCCTTACTATGCGACTATTACAGTTGTTTTATACTAGCTGAATACCTCTGAATTTGTTAGGCCATCAATGCCTATGAGTCATCAAAACTTCTTACAGGCGTCCTTACCTCTTTTCAGAGTATGTTCACCATCATAATTTTCCTCTGCCATTATCAAACCACCCAGGAGAGCACTGCAGTTATCTACATCAACATACAACTTCAGTTATTGTTTTTCATTTTTGAGTTACATGAAACGAGCATGGGGCATGCCCGCCTCGTTTGTATACAAGTTATATTTCCCTAGCTAGAGAAAGGCTTGGGTCCCACAATTCCCTCTCTCCCTCTGACAAGATCCCTCTTGTAGTTCTTATCAACACTCTTCCTTACCATGGTACTCTCATTAGAAGAAACATTGATGTATTTCAGCTATACGTATGCTCCTAACCTCACACATCAAGGAGCATATGTTATCACTGAAATTTTGTCCGCAACATCGCATGCAAATGGTTACAGTAATACAACATCTCCAAACACCTATTAGTTCACCTATAGCACCAAAAAAGCATTTCCAAGGGGAAAAAACTATATAACTGGTCAAAAATTGACATGTGCTAAAACACTAAAAGAAGCAAGTGCATAGTGTGCAGGCCAAAGAAGCCCATAGAGTGCACAATGCGCCATATGTGCAGTTGTGTATGAGAAAATACATTCACTCCTATGAATAGTGCATTTATGGTTCTTTTCGGCCCCTCACCCACTTTTGTACCATCTCCCAACTTGATTTGACCCTCAAATCAGAGTTGAATCCAAATGGGGGGTTGGTCAAAGATCTAAGGGTGCTCTAAAGGGCCCTTTGTCCACACTAAGAACCGGTTGAGTATTGCCTCAAATACACGCTATAAAAGGAGGCCATGGGTGCACTAAGAATTTAAGAATCTCATTGTATTGTTATGCTGACTATATCCTCCCTCAAGAAACCTCTTTTTTTCTTGGAGCATTCTAGCAACATCTCAATAAGCTATTTATCTCACCTCTTGAGGGAATAGGCTTGGATTTCTTCACCATTTTATTTCTAGTTTATCATTGTAAGAAGAGCTCTCAAATAGGGGATTCAAGAGCCCTCCCAAGGAGGAAGAGGGGATCTATCAGTCCTCCTTTCTCTAATGTGTTTTCCAACTAATATAATTATCCATTGGTAGCATAATCATTGGTCATTTGGTTGATTGATTTTGGTTCAAATTTCCTCATGCATTTTAATTCTATTTCTTTAGTCATTTATTTAGTTGTTTATATCTTATTTGTTTGTTTATTTCATGTGATTGAATTTTTTAATTCATACATTAACCTGTGTCTTGTCTGTTAAGCCCAACTAGACTTGTAAGTTCCCTTCTTTCACTCATTCAAGTGGCGAAAAGGACACAACAAAGAGGAATAAAGAGAGTGTGAGAGGAGGAGAGGGGAATAAAAAGAGAGTGAGGAAT
>JZKD02S1412640.1:817272-838452 GCA_000966675.3 Picea glauca
TCCAATCAAGTCTTTGTTCGAAATCACTGAAGCCTTCAGCCCGATCATCAAGATTATCAAGTCCGTAATCGACGATCCATCAAAGACCTCTGGGTAGTGCATTTGTACATTCATATTACACTCCTACCTGAGTTTAGAAGATTTTGAAGTTGTTACTCGAGCTCTGAAGTACAGCCATCAGGCCAAGTCAGCTTCTGAGAGATGGATACTTTCTTTGTATATCTTTCTGATTTCGAGATGTAGCTTCGCTGTGTATTGTTCGCAGATACTCTTTATAGTTATTTGGCATGGATCTACAGTGTATTTGATTGGTAGCCATGGTTCTGATTTATCCCGAGCATGGGTATGCCCGCCTCGGTGAGACATGTGATATTTTTGCAGACAGCACTTCCCGATTCCTGATTCTTGGGCTCACTCATTCAGCATATCAGTACAGATTGGTAAAAGAATTGGTAATGTATTTCGGCCATTAGATGCTCTTCTGACCTCACACATTAGGGGGCATCTGTTATAACCCTAAATAGCACTATCCCTGCTTACCTGGCATCAGGCCCACTCATGTCTCTTCCTTGCCAAAAGCCATGCTGAATAAAACCTTGAAAAACCACTTAAATCAAGCAACCCGCGCTCTAACCTCTCACTGGGCGCGGTGGACCGCTTGCTGGTCTTCTACTGCACGCGGTGGACCGCGGGCTAGCCCACTACAACCCGCGTTTACCTAACAAAGAAAAAAATCAGGAAAGTTTCTGTCGGGATGAAAAGATTTTTGTCATTTAACTGGAACTCCCAGCCATGCATGGCTGAGAGTTCGCCTAAAACCCTAGCTCCTTCTAGCCTATAAAAGGAGGGGTAGGGGTACTATTCAAAGGAGGAAAAATCATAGAAAAGAAACTCTGCCAAATTTCCAAGTCTGTTTTGTCCCAACCCTTTAGCCTTGCCTCAAGCTTTAGGAGAAGTTCAAGCAATAGCAGTTGGAGGACAAAAGAAGAGGAGGAGCCCAGGATCAAGATCGAGGAACGGTGGCCAGTCTCTATAATCATTGTAAGTTGATTCATATTGAGATTAATGAAAAAGATACTTTTCTCGTCCCGAATACATGAGTCTCATAAGTTTTATTTGATTTATGTTTTATCTTTAACCCTCTAGTAGATCAGTAGCATGCATGCGTAGTTTTGTCTTGATTGTAGGATCGCTTTGTGGAAGGAGTAGCAGCAGCAAGGAGATAAAATCTCAATGGAGGATATACTTCAATCGTCGATAAAAAGGTTAGTTGATTCTTCGCATGTTTGCCTGAGAAAAAGGGTTATAGGTTCGGGTAGGAGGTTAAAAGTTATTCTTGAAGGGTCATGATCTGCATGCAAGTTTAAAGCCCTAGCTTGCTAGTCCGTAGGGTAGAAAAACCCCACAACAACGTGGTAAAACCAAACAGGATTATCTATCCAATAATTCAAAAACTAGATAAATAGAGGAGGGGGTAAGGAGATGTTGTGTTCAATCAAGGTCAAGTGGGTGACTGTGTGTATGAAAATTACTATTTTGTTAGAGAATTTTGGATCAAAATTGTGTATGGAGTTTGGATGTTTCAAAACTCCATATATGTTTTGATTCAGAATTCTCTCTAGCATTATGATTATGATTAACTGTGAAAATATACATACCCAAATTATTATTTTCTGAAAAGAGGAAGAGATGTTTTTTTTTATAGCAATGTGATTACTCCATTGTCATGTGTATTGTTTTTTGCATTGAATGACATTCTTCTACATGCTTATCCAGATGAACTTGCTTGTACTGATTTTATTTGAATGCTCATTTACAAACAACAACGACACCCATCTGAGAAAAAAAAGGAAGAAGATGGTCATAGAATCAATACCAAGTGGGTTGTTTTGATTGTTAGTTCCTCTGGCTATGGCAACTATGGGAATTATGGGCATCATGTATCCCTTCTCTCACATTATGGTTAGATTTATCTTCATCACTTCCTTGAGGATTTGGATTATAGAATCTCCTTTCCCAATCGGAAAATCAAATTTGATCAGAATTTTATGAGAAATTTATAGAAGAAACATCTTCTCAAATTTGATCAGAAAGAATTTTATGAGAAATTTATAAAAGAAACCTCTTCCCCAAAATAGAATAAAAAATTCAATTGAATCAGGTCCCAATAAAATAGTTGATGAAAAAACTCAAGATTTAAATTTTTGTTTTTACGTTTTTGGGTGTAAAGGATATGACCTCTTCTCCGAAAATCAATAGAAAGTGACATAGAAAGTGAGAGCAAGGGCTTGCTTGTTTTAGTTTCTTTAGGTAGACCATTACTTTGCTATTTGATCCACCTACATATACCAATTTAGTTTGTATCGAAAAAAACAAGGGAGATCACGTCAAAACAGGAGGAAAAATCACGTCAAAGACATGAACCACATATTGATAGGGCATGTCATGAGCTTTGATGAGTAAGGACGATTGACTCTTCTAATTAGACAAAAAAAAAAAAAACTAATATAATCTATGGAACCAAAAACAAAAAAAAAATCATAAATATAAAAAAAATAATATAACTCGTTTCATGGCTAGTCATACTAGCTTGCACAACAATAAAAAAAAAAAAAAAAAAAAAAAAATCAGTTCAAATGTATACAAAAAAACTATAAAAAAAAAAAAAAAAAAAAAAAAAAAAAAAAAACTATATATTTTAGAATAATTATAACTTACAAGTTAACATTAAAGCTTACACAACAATAAAAATAAAAAATAAAAAAATGTATATATGTTTTAGAATTATTATAACTTACATGTTAACATTAAAGAAATCACCTTATGTAAAAGCCAGCCACTCTAACTCCTTGAAATCTTAAATACCATATGGAATTGGAATGATTTAATACCATGTGGAATTGGAATGATTTAAATGACAAGAATGTTTGTAAAATTATAGTTACAAGAAATTGGTTATATTTTTATGAAAAATTGGAATAAAACAATAATAACGTTTGTAAAATCAATGTCCTTTGATTTTACCATGCATTTTCCTTGAACCAACCCTTTGGACAAAACAATTTGTCACTTCCCTAGCTTCGTGTGAGGCTAGGGTAAGATATTCTGGGTCAAAGTTGGTACACTAAAGCGTTATGTTCATTTGTTTTGTTGCTATGGGATCTCCCTTTAGTTGTAGGAAAACTTTAAACTAGAATGCAAGGATATATATGAAGATTTAGGATTAAAGAAAGTATTTAAATGTGTCCAAAACAAATTAGGGAATATTCTTTACGATTATTTATATTTATAGAAAAAGAGATGTGAACATGCAAAAACAAAGAAAGCAAATTTCAAAACAAATGGATTAATGAGCGAATTTGTTAAATTTACTTAATCCAAAACTCACAAAATCTTAGTCGAGATATTGATTACTGTACATTGTATTAGAAAATTTGGATTAATTAATGAACATAAAATTATGGTCCTTTGATATCCCATCAAACCTTGAATTAACCTAAACCATTTACTGATTAAATCCCCTCACGTTTAGGATATTTTTAGAAAATCACAACTTAGTTGCATGGCAAAAGAAACCCAAAACAAATCCACCAAGTCATCAAATATAATCAAAATTATGAGCAATTAGAGATGAAATCCACAAAAAGTACACATAGAATTGTAAAAAAAAACAGTATGTGAATTAGCTTTTGAGTTAGCTAAACATTGTTAACAGAAAGAAGAATGTTTTGTTTTATCAATTATGTTAGTTAATAGTTTACATAAAATTGTGGTGTAGAATAACAATTAATTAAAATAGATTGGCCCATCATATTATGTTCTAGAAAAAGGTCATGTTTTTATCCCAATCAATCAAACACTAACAAAATAAATGCTTGTGTAAAAAATACATCAAGATTTATTCTCACAAACAATACAAAAGAGGTGAGTTTAAGAAGGAATGCCTCATGAGTTCGTAGCTTTTAACAGAACCCAAAACCAACATTAAGATCATAGTTTAGCTAGACCAGAGGTTTGAGTTCCTTTTGCACCCTTCTCTTTCTGGTCACCACTCTCTCTTTTCTCCTGAATTTATTGTGAATCTCAACAATACCCATAGTGAGAGCTAGAGTGATGATTACAATTCATGTTAATGTTATTCCAAGGACAACCCTCAATTTCTTGTTGATTGAATTGGGTAGGATACATTCCTCCTTATGCATACATAGGTAGGGGTTCCCAAAGTATATGCAATACACCAAAGAAAAGAGTTTTTCATGAACGTCCTAAAGTATGATTATTTAGAATTACAACTAGATTGATTATCATTGTCTATGGCATGGGTAGTAAAATATGAAAGAGATATGAATTTGTGTCTGAATATAAGTAATATATAATAGGATATGATTACTTGAGTTTCAATGAACGATTGAGGAGAAGTTGCATAAGAATTACAACACTAAGATTGTTGTTCTCTATAGACCTGTTGCAATGACAAAAGCCTAGGATTTTATAGATTAATTCCTTTTAATTTTGAATAAGAAAAGGGGAAAACAATGAAAAAAAAAGATAGTGAGGAAGAGACTTACAACTCTTTAAGGTTTTTGAGTTCAAATAACCAGTCTGGAACCCTACTGATCAGGTTGTTGTTTTCTTGATGTCTGCATAACAAGCTAAGCAAATGGTTTCTAATTCTTTCTATGAAATGATGATTAATCATGTTTTTGTAAAAGTACATAGGTTCAATATTATAACTTAATTGACATTGTGAGAATTTTACACTGAAAGATGGAAACTTATCGTGTCTTTAACATGGTTAAACTGGAGAAATTTGGCAAAGGTATGATAAGATCATTATTGTCAAGTGAACTAGTAATTTCAACACAAATAAATGAATTCCCTTTCTAATATAATATTCAACATAATATGCACCATTAATGGAAATTTTGAACGGACAATACTATTATTGTCATGCATATTTAGTGTATTCTAAAGAATTTCATTTGGAGGATTTCTTCTGAGGGTTAGAGAGATGCACATTGAAAAGTAGAATTCTTCATACAGGTAAACTAATGCATCAAACTATCCAATTTCTTCAAGTATCAATCCTGTAAGATTTATTCCCAAGCTTTCTATCCCAAGCTCTCTACAGATCCTTCTCTCTTTCCATATCTAAACTAGGTTCTCACCCAACTCCAAACTAGGTTGGATCCTTCAATGCTCTAACAAGACCTTTTTCCACCTAGTCCCATTGCTTTCTTGAGAAATCGGACCTCTAACCCCCCTAATTCAAGTTTGGGAAAATATATATGAAAATTATCTTGTTCCATGTGGTAAAGCAAAAAAACATGAGAAAGAAAATGCTCTAGTCAGAAGAACCCTAGAATATGCCATGGAATAAGCATATGGAAGAGGGAGATACCTGGTTGGAACCTATTTCGTAAGCATAGGATTGTCATTGAATCTCGATATTGGAAGAATCCATCATATTAGTAAGTGAGCAAAGGTGATGCAGGAGCAAAAACCCCCTCCATGGGACGAAGTGTTTGGAAGGAGTGCAAGACCTGCATGAAATGGGTGGTGAGATGGAAAGATTGTTATTTGTATAGGAGTGAGAGCTCCAGTTATACATTGTATTAGTTCATGTTATGTTCATAGATGTTAGCTAAATATGAGAGAGAAAGTAGATCAAGATCTCAACAAATTGTTGGTCTCTGTAGTAAGACACCCAACCCCCTAAGTACCATTTTAAGGGATGGAGTATTAAATTTATCCTTTCC
Organism: Picea glauca; assembly: GCA_000966675.3. Taxonomy (NCBI): domain Eukaryota; kingdom Viridiplantae; phylum Streptophyta; class Pinopsida; order Pinales; family Pinaceae; genus Picea; species Picea glauca. The sequence goes on from JZKD02S1412640.1 coordinate 823,032, forward strand.
TAAACCTCCTTGAATCCCTTTAAGAAGGGAACCATCATCTTCTTCTCACCAAGAGCTTTCTAATGACTATAAGTTTTCTCAAACATATCTCTGGATCAAAATTTATGGCCTTTTAAAAATTTAGAGCCTTTATTGCCCAAAGGTTTCTTTTACTTCCATGTGGCACCTACATGGCTCCACATATCCTATGTCATGTGGCACTGACGTTCCAAAACAAATCACTTCTCAGTGCAGGTGTGGCACTTTCCACCTATTCCACCAGACCCATGGCTCATCAGGCCTCAGCCCTTTACCGCTCAAAGTAGTGTTACACATCCTCTGAGATCTACTCTCACCAATTGATGACACTTTTCCACCAGTCTTCGAGACCATGGTATCTCAGAGCTTTACGCACCCAAAATTGTGCTATGTATTCTCTCAAGATCCAATTTAATCATGTGTTGACACCTAGTCTTCGGGCATTGGCTTGGTTGCACTAGGTTGATGTCATATCGAGACACCAGAACCTCGGATCTCGGGATCTCGGACCTCATCCTTTTTCATTATTTGCAAATCCCCACAACTCTTGATCTGGGATGAGTTGGTGCCTCTGACACACAACTCTATCTTATCATGCCACTTGTCTTGATCGTGGCACGACACGTGGCCATTGTCACCTTGTGAAATGTGGCACACATTTTCCCCATGAAGATATTCCTAAAATGATAAAATCACTTGACACATGGAACACTCACCAAGTGACACATGTACTTCCACTTGGAATGATGCAACATACACGTCACCAAAATACTAAGGGTTCACCCAATAGGGAATTGATGCTTTTCCACTCTCTATTCATTGGAAGACATCATTTGGTGTCATCTCGAATATTTCAGGCGTCGACCATCGACCATTTTTTGAAGGTATATTTCCAAAATATCCCAATGGTCCGCGATCTGAGATACAATTGGCATCTTGGGGAATGTGACACTATCTGATCATGTCATGTGGCATGACACATGGCACTCATACCACCTGAGACATGGCACTCATTTCCACATGGACCCCTGTCTAATATTTCCAAATCTACGTGACATGTGGCACCACTCACATCATGACACCTGGCACCACTCACGTCACGAAACATGGCACCATTCATGTCACAACACATGGTGCCATCGGGTAATCATGGACATCAAGGTCTCGACCCCTTACCAACCCCCTATCGGTTAAAACTCTAGAGGTCCATCATCCTGGGATTACAAGATACTTAATTAGGTTTATCCCATAATTAATTAAGGTAATCCCATGATTAATAACAATTACTTATGTTAAATCTCAGGGTTAGGAGTCTACGATATCGAAATCCAAGATCTTGCACAATATTGGCACAAGGAAGACCCAGGGTTCAATGCTTCAACAACGCACCAACAAAACCCTAACTATAGTCCCTTTTGGAAACACCTGCAAAGCAGATGAAGTCTCACCCGCGGTAGAGGCAGGGGGTTGCAGGACTCAAGTGTCTACAACCTAGCTGGGACACAGATCTTTGATCGCAGTACTTAACAGAGCACTTAGTCAATAACATTCATTAGTCTTTAACCCCTATTCACATTGCATGTTAAAACCCTAATTACATAACAATGCAGTAAAAACCAAGATCCAAGCATATATAACCATTCAGGACATAACATCACAGTAGATCTAACATTCATTCACATCGTAAAGCACTAAGCATCAACTTGACCTATCATACATCTAGATTAAGCAATTAAGTACATAAACAACATGAACATCATAGCACAAAGCACATCAGCACAGGATATATGTGGTTCACCCTATTGTGGGGATGCGTCCACCAACTCTTCATCTTCTTCTTTATTAGCCTCTTCCAATCTTCTTACACGCACAGAGCCACAAAACCAACTCTGCATAGGATAGGAGATCTGCGTGCACCTTTCCAGATCCTCCTTCCTCGAGTTAGGTCAAAGCACAGATCCTTACACAGTCTGTGCACAAAGCACTACAAATAACTTACACTTAGCTCTGAAAGTCCCAACATACAGTATGCACAAAGCCTTCACAACTTTTTGCACTTATCACGCTGGCTTACATATCTTGCACAAAGCCCACTTAGATCTCAAAAACCTTGACTCTTACTTACATCACCTAGCTACTTATTTATACATTACAAAAGAGGCCTAAACATGGGTAAGACCCATGGGACGACATTGCATACCCATTACATAATCCCTAAAACCAAAAAAACCCGTAAAAGGGGGTGAGATCCTGCAATCTCCGCTTTGCCTGGGCGCTTCGTCTTTGACCAGCCTATCGAAGTCCCAAAAAATGGTCAAACATGACCAACGTTTCCTCAAAACCTGGTCAAGGGCCAACAGGCCCCCAACACTCACCCGTGACTCGTCCCGAGTCACTCTAATCTATGTAATTCTGCTTTGAAGACCTCGAGCTACCTTGACTTTCTGCTTCGCCAGAGTCTCCTGGTCGGCGAACTCTGGAATGAATTTCTTGGTGACAGACCCTTCCAAGTGTTGTTTCACCTTGGTGACCACTTGTTTCAGCTGTGCACCTTGTCCCTCGATCTCTTCAAAAAGTGTGCAGGCTTTGTCCTGCACCGACTGGAGTCTCTAGGTAACTTCCATCACTCTACATTGAATGGCATTAACATGTTGCTAAACTACGCACACCTCCCATGACCTTTTCATCTTTTCTACCACCAACAGCTATGCTTGTACTGTCGATGCCCATTTCTTCACCTCCTAGAGTTGTGCCTCCAATATCCTCAGCTCTGGGTCTTTCACAAGCTACTCATAGGTCTGTACACTTCAGTCACTGATTTTCTTACATTCCAAGGCCAATGGCCAGAATATTTCTACTGTGCCCCTGACAGTTTCTTCTCTCTAATCCCGCACTTCCTATAGAGTGCTCAACACTACTTGTAGTTCCATTTCTGCTACCCTTGCTTGAAGATATTGAATGGCTTCAATGAGCTTCCCCACTTGGCTCTCATATGTTTCTTCTTCCATCTATGCTAGGCCCAACACAAATCAAAGTGCTTTAGCCACTGCCTCCTTGACCACAGTTTACTTTGCGAGCAGCTAGTCTTTTTCTCTCTGGATCTACTCCATGTCCTCCTTAAACTTCGCGTGGAGGTCATATTTTTCTTCCTGAACAACCCAAAGTTTCTCTAAGCCTTCCTCCTTTGCTTTCTTCAAGGCCTTTGTGGCCTGTTCCTTTTCTTCATGTACTCATTGAAGGCAAGCCTCTGTCGCATCTGCTAATCTACGTAGTTGGGCAGGCTCATCTCCCACTTCTATACCTTCTGATGTCGATGTCATTGTAGACACTGCGCGGCTTGCATAGAGGCCTTGTTGTACCCCTTTCAGCTCTACCTCGATCCTGTCATACATGGTTTCCTGCTTTACTTCGTTCCATTTCAAAATATCCTTCGAAGTGTCTGCTACAACTATGATGATGAGGTCAATGTCATCCACTATGAGCATGGTCTGTAACTGGGACTTATTGGCTCATGACGTCTTCCATGTTGAAGATTTTTTGGAGAAACATTTCTTTTCTTTGATGAATCGGCCTCTGTAAGGGGATCCTTAGGCAGTGTCACTTCGCCCTTATCTTTCTTGTCTTCTTCCCCTTCCTCCTCTTGGTTTACCTCGTCACCTCCTCCTCCTCCAGGTGAATCAACTACAATTTTCTCTGATGCGATGTTTATTTCCTGCACTTATTCCTTCTTATTCATATTCTTGGCATTGTTCGGGCCATCATATTATTCTCGGGTGACCACATGACTTCCAATGAGGTTGGGGTCGGAGAACTCTGTTTGTTTGACTGGTACAAGGAATTATGCAGGCCATTCCTTGGTTATTTCCTCCATATCTTCCTCAGTCATTTTGTAATAGGACTACAACTCTTCCTTGTTTTCATCCCTACGCACGGTGATATATATGAAGTTCCTTTCTGCACAGAACTTCACAAGTGTCCTGAACCTATGGAGTGTACTTAGCATCATGCGAGGGAAGGACTCAATGGCCCTCTTAGGCTGCAAGTAATAGGTGTGGAACATCACATTTGACTTCCATTGCTTCGCCATGTTGCTCGGATACCATAGGGTAGTGAACCTCGTGGATAGTGGTTCATACGGCTCAACGTCAGGGAAGGTCGCTCCCTATGGCATCTCCCAAGTGACAAAGGTAGCAAGAATCAACAACCAGCTGAAGTGAAACTTGTAGCCCTAGTCCTATGATTCATGACAATCCTACTCCAACTAGTTGACATGGTAGATTTCCTAGTTCATCTGCATCCCTTCAACGCATTTTCTTGTGAGGTCAATGACGAACCCCATGACTTGCATTTGTCTATTCTTCCTGATGAGCTTACCAATAATCAACTGGCAAGCTAGGTGCATTGTGCCATATTGGATGGAAGCTAGCTTGTAGCCCCGCTTCCCTTTCTCCACATCGTCGTAGGTGTCTTTTATTCGCTGCACGAGGGTGTGATCTGCAGCCTTCCCTGGGTAGAATTTCTGAGGGTCTGGTCCATGCATGCTTAATCCAATGGTAATCTGGATCAGCATTGGATCCACAGTCACACGCTTGTCTAGCCATAGATAACCTCCATGGTAGCACGACGAGAGGAGTTTAACGCACGCGTTAATATCCTGATCTATGTCGAAGTGGGGTAGCTTCATGACGTTGAGGATGGTTGACCTCACGATCTCCTTAGTCCATGGTTGGGGGACTATCTTTGGCTTCTTGCCCATTGTATTTTTCAAGTATTTATGCAATGTGAGCAGCGCATAATTCTTCCTATCTCCCAGGTTAAAATTGTTGATCTTAAGGTTAGGTATCATTCCTAGCTGCATTCCCACTGTGTGTATCCCCTTTCGGAGGTACGCAATGATGAAGGTGTACTCGAAATCTCTCGAAACATTGTCACGACTAACTGCACGAGCTAGAGGTGGGATGTAGTTGGGCAGGACTGACGGGATGAGCTTCACGTTTGCCAGGTCATCGCAGTTCTTGTTTCTTTTCTCTGTCACGGTTCGGGATGGCCTGGATCGACGTGCAGTCGAGGGGGATGCTTGCAATCCTCTCGTCAATGAGGCCCGTATTCCTACGGACATGACCTTCTCATCCATAAGGTCGATCAAGTTTTCTTCTATGGACTTCTCTACTGCACTAAGGTCACCCGACATGCATGCTCGTGATCAAATGCTCATGTAGGTGAACATATTCTCAAGGTAAGTAAAATAGGTGGCAAGGTCTCAAAATCATAGCGCAGTGGTAATCAATTCTCTATTAGCTCGGATAATCACAATTTTCAAAAGTGTCCCCGGTGAGGCATTTGATGGATCAAATAGACAAAGTTGTAACGAATTCCTCCAATGGGCAGGAATTCCTCAATCAATACGATTCCATCCATTGTGGCGCGGTCCCAACGGTCCAATGGCGATATTTCTAACAATAAATGTGTTTCTAGTCATTCTGGAGCATCGTTCTAATGGCCAGGATGCCTCCAACAGTCATATTGCTTCTCCGTGGTGAAGTACATGTGTGTGTTGTTCTGCTATTCTGGCAAGGTTCAAGTTCTGCAAGCCTGCTTTCTGCGAAGTCTTCTCTGGAACCTCATTCAAATTTTCTAGATTTATTTCTTCTTACTGAGATTTCTTGCTTTCTTTCTTGTGATTTGATTCGTTGGATCCTTCTTTCCATTTTTATTCTTATCTTCTCTTAGCATAGTAACTTTGCATTGCTGAGGGTGTTTCACAGGGTTCGAGGGTAATACTTCTTCTCTTATTGTTTCTAGGGTAGGTTCTCTTCTCTCATGCATGGACAGGTTCTTTAAGCCTTCTTGTGTTATTTCAACCTCGACAGCTAGTTCTCTAGCCCTTAGTTACTTTGACTTGGCCTCATGTTCTTCTATTAAGCGTGTTATTCTCCTAGCCATGAAATCCCTTAATTCTTTTTTTTTTTTTTATGTGGCTTCTTCTTCTGCTTTCCTCTGAATCTGACCTTTCTCAATCCAGGTCCTTTCCAACAAAAGTGCAAAAGGAGTGTTGTTCTCAACAAACTTAACAACCTTGAATTCTTCTTTCGTCGATGCTCCATGAGAAACCATAGGTACATGAGTAAGTCTTCCACATAGGGTTATCATATTTCCTTAAAACAATCTTATTCCTCCCAATGAAGGAACCATAGTAGGCTTTCCCAAAATTTCCGAAGTACTTTTTGTCATGATATTCGTCTGTGTTTCTTCATCCAGAACACAGTCTATGTCAAAATCTCCTATTCTTATTTATATGCACTCCTTCTCTTTTAAGATCTCTGGTAAACCGATGTCTCTATGGTAAACCGATGTCTCTGTGATCACCCAGGGTTTCTTTCATCTGCAATAATATAGTCTTTGATTCTTTCTGGTGTTCTAACATATACTTAGTCTCTTGACCTTCTTCATGGTTTTCTTGTCTTATATTCATATTTTCAATCATTCTAGGACAATCCAAAACCTCATGACCAACAACTTTACAACAAAGAAAAATAGAACATGTACCAGGGAATTCCTTAGCAAGATGTCCCAGTCTTCTGCAACTATAACAAAGTGTCAATCCTCTCTTTCTCTTAAATGATCCCCAACCTTTCCTTTGTTGTACACTGGGATCACAATGATGAACCTGCAAAAAATTCTTTCTATGGTCCTGCATCCACTTGTTAGTCCAAAAATTCTTTCTATGCATAGGAATAACATATCTTTCATTATTTCTATTCGATCTATTCATATCAAGTATTCTCTCTTCTAGTTGTTCCCTAGTTTTCAGACTAGGACAAAATCTATCAAACATACCTAGACCCATTCTTTCAAAACAAAAATTTCTACTTATCTTACCTTTACCAGAGAAAAAATATTTAAGATCTTACCCCTTTTCTTCAAATCTGATTCCCTTCTTAGAACACGTAGAATACTGTGCATTGCATCAACAAATCTATGCACATAGCTTTCCCTTTTCTTCAATTCCCAACAATCTCAGTTTCAGGTCCTGGCAACGGAACCATTTGTTGGCAAAGAGGCATACCCAGGGTTAAACGCTTCAACAACACACCAATAAAACCTTAACTATCGACCCTTTTGGCAACACATGCAAAGTAGATGAAGTCTCACCTGAGGTAGAGGTAGGGGGGGTTGCAGGACTCAAGTGTCTACAACCTAGATGGGACACAGATCTGTGATCACAGTACTTAACAAAGAACTTAGCCAATAACATTCATTAGAATTTAACCCATATTCACATCGCAAGTTAAAACCCTAATTACAGAATAATGCAGTAACACCCAATATCCAAGCATATATAACCATTCAGCACATAGCATCATAATAGATCTAACATTCATTCACATCATAAAGAACTAAGCATCAAATGGACCTATCATACATCTATATTAAGAAATTAAGTACATAAACATCATGAACATCATAGCACAAAGCACATCGACACAGGATATATGTGGTTCACCCTAGGATATACGTGGTTTTTCGACATAGGATATACTTACATCTCCTAGCTACTTATTTAAACATTACAAAAGAGGCCTAAACATGGGTAAGACCCATGGGCTGAAATCCCATACCCGTTACATAAGCCCTAAAACCCAAAAATCCCATAAAATGGGGTGAGATCCTGTGATCTTCGCTTTGCCTAGGCACTCCATCTTCGACCAGTCTATCGAAGTCCCAAAAAATGGTCAAACATGACCAACGTTTCCTCAAAGCCTAGTCAAGGGCCAACACATGCTTAGATATGAAAACTGTCAGGGCTCCTCTCACATCTCTAGTGTGGTAGCGGCGGTAAGTATCGAATGGTAGAGATTCAGGGTGTTGTTCAACATATTGACGGTGCTCATCGAAGTGAGTTCGGGACCTCGACCCTCTCTGGTCTCCTGTACTCTAAAAATCCTTGCAGTCTAAGTACCGCTTGAATCTTCTCCACCAAGATATACTGTGGATATTAATACACCCTTAGATCCAATGGTTCCAAATCTACTGCACTTACCACAGATCTTGGGTTGATGAGGGATCCCATACTCCACTTTCCCACAACCAGAGGTTGATAGGTGTCCCTTCCATGACACCGTGGTTGCTGAGTTGACACAATGCATCATCATGATGTCACCCTCTCTTCCTCTCTTAGGATTATTGCAGTTAATTATATGGAACCAAGGGCTAGAACCTTGGTCCCTAGATAATGGGTATCGAGACTTCCAAAGGGATTAGACTTAGAATTCCCCTGAGGTCTAGTGCTTCGGTGCCCCGAGATGCGAAACCCCTCCTAAGATTTTACGAAGATCTATGACTGAGATCTCTTGGCTAATAGATCCAGTGGTTGACAAATCTAGGTGACGATATAAAGGATTTAGACTTGACAAATCCCACACTCAAATTATTCACAAACCATGGGTTGACAAGTGTCATCTCAGTGACACCATGGATGGCACGTAGGAAAAACACGTCACACTTGACGTTATCCTCCTCTCACGCTTATATATTTATATAAAGGGGAAATGGAATCCCACATGGAAACCATTCCCACGAGGTATCGGGTCACTGATAATTCTACAAAATCCTTGCAAATAGACCCCTGGCAATTTGGGGTCTAATTGACTCCTCTTGTACCAAATCTACGATGGATATTTCTCCACCCACAAATCCAACGATCAGGATTAACAATGTTATTCCATGGTTTCACCTTCATTTGGGCCCATGCTTGACTCATCAGGTGTTGAGAGGTGTTGCACTCATAACATCTTGGCTACCACGAAGGCAACTCACATCATCATGATTTCAATTCTTGTTTTCTTAGTGTTAGCGAAATTTCTGGTTAGGGGGGGGTAAAATGCGAAGGAATAGGTAAAAAACCCACTTGTCCTAAGTTCAGGATGCAAATGCATCCGTGTTTAAATGGGAATCATTTCTGGACGGCAGGATCTCGCGCGCCAGGATCAACGACGTGCATCGGATTTCAGAGCCCCCCTTCCTTTCTACCTTTAAGTGGAGGGGGGGGGTCCAAAATCGGGGGTGCATCTCTTCAACGGTAGAGATAAAAGTGCCCGGATCAATGACGCTCAAGGCCATTCCAGACCCCCCTTGCCTTTCTACCTTTAAGCAGAGGGGAGGGGTCCAAAATCAGCCGCGCATCTTCCCAACGGCCGAGATCAAAGTGCCCGGATCAACGGCGCTCAGGCGATCCCATCCTTCTCTGCTGCTCTGTTTTAAATCAACGTGGGCTCCCTTCCTACCGTGTCATCTTTCATATCATCCACTCACCATCTGCCATGTGTCCCGCTCCATTCCACGTCAACCTCCCATTAATAATAGGCCCATTTCCTTTCGCCGTGTGTCTTCCCCTGTCACCACTCTCACACCTCATCACTTCACATCTCACCCTCGTAGTTGTGGCGCCACCACCCCCATCATATGCCCCATCCTTCGCGCTAGCCTCCATGCATATTCATCAAACCGTTTAGCTAGTCCAGGTGGCAGCGCAAGGGGCCTTCCACGTCCCAAAAGGTGTCGAGTTGGCCGGGCCATCCCCAATCCCAATGAATCATTTATTAAGGTAGTTGGTGATGGTTAGACATCACCTCCGCCATAATGGGAAAGTCCGGAAATGAATTGAAGGCACATCGGTTCACCCACGGAACTATTAGGAGCTCGATTGCGTCTGCCATAAGTTTCACGATCATTCAGAGACAGCAGCTGCAAATTGTCAGAAGCCATGCAGATGCAATATGTTTAATGCAACGTCTTGATTTTGTTGTTGATTGTTGTTCTGAGTATATGTAGGCGTTTTCGCCATTTTTGTATCTATCGATGGTTGAGCAGAGCTCCCGGTTGTAAATCTTTAATGAAGCACTGATACTCTGGTTATGTATGGAATTTTGAGACTTCTTGCCTTATGAATGCAAGTTTCTTTCATGCCTTTGTTTACACTGTGTTAGAAGAACTCGGAATTGGAGGATCTAGTCGAGTTGTAGCTGTTATAGGATGATGTTGTAATGGATCATTGTAGCAGTTACGTTGTTTCTAATCAGTTCTCGTGATTTTTCCCAGTGCTGAGTGACTTGGAATTGGAGGATCCAGTCAAGTCCCCTTTTTAGTTTCTTGAGACCCTGAACCAAGAGGATCTTGCATTCAGAGTCTTTCTTCTGCAAACCGCTGAAAGTCTGTTGCCCAAAGTTGTTTGTTCACCTTTCTTACCAAGTCTTCCACCTGATCATCTTTTAATCAACCCACTGGCTGAAGTTAGGTCAAGACCTCCTTTGTTACTTACGTACTAGACCCAGTCCCTGAGTTAGAGTGATATCTCCCTAAGTCTCTACCCATATGATCATCTATTAAAACAATCGTGATGTAAAACTGATGGGTGTCGGGCTCTGCTCCTGCAAGCAATCCAGGAGTGACTTATGACGCTAACATTTCTGGTGCCATTGCCAGGGACGAAGTTGAATATTTTCCCCAGGATTGAACAACAATGATCAACTGATTCTGAAGGTGCATCAGATATCAGAGTTATCAATATTGATGATGTGCACCTAGCGACTCCATTGTGACAACTCCGCTTGGGAGAATGTGCCCTATTAATTGTGGCTTTCAAAGGAAGACACATGCGGTCTCATCCACAACTGCCTCTAGCTACACCTGAAGCTGACCCAGAGGTGGTTCTCAGAAGAGGAAAGAGCTCTGTAGAAGAATTTTCCATCGCCGAAACAGGTAATCCATCATCTCCTTCTGTGAGAACTCATTTTTCTCCTCCTCAGTTTCTCAATAGACCTCCTTCAAAGGTTTCCCATTTTTTGAATTTTGGGAGTGTTCCTGCTGAGTTTTCCCCTCCTGGCCTGGGATTAGAGGGAGAAATCCTTGTCACTCCCCTCTCCTCTGAAGTTTTTCCTTGGCGTAGACCCAGGGCTACAGAAGATTTCCCCACTCCTGCACAAAGAGGAGCACCTACTGACTTGAGCTCGTTAGCCTTCTCCTTGAATCCTCTCTTGTTCCCCACTCCACTTCGAGACTCATCCCCGGTAGCCCCTTTGCGAACTCCTTCTCCTCCAAGTTCTCCTCTATCTAATATTCCTATGGTTGGTGCTAATCCCCCTCTGAATAGAATGGATGCCATAGTCGCTGCTAGATATGCTCCCTTAATCCTACCCCATCCTATGAATCCTCTCCCTGCTGGAGATTACTTGAAATACATGCCCAAGTTCACTGGAGAAGGGGATATAACTGCAGAGGAGCATCTGGTTGCTTTCTACAGTTATGCATACAACCTAAACATTGAAAATGAAGATGTCTGGATGATAGTCTTTGTCCAGAGCCTAAATGGCGAGGTGAGGAAATGGTTTAGAGGATTGCCCCCTGGAACTATTGCTGGAATTGAAGCCCCGGATAGTGTATTCTTGAGGCAGTGGGGAGATAGAAAGGATTTCATGTATTACATGATAGAGTTTGGGTCTCTGAAGAAAATGGAAGGAGATTCTATCTCTGACTTCTCCAAAAGATTCAATAAGATGTATAATAAGATTCCTGCAGAGATAAATCCCTCAGAAGCCTCTGCCCAAATTTCCTATGCTGGTGCATTTGACCCTGATTTCTGCCTTTTATTGAGGGAAAGAAGAGCCACCTCCTTAGCTCAAACGAAAGATGCGGCTGTAGAAGTGGAATCCAACATATTAGCAGCTAACAGACTGAGGAACAAGGTTGATGCAGATAGAAGAAAGGGAAAGTCTGAAGCCTCGACTTTTGGCTAATCGCTGCCCCACACTCAAGTGGATGAACTGACCAAGATGATGAAGTTTTTGTTTGAAGAGATGGAGAGACTGAAGGTGGAAAGGAGGCAAGCGTATAAGGGCCCTCATAGCGCCAAAAACAAAGGAGGTTTTAGGAGGCCAAACAATATCGCTCCCCCGATTATGCACAGAGACAGGGGAAAAGACAGAGAAGACCAAATAATTCAGGCCCCCTTACAAAACAATTTTGTGGCTGAAGATGAAGAAGGGGAAATAGACGAGATTGAGCCAAAGATCCATTGCTTCGGGGAGACTCCCCCTTTTCCTCACCTGACTCAATCAGCATACGAGGAGTCTCTCATGAACAGTCAACTAAATGAATTGAGCAAGGGAGACAAGGGTAGCGGCGGACGAGGTAGGTACAACTTGAGGTCCGATAAAAAGACAGCAGCACCTGATATTCCTGAGCAGTCCACTAGGATAGAGAAACCTGCTAATCAAGTAGCAGACGCTCACACAGGTAAGAAGGCCCAACCCCCCTCTCCTATTATTCAGAATCATGTTCCTGAAATAAGAGAAATTCCAAAGCCTACATCTTCTTTTAATTTCGATCATGAAATTCAAAAGATCAGAATCACTGTGCCCCTCACCGAGCTAATTAAACATGAAGAATTTAAAAAACACTTCTCTGAGCTTCTACAGTCTGAAGCCTCATGCCTTCCCGCAGACTCCATAAACCTCCAAGATGAAAAGCCAGTAGTTGTCCTAGGTCCCATGGTAGAATATAGAGATTATTCATCCCCTCCCTTCTACACATCCCTGAACATACATGATAAAGTGTTGCACAACTGCTTGATGGATTCAGGGGCTTCTCACAACCTCATGCCCAAAACTGTCATGGAAGAATTAGGACTAGAAGTCACCCGAGCCTATCATGACCTCTATTCTTTTGACTCCAGGAGAGTCCAGTGTCTTGGAGTTATTAAAGACCTGGTTGTGACCTTGTTTCAATTGCCCATGAAAAGTCTAGTCATGGATGTTTTAGTGGCCGATGTTCCCCCCAAGTTAGGTATGTTTTTGTCAAGATCTTGGATAAAAAGACTAGGGGGAACCTTGCAGATGGACCTCACATATGTTACTATCCCAGTATTCAGAGGAGAACATAGAAGACTATACAGGGAAGCCCAACTGACCTACATAATCAGTGATGAAGCCAACCCTACCAATCATCCCATGTTTGCCTTGGACACTGATTTAGGCTCCAGTCTACTGCAACTCACCCATGCCCCTGAGCCTTCTCTGAAACTCAGAAAGAAACCCACTGTTTCCCCTGAATTTCCTCCCTCCATCACCCCAATCTCGAAAAAAAAAATTGATGGAGCTTGTTCCTGAGAAGGTGCTGGAGCTGGGGTGGTTTTTGTGTCACCTGCTCAGGAGACTATATCCCTGTCATATAAGCTGGAATTCGAAACCACCAACAATGTGGTAGAATATGAAGCTCTCATCCTAGGATTAAGAGTCACAAGGGAAATGGGAATTCAAGAGGTAGCAGTGTTCAGAGATGCCGAGTTGGTAGTCCAGCAGATCAGAAGCGCTTATCAGGCCAAACATCCTTGACTCAGAAGTTACAGAAATGAGGTATGGGATCTAATTGATAGTTTCTTCTCAGCATTTAACATTTCTTTCATCCCAAGAGAAGAAAACACAGTGGCAGATTCCTTGGCTACATTAGCAAGCATTTTCAAAGTACCCTTGCCGCCCAAACTGAGGTATGATGTAGAAGTAAAATACAGCCCCTCCATACTTGACAACGTCAAACATTGGAAGGTGTTTGAGGATGATCTCGAGATCAAAAAATTCTTGGAGACTATTGAAGAATTCTCAGAAATGCATATCGACCAAGACTCCGTCTCTGAGGAAAGGTTTGATGGGGGTGAGTTGCTGAGTAAAATAGCTAAGCATGACATTATTCAGTTACCTAGCAATCACATTCCAAGGGGACTGGTCCCATTAGAGAGATTGTTTGATGGAAATGATGTGGCAATAAAGGGGAGAGTTTCAGGTGATGAGGCTGACACAGCTGAGTGCAATATTGGCACACCAGAGGAGCCTAAGTTTGTCAAGTTGTCAAGGAGTTTGAATAAGGAGCAGAGGGTTGAATATACCGAGTTGTTGAGAGAGTTTGCTGATGTGTTTGCATGGACCTATGAAGACCTCAAGACGTATGACACATCATTCATTGAGCACAAGATCCCATTGAAAGAAGAGGCTAAGCCATTCAAGCAGAAGTCGAGGCAGATAAATCCCATGTTACTACCTGTCATGGAAAAAGAAGTGAAGAAGCTGCTAGATGCCCAAATCATTGTCCCTTTGAGATATTCTGAGTGGGTGGCCAATTTGGTCCCGGTAAGGAAGAAAAGTGGGGAAATCAGACTCTGTGTTGATTTCAGGAACCTGAACAGGAGCTCAAGGAAAGACAATTATCCCCTGCCCAACATGGAGCACATATTGCAGAAGATCACTGGTGCATCTAGAATATCCATGATTCATGGCTTCTCTGGTTACAATCAGATATCAGTCATGCCTGAGGACAGAGAAAAAACGGCCTTCACCACTATTTGGGGCACATTCATGTATGCCAAAATGCCTTTCGGACTGATGAATGCAGGAGCAACATTTCAGTGAGCTGTGGACATAGCCTTCATCGGCGAAAAAGACCAGTTTGTGGTAATCTATCTAGATGACATCACAGTCTTCTCCAGGACAGACAAGGAACATTGTTGCCACTTGAAGAGGGTTTTCCTGAAGTGTCTAAGGTATGGCCTATCTCTAAACCCCAAGAAATATTTGTTCGCTATGAAGGAAGGGAAGCTATTAGGCCATATAGTGTCAGCAGAGGGAGTAAGGATTGACCCTAGTAGGGTAGAAGCACTTCAGACCCTTTCACTTCCCAGATCTAAGAAGGAAGTTCAGGCCTTTTTGGGGAAGATAAATTTTCTGAGGAGATTTGTCTCAAATTTTGCTGAGTTGGTGAAACATGTCACAGCCATGCTCAGGAAGGGAAATGAAGTGAAATGGACTATCGAACCCAAGGAATCTTTTGTCCAAATAAAGAGGGCGTTGACTGAGGCACCTGTGCTAATCAGTCCTGATTATTCTAAAGATTTCCTGATTTTTTATTTTGCGTCTTGTGATACAGTAGCAACAATCTTGTTGCAGAAAAATGAGCAAGGGTGAGAGCAACCTATTGCCTTCTTTAGCAAGGCATTGAGATATGCAAAAATCTGGTACGAGATCATGGAGAAGTAGGCTTAAGCCTTGGTGAAAGCCCTCAAAGCTTTCAGAGTCTATGTCTTGCACTCAAAGATTATCACGTACGTTCCTTCCGCCTCTGTGAAGGACATCCTCGTACAACCTGACATAGATGGGAGAAGGGGTAAATGGATTGCCAATATCCTGGAGTTTGATCTGAAGGTTAAGCCCACCAAATTGATAAAGGGGCAGGGTTTAGCTAAGCTGATGGCTGAATCCAACTGCAAAGCTTTGGGGATTAACTTCGTCAATGAACAGGCCGAGTCATCCAACAAGAGTTCCCAAGGCACTTTATCGCTAGCAGCATGCCCCTGGTACAA